>CAWUFW010015620.1:0-352336 GCA_963921515.1 Calotriton arnoldi | reverse complement strand
GAAGAATCTTCCTGAAATTCTCCAAAACAAAAGTCTATCCAGGTCAGCTCCTATCCTGAAAGCTTGGGGGTGATTCATCAAGCTGGGGCTGAGAAAAAAGGGGGGTCCCAAAACTCGTTTTCTCCATGTTAATTTCCATAGGAAATTTTGCGACGAGCTACAGCCCGAACTGCTGAACGGAATTACCCCAAATTTGGCAAAAACGTAGAGATTGGTTCTGAAAGCAACCTTTTATTTAAATGGTGTAAATTCGTTCAGTAGTTTTTGAGAAATTCAAAAAATAAGAGTCAAAAAATCAATTTCCCATAGGAAACTTTGTGCAAGGCTACAGCCGAAACTACTGAACGGAATTACTCCAAATTTGGCAGAAAGGTAGTGCTTGGGTCAGAAAGCGACCTTTTTAAAAATGGTGTAAATCCGTTCAGTAGTTGCTGAGAAATTAGAAAAATAAAAGTTTCGATATCTGGGCGGAGCCTAAGTCGCGTGCGCGAGCTTCACTGTGATTGGCTGCTAGTAGTCCAAACCAGGAAGTGTTGGCAGCCATCTTGTGGCTCGGTAGAAGCGAGTCACCCGAAAACGGAGAAACAAAGGTATAAAACAAGAGAAGGGGGCAGGGTAGAAAAACCCTGACCCCTAGGCCTGCTCAGGGGTCCCAGAAGGACCCCAGGGCCTAAAAAATCATTTAAAATAAAAATCGGCAAAAATTCGCGCTGGGGTCGCGGGTTCTCGCGTTTCATTTTAATGAGGCCCTTGGGTGGGCTAGGTTCCGGGGTATTTCTTAAAAAATAATAGCAGGAACTCGCAGGGGTTGCGGGGGTGCGCTGGGGTCCGCGCAGCCCCGGGGCTTCACTCATGTTGGGAGGGGTGATGCGCGGCCCACCTTCTGGAGCCTTCTATGTGCTTGTAACTTTGGCGTCGTTTGACGAATCTTTATGAAATTATCCAAAAAGTTTCTCTTTTTTTGATTAGCTCTTATATTGAAAGTTTGGGGGTGAATGGTGTAGGAGGGGCTGAGAAAAAAGAGGGTCCTAAAACGTGTTTTCTCCATGCAATTTCCATACGAAACTTTACAGAAGACTACAGGTGAAACTGCTGAACGGAATTACGCCAAATTTGGCAGGGAGAAAGGTGATGGTCCAGAAAGCACGCTTTTGTTTAAATGGTGTAAATCCGTTCAGTAGTTTTTGAGAAATATCAAATTTTACAGATATCGATATTTGAGAATTCTGACATGTGATTGGCTGAGGGGTTACAAGCACCAGCTTGCGGCTTATTGGCTGTGAATGGTTGAAACCAGGAAGTGTTGGCAGCCATTTTGTGATTTACTCCGTCAGCTCGCATCTCTCCGTGTAGAAGCCATCGGGTTCGTAGTTTTACCTCTGCGAGGCAACACTGGCATCTGTGTCTGTGTGAGATATGCCTTTCACGCTGCCTCTCTTCATATCACCAGGTCGCGGCTATGCCTTTAGAAGCCCGTCCGTCGGCTCGGAGCTCTGTGAGTCAGTCTGTCGGTACGATCCCCTACACTACCCAAAGACTACCCAAACACCACTGCACTGTCGTAAACTCTAAAACACTACCCCCAGCACGATCCCCTACACTACCCAAACACCACTGCACTACCCTAAACCCTAAATCTACCCCCAGCACAACCCCCTACACTACCCAAACACCACTGCATTGTCGTAAACCCTAAAACACTACCCCTAGCAGGACCCCCTACACTACGCAAACACCACTGCAGTACCCTAAATCCTAAAACACTATCCCCAGCACGACCCCCTACACTACCCAAACACCACTAGACTACCCTAAACCCTAAAACACTACTCCCAACATGACCCCTACACTACACAAACACCACTGCACTACCCTAAACCCTAAAACACTACCCCCAGCACGACCCCCTACACTACCCAAACACCACTGTTCTACCCTAAACCCTAAAAGACTACCCCAGCACGACCCCCTACAGTACACAAACACCACTGCAGTACCGTAAACACTAAAACACTACTCCGAGGATGACCCCCTACACTACACAAACACCACTGCACTACCCTAAACCCTAAAACACTACTCCCAGCATGACCCCTTACACTACCCAAACACCACTGCATTTTTGTAAACTCTAAAACACTACCTCCAGCACGATTCGTACACTACCCAAACACCACTGCACTACCTTAAACCCTAAAACGCTACCCCCAGCATGAACCCCCAAACAGTACGCAAACACCACTGCACTACTCTAAATCCTAAAACAGTACTCGCTGCATGACTTCCCACACTACACAAACACCACTATGCTACCCTAAATCCTAAAACACTACTCTCAGCACGACCCCTTACACTACACAAACACCACTGTACTACCCTAAAGCATAAAACAGTACCAGTCCATCGGTTCGCAGGTCTGCGTCTGCGAGCCGTCGTGTCCCTAGCTGTACATGTGCGAGCCAGTCCGTTAGGTGATAGGTGTGTCTCTGCTAGCAGGGCCGTTGGCCCGTTGGTGTCCCCTTGCGAGTTAGACCCGAGTTCTCCCTCTGCGAGCCAGCACGCTGGTGTGCGTTTGCGAGGCGACGGCCCGTAGCTCTCCCTGTGCGAGCTGAGCCGACGGGCCGCAGCTCTCCCTCTGCGAGCCTGCCCGACGGCCCGCAGGTCTCCCTGTGCTAGCCGGATCGCAGCTGTCACTCTGCGAACCGATATTGGGAATATAAGGCGGCTCTAAAAAGAGCCCTTGTGTTTATTAGTTGGAGCTACATATAAGTGCGGATGCACAGCTTCAGGTTATTCAGAAAAACTCGATTTCCCTGATCTGTGAAGTGTACTCCATCACTTCTGTAGATATCAGCCATATCAAAACGTATGTTGTTGTTGTAGATCGACCCCATTCTATGGTCTCTGAGGTATGCAGACACAGCTTTGTTGACATTCTTCCTAGATTTTTCAATCTGAGGACAAAATTGGTTTGACCATTTCCACTTCTGTCTTTGGCATATATTGGAATATACAAAGACAGTTTGAGGCAAAAGCAACATCAATTGTCGAAAGGTGTCTTTCATTAGCATTTCCAAACCTACACCAGTCAATGTGCCTAGGTCGTTTCCACCACAGTGCACAATCATGAGGTCAGGGTGTTGGAGATGCAAACAGGTTTTAACCAAAGGCAACAATTGGTGCCACTTCAATCCTCTCTGTCCAAACCATTTAATGTCCACATTTTGTAAACCTAGGTCTAAGTCAATACGTCTCTGTTCTGCATACCTCTTGCACCAGAAAACATAGCTATGTCCTACGATCCACACTAGCATTTTGAAGGTATGGCTGGGAAGTATGGATAGATGTCTGTAGCTCATGCAGTCCGTTCGTAGAATAAGAGATATGTTTAAAGGTGGGGAACTACTTTTTTTCTCATTCAAAACGATAACTGATTGGGAGATGAAAAGCATTGTTTTTTAAAAGTAGGGTGCACATTCGTTTTGTGGAAAAGCATCTTTGTGATTGGTTAAGAAAAAGCAGTTTAAACGTGGAGTACATATGATAGGATAAAATTTGGTCAACTCAACCACACCTGCTACTTGCATTTGGAAGGCACTGTTCGAACTTAAAACAATCGTGAACTTTTAACCTGCACGTGCCGTTAAATGTTCGAGAAAATGTTGCACAAAAATATCGTTAGGTTTAAAAAAATTGATGAACTTTTAACCTGCACGTGTTGTAGAATGTTCTAGAAAGTGTGTTGATAGAATACGTTGCACTTCTGACTTCTATGTGTCCTTGAATATTAAAAAAACTGTTTATATGGAAAATTCAAAAATAACCAATAGAGAGAAGTTTTGCAATCTAAAAGAATCAAGGAACTATTCTAATTTGTTCTTTACATGTATTTATGTGTGGAGTAACAAAATTACAGACACAACAGCACCAGGAAGAGGAACAAGCAGGGAGTGGGGGACGGGGGAGATGGGCACAATGGCACACATGCACAATTAAGTACAGCACAACTACAGACAAACCATGGCTAAAATGAAACACACCAACAAGGAGCACAAGTCACACAACCCGCCAACATCACACCACTGAACAAGCACAGAAGTGAAAACCACACTGCCTGAAAGGGAGAAGGGTGAACAATACCTCACATGAAGGGACATCTCACACAGAATGCAGCACACACACATAGGAAGCAGAGCACACCAACATCCAACACAATGTTGTCCAAACACAAACATTCGCACAATCGAACACAGGACACAAATGCACTCGCCTGTGGCGGATAAACGTCCAAAAGCGTCAGTACGAAACAGGCACATGAGAACGCATAAGTACAAACCCACAGTCCGGATGGGGTAGCAATTCACGTATGGCAGGCAGCCAGAGAGTCCGTGACACACACATTGGCATACAAATGAAGACACAACACATTTGGAGACAAGTGAAAATGTGGAAACTTTATAAAAAAAAGTGCGTGTCAGTACGGCCAAGAGTAGTGCCACGATATGCAGACAAATGCAGCAGCATGCCTGAATAAGGAACGTAGGAAAACGTCCATGTTCACCTCAGGGTAGTCCATCACCAACACACGTCAGTGTCAAGCAGCGTTGGTTGTCCGCGCCTCGGACATGAGTCTACACCAATGCAGCCATGTCCACTGTCGTCTTGGGACATGTGACCAGATGCACAATGTGCAATGATGCGGCGGGACACGTGCAATGTGGCACATCGAGTCGTGGTTGCAGGTACCTTGTCACTCGTCCATGAACGCGAGTGCAGCTGCGTAAGCCACTATCTCTAATGAGTGATGGTTGGCCACAATATTTGACATGTCGTCGACGTAATCCATCAGCTGACCGGGACAGATGTGCTGACTCCAACCACTGTACCCAATGTGCACCAAAGCAGAATCGGGAAGTGGGTCAATTTGCTCACTGCATACTACGACACGTGCAATCTCCCAGGCCCAGTTCTCAACATGCATGCCAAACATCCATGCATGCCATAAACGGGCATCACCATGACACTCCTGGTCATGGGCCAACAGGGACCGCACACACCCGTCGTAATCCATGTCAGCTACGCACACGTTGGAGAGGCACACGTCCATGCACCACTCGGATAGGCACGTGCGACATTGCAATACAGGTTGAACGCAGGTGACGTCCGCAATGCGGAAGCTCAGCCGGTAAGTGATCCACAGCACTGCCAAAGGCAGTGCACCCAGGACATGCAGCAAACGTGCAAGGTATAGGTGGACATGAATGGAGTCGACCATGTGTTCGGGATGCCCTGCCATTGCGTCAGTGGCTCTGCTTGTAGCTGCACTGGCTTGCCGTGTGCCAGTCTTGTGGATGAAATGGCACAGCTTGGTGCAATGAGCCGGGTCTGTGTGCAATGGGTGCAGGGCAGGGGTGTGGTGGGAGTACGTGTGATGGCCATTTCACGCACGCTAACTACGACGAAGGACTTTTGAGTGTGGGATGTGTACTCGTTGTTCTCAAATTGGGCAGTGCGTAGTGTGGGAGACGGATGCAAATATTATCGTATCTGTCAGGGGGGGCTGGCCACTTGCAATTTCCTTCTCGGAGCAGCAGATGTGTTAGCGCAAGATAGCTCAGAGAAAGAACCAGCTGCATTCATACAGGATGTGTACAAAGGCCGGTCGTGGGTGTTGTGGGATGTCTGCGACCCTGGTCATCATGGATGAGATGCCCAGCACGTGGCACATGGGCGGGTTCACTGTGTGTTACGTTGCCAAACAGCTGCTCCTCCCTCCCACGAGCCCCCACACTTTTGTGTGCTGCGCTGTTGTATCCTGTGCACTTCTACGGCACACCATTGTAATGCCTATTCGCGCATGTCCTGCGACATTCCAATCACACCGTGACACTGCCGTTTGGAGGTGGTGCATGCCACTTTACGACAAATAAACGAAGGGAGACACCCTACTACTCAGAGAAGGGACGGGGTAACACCAAAGAAAACAACATAAGATCCCAACGCTTACTCTAATTCAAGTCTATAGATCATGTGTGGAAGGACAGTAAATAAGGGATTACACTATATTCATTGGGATAAGATAAAATACATACACATCATAAAAGCAATATAGTAGGTCAGAATCTCAAGCATAAAAACTTTTATTTATTTGAATGAGAGGATTTCATACATATTTAGCACCAATTTAATTAAAAAACATCATATTAAAACTCATGAGAGATACAATTATAATACACCAAAAGATTGTTAAAAACAAGATCATTATATACACAAGCAAGAAAACTATAAAAGTCGACGCGGCGTTTCGGTAAAAACACTTCTTCACCTTCTTCAGGACAGAGTTTTCTATTTCTAATACTGAGGTTCTTTTGGAATCACTCGAAAGTTGAAGTAAACATACTTATTCAACTATCATGATGAAATATCACCTTCATGGTTGATTTCTAAATTTACAAATAACTACGTGCGTTGGAGCCACCGTTTACAATTGATTTCGAAGAGACCAATATTCAATTTTGTACGTTGTGCAACGTTAATTATGCTGCGTCATGGACTAGATTAATCCAAGAAAACGTCATGTTCAGTAATTGCAGATAATATTCAATTCCAGTAATTTGCCGGTAGATGGACCTTGTGTGGTTCATACGAGAGTTGCAATGTCGGCCTCCCTGCTCCAACGTAGCGTCTTCCGGGTCATAGTTGAATAAGTATGTTTGCTTCAACTTTCGAGTGATTCCAAAAGAACCTCAGTATTAGAAATAGAAAACTCTGTCCTGAAGAAGGTGAAGAAGTGTTTTTCGCGAAACGCTGCGTTGACTTTTATAGTTTTCTTGCTTGTATATATAATGATCTTGTTTTTAACAATCTTTTGGTGTATTATAATTGTATCTCTCATGAGTTTTAATATGATGTTTTTAATTAAATTGGTGCTAAATATGTATGAAATCCTCTCATTCAAATAAATAAACGTTTTTATGCTTGAGATTCTGACCTACTATATTGCTTTTATGATGTGCATGCCACTTTGCAACATCGACTGCTGCGGTCCTTGTGGCGGCCACACCAGAACACAGAGACACGCTTACCGCACTTCTTGCACACAGACATGTCCGAGACACCCCGTTCCACTTGCCGGATAGGCACACCCCTGCGCTGACCTGTGTACGCCGGACCAGCACACGCCGCTTGTGCATGCAGGAGGATGCGTGCGTAGCTACATGTCCAGGCTCACTGCCAATGCTGAGGTGACATAGTAACGTCCGCTGAAGACAGCACACTGTGATATTGCAGTGCCCGTGCCCATCATGCTAACACAATGACCACACAGACACACTTGCTCAGATGCGGGTTCGGGGGCGTTGGCGGTCCTGGGGTTGTTGCGATGAGTGTTGTGGCCCTCCTGGGTATCCGTGTATCATGCTCATTGACTCTATGGCACCTGTGGGTGTTCCGGTGTGGCTCTTGGCTGTGTTCCCTTTCATGCTGCAGGTAGTCGTCCTGCTTAAAACCAGCAGAAAGCAGGTGTAAAATCCCTGGTGCTAACGCGGCTTATCGCCGGAATTTGTTTCGCATCGCAGTTTTTGCCTTTCGTTGTGAAAGTTGTGATGTAGTTTTTTCGTGTACAGAAAAATAAACGACTTGGCAGTGTATCCCGTCAAGATTCAGCACCTGACCCACTATTCCCAATCAATATAAATACAATGAGATTTCTTCATTGATTTTCTATGTACACTGTAAATGCACCCACTACCACAGTGCAATTCAATACAGGATTTTAGTATTTAGAATAAATCGCAAAGGTGCACCTCGTGTGTTTTTGCACGGGAACGCCTACTCTGCATCTCATTATCAGCACTTTAATGCAACTAAAGTTGAGATAAATCTAACACACTATTCAGAAGCTGGTGCAAACTGCAGACATCACCAGTATTCCCGCGATAACTGCCCCAAAATTTAACACCATGGTGGACACCACCAAATAACAGTAATAAGAACGAGAAAGAGTCACACAGAACTTAAGTAACATCCAAAAACTTTATTGAAATGTTTTTTTTTCAAACTTTATTTTTCCGTTTACGTACATATAAAGGATAAACTAAATTTAACAAACTCAACAGAAAACAACAAGGCGGAAGATTCCTGTTGGGTCCATCAATGTGGACGACACAGCCTGGAAAATGAAGCACAAAATAAGGACGTGTGTAATGCGCATATCAAAGGAGTGAGACACAGAGAAAGAGAGAAGGAAAAAAAAGCCAGAGAGAAAAAGAGAGGGAAGGAAAGAAAGGGAGTGAGAAAGGGAGAAGGGAGAGAGAGTGAGAGAGATAGAAGTAAAGGAAGGAAGAGAGTGAGAGAGAGAGTGAAGAGAGGGAAGTAAGAGAGAGAGAGAGAGAGAGAGAGAGAGAGACACTGCCGCCCCTGTGCATCCATGACCAAATAATTACCTGCTGCCACCGGAGTGTCTACCAGTTGGCACTCCACGTGCCCGTGAAAGCTCCAGGGCCCGGTCCCGCCACCATGGCTTGGTGCACATTATGTGGACCCGCTCCGTGGCCCAGCAGATCCCACACATGTCGCTGAGTCCTGAGTCATCAATGGCGGAGACCACAGTAGCTTTTGGTGCCGCTAACCCTGTGCAACGCAAGTCAGCGCCACGTGGTGGTAGGCCGCTGACGGCCATACAATTTAGGGTGCGACTAACCCTGTGCAACTCAAGTCCGTGCCACGTGGTGGTAGGCCCCTGACAGCCACATCAGCTTCGGGTGGCACTAACCCTGTGCAACTCAAGTCCACGCCACGTGGTGGTAGGCCCCTGACGGCCACATCAGCTTCGGGTGGCACTAACCCTCTGCAACTCAAGTCCGCGCCACGTGGTAGTAGGCCCCTGACGGCCATACAGCTCAGGGTGCGACTAACCCTCTGCGCAACTTTTCATGGACTCTTTATGACCGCCGTCCAGTCAGCACCGGTAATAAAGGATGTGACATTGTCGATCCATTATATATGCGTGGTCACATGGCCTGTGATGCATGTGCCGGATGGGTGTGGTGTGTGTGCAAACCTGCCCTCAGGGAGTGGCCGTGACATGTTGACAACTAGACCACTGACCTGCACACCAACAGCGAGTACGCCTGCGACAGGTAGCTATGTGGGGGGGGTGAAAACGTGTTTTCTCAATGGATTTTCCATAGGAAACTTTAGACAAGGCTACAGGTCAAACTGCTGAACGGAATTACGCCAAATTTGGGAGGGAGAAAGGTCTTGGTCCAGAAAGCGCGCTTTCTCGCATCGAGTGAAAATATAAAAGAAAGGTCCCGGGGCAATTTTATATTCCGGAGCTCTGTCTGTGCGAGATAACCCTTTCACGCTCCCTCTGCCCAACATCAGCACTTCGCAGCTATGCCGTTAGAAGCCAGTCCGTCGGCTCGCAGCTCTCTACTTTTGCGAGCTAGTACGCTGCTGTGCCTGTACCTCTGCGAGCTACTACGCTGCTGTTCCTTTGGGAGCGGACGGCTCATAGTACTGCGTCTGTGAGTCGAGTGGCCGGGCCGCAGTTGTCCCTCTGCAAGCCTGGGTGCGAACTGTTCATAAGTCACACTACATAAGCATTGAAAAGCCATTTTGTGATTCAGTCCGTCAGCTGGCATCTGTCCGAGGCATTTCTGAAAACATACCGGAGTTCTTTCTGTCAGAGATACCCCTTTCACGCTGCCTCTCCCCACATCAGCAGGTAACGCACCCTCTTCCCACATTACCAACATACCCCCAACAACCTTCTTGGGCCCGGAATTGTCCCTGTGCGGTTGGACAAACAAGAATCTCAGTCATGTATAGATTTACATATAAAACATTTTATTTAAACAAAACAACAACAAATAAAACTGAAGGGAGTCTGGTGCTGTGGTCGCTGCTACGAAGTTGGGGTCACTGCCATTCAGGACTCAGGACACAGTTCCACATGTGGGATCGGCTTGTATTGAACAGGGTTAGTGGCACCACGTGTCGCGCCTTGTGTTGTACAGTGTTAGTGGCACCACGTGTCGCAGGTCTTGCATATGGAAATATGCCTCACTGATCGAAGGGAGTCTGGTGCTGTGGTCGGTGCCACGGACTTGGGGTCACTGCCATTCAGGACTCAGGACACAGTTCCACATGTGGGATTGGCTTGTGTTGAACAGGGTTAGTGGCACCACGTGTCACCGGCTTGTGTTGAACAGGGTTAGTGGCACCACGTGTCGCGGCTTGTGTTGAACAGGGTTAGTGGCACCACGTGTCCAAAATTCGAATTGCGAGCTCTGCTACCCGCAGTGTAGACTGCTAATGAGTGTTCGTTTGCAATAGAAGACTTTTCGAATGAAAAAAAATTACAATATAGGCTAACTATCTCCCACTATAAAACAGCACTAAAAGCAGCCCAGGCGGCTTACTATGATGAAAAAATCTGCGCCTCCCGGAACCCCTCCAGAGAAATATTCCAGATTGCTAAGAAACTCTTGAAAACTCCTGATCCCCCAGCAGTCTCTGACACGTCCGGTCGTAGATGTGAGGAGTTAGCTGGATTTTTCTCCATCAAAATCCAGAATATCCTCAACTCCCTCCCACTCACTGACAAGGACCACCCCACTGAGCTTTACGATCCTGAACCTCCTGTCATCCCCCACTCCCTAGATTCATTCACCCCACTCACCGAGGAATCATTCCTTTCTATCTTAGTCTCACTCAAGAGTGGGTCTCCGCTCGACCCGGCCCCTCCTAATATCTTGAAGTTGGTAGCTCCTACAATCTCATCCCCTATCACTAATCTAATTAATGCCTCCTTAGCATCGGGTCTAGTTCCCCAAGCCTGGAAAAACGCAATAGTGAAGGCGCTCCTAAAAAACCTCAACTGGACCCCACTGAGCTTGGCAACTATCGACCCATCTCATTGCTCCCCGGTATCAGCAAGTTGGCAGAAAAACACGTCAATCGGCTTCTTTCTGGACACCTGGAGACATTTGAACTTCTCCATTCATCCCAGACCGGCTTTCGGCCGGGTCAGGGTACAGAGACTGCATTAATAGCAGTAGTGGAAGAGGCAAGAAAGATTCTAGATTCGGGAGGATCCTCAGCTATCATCCTCCTGGACCTTAGTGCAGCCTTCGACACGGTGAACCATGATATTCTGATTCACCGCCTTAAAAGAGTAGGAGTGTCAGGTACGGCCCTATCCTGGCTGAGATCATTCCTGGAAGACAGGTTTTCCAGGTATTTGAGGGTAACTCTCGCTCCCAACCAGTCCCGTTGCAGTGTGGTGTTCCTCAGGGCTCGTCCCTAAGCCCCACACTTTTTAATGTATATATGGCCCCCTTGGCAGAAATCGTAGCCTCCTTCGGAATCCACCTCGTCACTTACGCTGACGATACCCAGCTAATTGTGGCATT
Source organism: Calotriton arnoldi (assembly GCA_963921515.1). NCBI lineage: Eukaryota > Metazoa > Chordata > Amphibia > Caudata > Salamandridae > Calotriton > Calotriton arnoldi. Next base: position 340,916 of record CAWUFW010015620.1, on the reverse strand, counting down.
GAACCAGACTGAACAATCCCCTATGAATCTGTGTTCTTGTCTGAAGGAAATTGCCCGCTGGATGAGCTCATCTCACCTGAAACTCAACGGTGACAAAACTGAGCTCATGCTTCTGGGCAACCAAGCAAGCTTTGATCTAAACACCCTGTGGCCGATCTGCATGGGCTCTGCCCCAACGCCTAAAAAAGAGATAAAAAGCTTGGGCATCTGGCTCGACCACGATTTGTCATTCCGTGCTCACTCTAGGAGAACGGCCGCCGCTTGCTACGCTCTGCTCAGAACCACCCGGAAAATACTTCCCCTCCTACCAAGTCACTCAAGAAAGCTCCTGATCCAGATGCTCATCCTTTCCAGACTGGATTACGGTAACGCTCTCTATTTGGGCGCACCTAACTCAGCCATTGCCAAATTGCAGGTGGTCCAGAACTCAGCAGCTAGACTCATTACGGGCACAAATAACCGCTGCTCTGCAAAGTCAGCCATCCGTTCTCTTCACTGGCTCCCGGTAAAGAGAGAATCCAGTTTAAAGCTCTCTGCATTGCGCATAAAGGTCTGCAAGGCAGAGGTCCTCCCATTATTAAGCATCTGGTCAAACCATATAAGGCCACGCGCTGCCTCCGCTCGGACGCGCTCTACCTGGCGGAGGTTCCCAAAATCAAGAGAGCCAGAACAGGCGGTCGGCTCTTCTCCCATAACGCCCCCAGGCTCTGGAACTCCATGCCGCTCCCGATCCGCTAGGAAGCCAACCACCGGACATTCCGGAAACATCTGAAAACTTGGCTATTTCCATGATTCCACCTATTCCCCTAGTCACCTCCGCAGCGCTGGGATGCCTCTGGGTAGCCATGCGCTATACAAGAGCCCGTTTCATTCATTCATTCATAGAAGATTAATTTGGTGATTGTACTAAAGATATAAAAAAAGTTCTTGAAGCAAGGATACTAAAAGGATATTATGTAGGTTTTAGGCCTGTGATAGTTACATGCCTACTGGACTCTGTAATTAATTAATCAAGACTTAATTTTAATTGTGAGCCCTGATGACTGCAGTGTAGGCCAGAGGTAGCGGTGAGCAAGGGCCCACAGCCACGTGCATAGGCTGGTGGCCCCACCGGCCTGCGTAGTTCAGGTTCAGTGGCACCACGTGTCACTGGCCTTCCATATGCAAATACGCCTCACTAATCGATGGGAGTCCTGTGCAGTGGTCGCTGCCACGAAGTTGGGGTCACTGCCATTCAGGAGTCAGGACACAGTTCCACATGTGGGATCGGCTTGTGTTGAACAGGTTTAGTGGCACCACGTGTCGCCGGCCTTGTATATGGAAATATGCTTCACTGATCAAAGGGAGTCTGGTGCTGTGGTCGCTGCCACGGACTTGGGGTCACTGCAATTCAGGACTCAGGACACAGTTCCACATGTGGGATCGGCTTGTATTGAACAGGGTTAGTGGCACCACGTGTCGCGCCTTGTGTTGTACAGGGTTAGTGGCACCACGTGTCGCCGGCCTTGCATATGGAAATATGCCTCACTGATCGAAGGGAGTCTGGTGCTGTGGTCGCTGCCACGGACTTGGGGTCTCTGCCATTCAGGACTCAGGACACAGTTCCACATGTGGGATCGGCTTGTGTTGAACAGGGTTAGAGGCACCATGTGTCGCCGGCTTGTGTTGAACAGGGTTAGTGGCACCACGTGTCGCGGCTTGTGTTGAACAGGGTTAGTGGCACCACGTGTCCAAAATTAGAATTGCGAGCCCTGCTGCCCGCAGTGTAGACTGCTAATGAGTGTTCGTTTGCACTTGAAGATGAATTTGGTGATTGTACTAAAGCTATAACTGATATAAAAAAGTTCTTGAAGCAAGGATACTAAAAGGATATTATGTAGGTTTTAGGCCTGTGATAGTTACTTGCCTATTGGACTCTGTAATTAATGAATCAAGACTTAATTTTAATTGTGAGCCCTGATGACCGCAGTGTAGGCTAGAGGTAGCGGTCAGCAAGGGCCCATAGCCACGTGGCGTTGAGTTGAGGTGCACAGTTAGTGGCACCAGAAGCATTGAGAATGTATGAGCCTGTGATACTGCTTGGTGCGGACGGGCCGCACTGGGAGCAATGTCTCTTGCCTACTGGACTGCATCATCTGCAATCGCGACTGTATCTGAATTGTGAGCCCTGCTGACCGCAGTGTAGGCCAGAGGTAGCGGTGGCCCCACCGTAGTTCAGGTTCAGTGGCACCACGTGTCGCCGGCCTTCCATATGCAAATACGCCTCACTAATCGAAGGGAGTCTGGTGCTTTGGTCGCTGCCACGGACTTGGGGTCACTGCCATTCAGGACTCTGGACACAGTTCCACATGTGGGATTGGCTTGTGTTGAACAGGGTTAGTGGCACCACGTGTTGCCGGCTTGTGTTGAACAGGGTTAGTGGCACCACGTGTTGCAGCTTGTGTTGAACAGGGTTGGTGGCACCACGTGTCGCTGGCTTGTGTTGAACAGAGTTAGTGGCTCCACGTGTCGCGGCTTGTGTTGAACAGGGTTAGTGGCACTACGTGTCGCCGGCTTGTGTTGAACAGGGTTAGTGGCACCACGTGTCGCCGGCTTGTGTTGAACAGGGTTAGTGGCATCACGTGTCGCCGGTCTTCCACAGTGTAGGCCAGAGGCAGTGGTCAGCAAAGGCCCACAGCCAGGTGACGTTGACTTGAGCTGCACAGATTGGGAGCATACAGTCTTCTTAACCAATTATACTCTCTTACACAATTTGCATCGGCACTAATCTTGAATTGTTAGCCCTGCTAACCGCATTGTAGGCCGGAGGCAGCGGTCATCAAGGGCCCACAGCCACGTGGCATTGACTTGAGCTGCACAGAGTTAGTGGTACTTGAAGCACTTAGCGTGTGCGCAGTCAGCGATGATGCGTGGTCCGGGCTGGCCCCACTGGTAGCAATGTCTGTTGCCTACTGGACTGCGTCATCTGCAATCGCGAGTCGCTCTGAATTGTGAGCTCTACTCACCGCAGTGGAGGCAGCGGTGAGGAAGGGCCCACAGGCACGTGTGGTTGACTTGAGCAATGTCTGTTGCCTGCTGGACTGCGTCATCTGCAATCTCGACTCCATCTGAATTGTGAGCCCTACTGACTGCAGTGTAGGCCGGAGGCAGTGGTCAGGAAGGGCCCACAGCCACGTGTTGTTGACTTGAGCAATGTCTCTTGCCTACTGGACTGCGTCATCTGCAATCGCGACTCGATCTGAATTGTGAGCCTTGCTGTCCGCAGTGTATATCGAAGGCAGTAGTTTGTACAGACATAAGTCCGCGGTGCTGTGCCGCTGGGGGCCTGTGTGGCAGAAGCCAGCGATCGGCTGAGGAGGCTGGCGGTCACGTCGGCGGCCTCGTGGCAGGGTGAGGGGCACCGCCCTGGCAGACGCTTTGGCCTTCCCACAAGTGAACCACGCCCAGAGCTCCGGCCTATTTATTCACACTCCTACGCTGAAGTGGCGTACGTCGGACCAGCCCACTCCGGTTACGCTTATGCTTACAGGGGGGGACGACACAGCTACATGACTGAGATCTTCCCTAGTGTTTAACGTAAAATGGTTGGGTCCACTGTCCACAACACTACAAGCACCAGTAGTATTTGTGCACATGGAGAGGTGTGTGTTCTGCATACTGAGATGTGTCCAGCACATCACCGCTACACATTGCATTGTGTGCATTGTTAAACATGGGTGAATTGCTTCCTTCACATATTGTTTGTTCACACCTGTCCCAATATTCAGCTATTGTGTGGCTGAGGGGTCATGCCATTTTCGGAAAGTTTGCTGTCTTGTTCTGCGCTGCCTCGGTGGTAGAGGGGGGGAGTCCTGGGGGTGGTGGTGGGTGTTGTGGCGTTCTTGGGTGTCGGAGCTGCTTGATCAGTAGGTCTTTGACTTGTGTTGGTCTTCAGATGTGGCTCTGGGCTGGGCTCCCTTTCATACTGTATGTAGTTGTTTAATATTTAAAAAACAAGAAGACATTATATAGTTTAAATAACAAATTAAAAAAATTACAGTAGGGAGAGGGGTGGTACGGGGGGGAGGTCCTGAGGGTTGTGGCAGTGGGTGTTGTGTCCTTCTTGGGTGTCGGAAAAAACTATAGGTTAAATGAACATTATAATTAGAAGTTAGCATTAAAAAAACATTGAAATTCACTGAAAAAACCATAGGTTTCAGGTACGTTATAGATAGAAATTAGTATTTAAAAAACCTTAGAAATTCACTTAAAAAACCATAGGTTTCAGGCACGTTATAGTTAGTAATTAGCATTTAAAAAACCTTTGAAATTCACTGAAAAAACCATAGGTTTCAGGCATGTTATAGTTAAAAATTAGCATTAAAAAACCTTTGAAATTCACTGAAAAAACCATAGGTTTCAGGAACGTTATAGTTAGAAATTAGCATTTAAAAAACCTTTAAAATTCACTGAAAAAACCATAGGTTTCATTGACGTTATAGTTAGTTGGACATTTCACTCATACAAAACCAGAGAAATTCCGCCATTATAGTTAGTTCAGCTAACTATAACTCGCGCCCCCGCAATGCACTGCTGATGACGTCACATATTACATCATTCATGACATGGTCAGTGACATCACTGATGACATCTCAAATGACATCACTGATGACACCATCCATGTGATAATTTCATGCATCTTCTCTTACCCTAATATAACTTTTGATACACCCACTCTAAATTACAGACTGCCATTCTCAAAATCATAGACACTCCAACACCAATAACCACATACCCACTCACTGATTCTTAGGTCTACACACACATCCACTCACTCACCCATACAGTCACTCATACTTACAGTCACTCAGTACAGGACTATCATATGCACTCATACACCTATATAGACACTCACACACCGCCACTCATCCATAGAGGTAGTCACACACCTAGTCAGTCATGCAAATAATTAATCACACTCCCATTTACTCACCTATACAGTTATACACACACCAGCTCACTTACTCATACAAATACTAGCACATTCAATCACTGATACAAGCACACACTCATCCATATAGCCACTCTCACAATCACACACTCTCACTTATAGCCATTTATATACTCTAACACACATATATACTGCCTTTCACATATGTACAACTGAGATATACATTCACTCACTAACACACCCATACACACACTCACCCACCCATACAGTCTATCACAGATGCACTCTTGAAACCATGCACCCAGTGAATCACCCACTCACACATCTATGCACAGAGTCACACACACCCCACCCACACAAACACTCAGGCACCCATACAGATACTCAGAAAACCAATCAATAACTCATATAGACACTCATCTAGCTATTCACAAACCCATGCAGCCGCTTACACACCAACAGACAGACGAATACAGACATTCACACAGTTTAGTCACTAACCCAAGCATTCAGTAAGATACGTTTAATCAATCACTTCTAGAGTCAGTCACGCACCTACTAAATCCTCCATTCAGACACTTATACACCCACTCATTCTTCAATACGCCTTTCCCTATATATATTAAACATATTTAAACTTTACAGAAACACACAGTCACTGGATGATGTCATCAGTGATGTCATCAGTGATGTCATTTGAGATGTCATCAGTGATGTCATCAGTGATGTCACTGACCATGTCATGAGTGATGTAATATGTGACTTCATCAGCAGTGCATTGCGGGGGCGCGAGTTATAGTTAGCTGAACTAACTATAACGGCGGAATTTCTCTGGTTTTGTATGAGTGAAATGTCCAACTAACTATAACGTCAATGAAACCTATGGTTTTTTCAGTGAATTTTAAAGGTTTTTTAAATGCTAATTTATAACTATAACGTGCCTGAAACCTATGGTTTTTTCAGTGAATATATATATATATATATAATTCCCTGAAAAAACCATAGGTTTTAGGGACAGTTATAGTTAGTTGAACATTTCACTCGTACAAAACCATAGAAATTCCCCGTTATAGTTAGTTCAGCTAACTATAACTCGCGCCCCCACAATGCACTGCTGATGACGTCACATATTACATCACTCATGACATGGTCAGTGACATCACTGATGACATCACTGATGACATCTCAAATGACATCACTGATGACATCATCCAGTGACTGTGTTTCTGTAAAGGTTAAATATTTTTAATATATAGGGAAAGGTGTATTGAAGAATGAGTGGGTGTATAAGTGTGTGGATGAAGGATTTAGTAGGTGCGTGACTGACTCTATAAGTGAGTGATTAAACGTATCTTACTGAATGCAAGGGTTAGTGACTAAACTGGGTGAATGTCTGTAACTGTCTGTCTGTTGCTGTGTAAGTGGCTGCATGGGTTTGTGAATAGCTACATGAGTGTCTATATGAGTTATTGATTGGTTGTCTGAGTATCTGTATGGGTGCCTGAGTGTTTGTGTGGGTGGGGTGTGTGCGACTCTGTGCATAGATGTGTGAGTGGGTGATTCACTGGGTGGATGGTTTCAAGAGTGCATCTGTGATAGGCTGTATGGGTGGGTAAGTGTGTATAAGAGTGTGTTAGTGAGTGAATGTATGTCCCAGTGGTACATGTGTGAGTAACTACATATGTGAAAGGCAGTATATATGTGTGTTGGAGTATATAAATAGCTATAAGCGAGAGTGTGTGATTGTGAGAGTGATTGTATGGATGAATGTGTGCTTGTATCAGTGATTGTATAAGAGCATAAGAATGTGCTAGTATTTGTATGAGTAAGTGAGCTGGTGTGTGTATAACTGTATAGGTGAGTAAATGGCAGTGTGTTTAATTATTTGCATGACTGACTAGGTGTGTGAGTACCTCTATGTATGAGTGGCGGTGTTTGAGTGTCTATATAGGAGTATCAGTGCATATGATAGTCCTGTACTGAGTGACCATAAGTATGAGTGACTGTATGGGTGAGTGAGTGGATGTGTGTGTAGACCTAAGAATCAGTGAGTGGGTATGTAGTTATTGGTGTTGGAGTGTCTATGGTTTTGCGAATGGCAGTCTGTAATTTAGAGTGGGTGTATCAAAGGTTATATTAGGGTGTGAGGAGGTGCATCAGATTATCACATGGATGATGTCATCAGTGATGTTATCAGTGATGTAATTTGAGATGTCATCAGTGATGTCATCAGTGATGTCACTGACCATGTCATGAGTGATGTAATATGTGACGTCATCAGCAGTGCATTGCGTGGGCGCGAGTTATAGTTAGCTGAACTAACTATAACGGGGGAATTTCTATGGTTTTGTACGAGTGAAATGTCCAACTAACTATAACTGTCCCTAAAACCTATGGTTTTTTCAGTGAATTTCAAAGGTTTTTAAATGCTAATTTCTAACTATAACATGTCTGAAACCTATGGCTTTTTCAGTGAATTTCAAAGGTTTTTAAATGCTAATTTCTAACTATAACGTGCCTGAAACCTATGGTTTTTTAAGTGAATTTCAAAGGTTTTTTAAATGCTAATTTCTAACTATAACGCCCCTAAAACCTATGGTTTTTTCAGTGAATTTCAAAGGTTTTGTAAATGACAATTTTTAAATGTATTAATTGTTATATTTATTTTTTTGATACTGATTTACTACATTTTTTTAAACTATTTATTTTTACATATTTTATTTTTTAAATTACATTGTAATTACATTATACATTACATTACAAAATATACTTTCTCAGAATGAATTACTTTAGTTTAAATACTTTGCAAATAGGCAATAGACTTTTAAGTACAGTAGTTACAGTTGTTGCAATGGGCAACACAATTTCAAACACAATGCAACATTGAGCTCAATGTGAATTTCTAGTTAAATGCAATTAGTTACTTTATGGATTACTTTTATAACCACAGGACTGGATCCTAGATTCAGTCCTGGGACATCTCCTGCAAACAGTTGAGTAAAAGCGTTTTGGTTACAGTAGTGATTTTTAAGGAATATTATTGTATTTTAAAAGTTGACACTTAGAAACTTTTTCACATAGAATCACCAATGTTATCCTATGGGAGGAAATTCACTTAGCAGGTAAGTAGTGTTATCGTTACTTTTTCTTACTCAGTGGTGGATCCTGTATCCAGCACTGGTGCATCTCCTGTAAACAGTTGAAAGAATGCGTTTAAGTCATACAAGCGATTTTTAAGGAATATTTGTAGTTGGTGAAAATCGACACTTTGAAACTTTTCTGCTGAAAACCAGACAATGGATACCAATGGAAGGAAATACAAGTTACTGGTAAGTACGGTTAGAATTACTTTTCAGGGTCAGTGCTGGGCTAAAAGATGCAGCACTGGGTTCTCTCCTGATAACAGGTGAGTAAATCGGAATTCGTAGTTCAGCTGATTTTAGAGGAATATTATAAAGTTCCAAAACTCCACACTTAGAAGAATTTCCAAGTGAAACCAGTCAATGTTAGCCTATGGAAGGAAATTCAAGTTACTGGTAAGTACGGTTAAAATTACTTTTCAGGATCAGTACTGGGCTGAAAGATGCAGCACTGAGGTCTCTCCTGATAACAGGTGAGTAAATCGGAATTCGTATTTTGGCTGATTTTAGAGGAATATTATAAAGTTCCAAAACTCCACACTTAGAAGAATTTACAAGTGAAACCAGTCAATGTTAGCCTATGGAAGGAAATTCAAGTTACTGGTAAGTACGGTTAAAATTACTTTTCAGGATCAGTACTGGGCTGAAAGATGCAGCACTGAGGTCTCTCCTGATAACAGGTGAGTAAATCGGAATTCGTATTTTGGCTGATTTTAGAGGAATATTATAAAGTTCCAAAACTCCACACTTAGAAGAATTTCCAAGTGAAACCAGTCAATGTTAGCCTATGGAAGGAAATTCAAGTTACTGGTAAGTACGGTTAAAATTACTTTTCAGGATCAGTACTGGGCTCAAAGATGCAGCACTGAGGTCTCTCCTGATAACAGGTGAGTAAATCGGAATTCGTAGTTCGGCTGATTTTAGAGGAATATTTGGACAATGGTGAAGGGAGGGGCGGGGCCTGAGGTGACATCTGTGCAAACGCGCCCCATGGCACGTTTTAAGTTGGGGGATTAAGTCCCCTTGAATCATGAGGGTCCCTGGGGTCCAACTAGCCCACCCTGTACCTCCAGTATGCGCCAGGGAGCTGCGTTGCAGAGAGGTGTTCAGAGGCCAGGCCCCTTTTTGCACCTCTCTGCAACGCAGCTCTGTGGCGCTTTCTGGACGTACCTGGTGGGCTAGTTGGCCCCCAGGGACCCTCAGGATTGAAGGGGATTTCATTCCCCATCTTAAAATGCGCCACGGGGCCTGTTTGCACACATGTCACCTGAAGCCCCGCCCCCTCCCTTCACCACTGTGCAAACGCGCCCCATGGCGCGTTTTAAGTTGGGGAATGAAATCCCCTTCAATCCTGAGGGTCCCTGGAGTCCAACTAGCCCACCATGTACCTCCAAAGCGCCACAGAGCTGCGTTGCAGAGAGGTGTAAAGGGGCGTGGCCTCTGTACACCTCTCTGCAACGCAGCCCCTGGCGCATACTGGAGGTTCCTGGTGGGCTAGTTGGCCCCAGGGACCCCCAGTATTCAAGGGGAATTCGTTCCCCATCTGCAAACGCGCCAGGGGCGCGTTTGCAGAGTGGTGAAAGAAGGGGCGTGGCCTCCGGCACGATGCCGGTGTTTTTTCTTTTTTTTTTTAAAGAAGGGGGCTGTGTGGCCCCCTTCTTTTCTAATTTATTGGTCCTGGGGACCCCATCCCCCAGGGCCTGCCCCCTATTTATTTAAAAAAAAAAAAATATTTGGAAGGGGGCCGCGTGGCCCCCCTCAAGAGGACTTAATCGGCCCCGGGGACCCCATCCCCCGGGGCATGGCCTTTTTTTTTTTTATTATTGTTTTGGAGGGGGGCTGCGTTGACCCCTCCTCAGGCCACTTATGGCCACGGGGACCCCATCCCCGGGGCCGGCCTTTGTTTTTTTTTTTTTATTTTGGGGAAGGGGGCCGCGTGGCCCCATCCCGAGCCACTACTTGCCCCAGGGACCCCATCCCCGGGGCTGGCCCTCTCCGTTGGGGACTGTGGGGGTCCCCAATCCCCCACATACCCGCCGGCTCCCCACGTCCCTTGGGAGCCGGCATTGCTTTCCACATGGGGAGCTGCTAAGATGCAGCTCCCCATGTGGAAAGCAATTTGCTTTGGATATTGGAAGCAAGAGCAGGTTTTCTGCTCTCGCTTCCAATATCCAAAGCAGTTTGCTATGACAGGACAGGAGCCGCGAGGCTCCCGTCCTGTCATAGCAAACTACAGTGTCCCGGGGGTAGGCACCCCGGGACAATGCAGGAGCCGGCCCTGGGGGGTGGTGGTCCCCAGGGCCATTACAGGCTCTAGGAGGGGAGCCGCGCGGCCCCCCTCCCTCCATTGACAAAGCCCCGGGGAGGTGGTGGTCCCCGGGGCTCTGGGAGTCCGTAACGGACCCCCACATTTATTTTCTAAGTGCCCCGGGAGGTGGTGGTCCCCGGGGCGTGTGGGGGCTGGAGCCCCGCACACGTTATTAAATTTAAAAAAAAGAAGCCCCGGGGGGTGGCGGTCCCTGGGGCTGCGGGAGGGCAGGAGAGCCCTCCCGCACCTTTTTTTTAATAAAGCCCCAGGGGGTGGCGGTTCCCGGGGCTTGGGGGGCCTTAGAGGCCCCCCATATAAACAATAAACACACCCCCGCATGCCCCCGGGACTTGGGCCACCCGGGGGCAAATTTGCATCGAAGCGGGGGAGACCGCGCTTCGATTTTTTTTTTTTTTCAGCAGGATCCGCGCACCCTGAGCGCATCCTGCCCTTGTGGGACCCCCTGAGCAGACCTAGGGGGTCAGGGTGTTTCTACCCTGCCCCCTTTGTGCGTTTTGCGCACTTGTTTCTGTCCCTCGGTTCTACCGAGGGACAAAATGGCTGCCAACACTTCCTGATTTGGAGTGTTGACAGCCAATTAGCATGCAGCTCGTGATCGGGAGGGTGCGCGAATCCGACGCGGCCATAGATATATATGTGATTTTCATTTTGATTTTCACAGGAACTACTGAACGGATTTACACCATTTAACAAAAGGGTTCTTTCTGAACCAAGAACTACCTCTTTGCCAAATTTGGTGTAATTCCGTTCAGCAGTTCGGGCTGTAGCCGTGTCTAAAGTTTCCTATGGGAAAATGAATGGGGAAAACACGTTTTGGGACCCCCTTTTTTCTCGGCCCCCGCTTGACGAATCACCCTGAGACTTTCAGGGTAGGAGCGGACCGGAGCGGGCCATAAAGTTTGAAAATTTCGCGAAGATTCGTCAACCGACGCAAGAGTTATTTCAAATAGAATGTCGCGGATTTCCTATGGAAAATAGGTCCTAACTATAACTATCTACTGGCGACCGCCAGTAGATAATATAAAAGTAAGCATCACATTCAGTAGTGCCAGACTTCATCCACATCAGCTTCTGTCAAAACATTATAGGGATTAAAAAAAGATATACACACATTTACAGTAGCTCTTATTTACGACTTCAGTCACTGTGAACAACTTAGGGGCATATTTATCAATATGTCAAGCAGTGCAGCAAGTCACCTTGCTGCACAGCATGACAGGGAAAGGGCAAGAATGCACCATATTTAACATAATACAGTGCATTCCTGCCTTTTCCCAGTGTAGGCTCACAATGTGCTGCCTGGCACCCACACAGGCACTCTTGCACCATGGTGCAAGGGTGCCTGTGTCAGGGTAATCCTCGCACATCTGGAGACATGGGCCAATGGTAGGGGGATCATCTCCAAAACGCAATATGGATTTCGTAAAGGACTGGGAACCACAGAACAGTGTCTGAATTTGTCCCTGATCATGGGCAAGTACATGAAGGCAAAGAGTGGCTCTGTTCACCTTGCCTTCATGGACTTGTCAAGTGCTTTTGACACTGTTAATTGGGGGAAACTGTGGGCACTGATGGCAGAGATGGGTTTCGAAAATGCATTAATTCAGCTTTTAAAACGATTACACTCGAACACCTCTGTCTCAATAAGATTTGGCACTCACGGGGAAAGAACAAAACCTATTGCTTCAACAGAAGGAGTGCGCCAAGGGTGCATTTTAGCCCCTTTCCTCTTTTTAGTATATACTAATGGCCTGGAGGACTTCCTGTTGAGGCAGAAAATTGATTTCCCACTAGTCAAGGGGCAACCGGTTGCGTTACTTTCGTACGCAGATGACACGGTCCTTATGTCATTGACAGCGAACGGCCTACAAATCTCCCTGGATGCCTTTACAAATTATATGGCGACATTAGACTTAAAGGTTAACTTTTTAAAGTCTTATATAATGGTCTGTGGCCCAAAACATGCAAAATCCAGGAGTTTTAATGTCAGAGGTAAACCGGTCGAAAGGGTGGAAAAATTTACATATCTAGGAAATACGTTCAGTAGGGATCTTAAATGGGATTTTTTAATTACAATGAGGGCCCAACAAACCAATAGAGTAGTGGAGGGGCTTTTTAGATTTGCTTGCAAGCTAGGCCATAGGCCGGTACCACAGCTTGTTACCCTATACAATGCAAAATGTGCATCGGTGGCATCATATGGGGCAGGGGTCTGGGGTCATCAAAAAAGCCGCTTGTTACAAGTGGTAGAAAATAAATTCATAAAACGCTTATTGATGATCCCAATCAGTACGGCCACCTCTTTCTCTCACCGAGAGGTAGGGTTGGATTACCTGGAGATCGCATTAGCTCTGCCCCTTTGCTCTTATGGTCTAAAATTTGGCTGAAAGAAGAACTACAGTTCACTAGGGAAATAATGGAAGACTGCCTTAACCTTGATAAGGTGATGACTATTCCCTGGTTTCGGTATGTGAAGGAAAGATTTTATGACATTGGGCTGGGTGAGTTTTATGAAAATCCAACAAATATCCCCGTAAATGCTAAAGGTATAATCAAGAAGCAATACGGGGACTGGGCACACGCGAAACATTTTCAACAAGAGGCGCCTGGCCCGAAATGTGCTTTTTGTCTAACCAGCAGTATTATCTAGCCTTCACCACGAATTGTCAGATGCGTTTTTATTTAACTAGATTTCGCCTTGGCACATTGCACTTTTTGTTTGCTTTTCCTAGACAATCTGGGTGGGTGGAAACCCTTAGTTTCTGTCCCTGTGATAATAGTACTCCCAGAGCACTATGCACCTTACACTTTTGCACACTTTATGATGATCCGAGAAGGAGATTTTTGAGACCAATACTAAAAAATATCTCTCCATGTACATATTTAGAGGGATATGAGTGTTTGCAACTATTGGAAAATTCTATTGTTTGTTCTGCAATGATGAGTTTCATTAAAGTAGCACTGGGTATTAGGAGACGATATGGAACGCAGTAATTGAACCGGGCAGGGAAATGAAATGTTTTTAGTCTATGGAAATTATAACGTTTTTAGCATAACTAGTGTTTTAAATACCCAGGCGGAATTTTATTTTTTTATGTCAGCGATAGCAATAATAATTTTATTAATTTTTTAATTGAACTCAAACGAACCCATTGGCTTCAAAGATAAATATGGTCTTCTCCTCAAAATGCACTTAGCACTTTATGTATAATGATAACCTAGCTTGTAATTGAACCTCACATGAATTTTACTATATCTCACTGTGACGAAATAATTATATCCCATTGTGATGAATTATGATAAATGTTTTTATATTTGATGTTTTTTTTTTTTTTAATGCTTTTATGGTTGTATACTAACCGAATAAAGCTTGTTTTGAATTGAATTGAATTGAAAATTGCCTGCGTTGTTAGCAGGATTGTTTTGGTGCAAGAAGGGGTTCCTTCCTGCACAGAAAACGAGGAAAAACGAGGAGAAATAAACATATTTCTCCTTACTACATCTCACTTGGGGAAGAGAAGCAGTTTTGGCACATTCCCAGGTCTCCCACTTATGGTAATTCTGGGAATGCATCAAAATACATGGGTTTGCATGGGAACACCCGTGCACCACTCATGGAATGCCTCCCTAGTGCAGAGTAACGCAACGCAGCAATTTTTACTGCGTTACTCTGGATTTATCAAGCCAATCAGGGCCACGCAAGGTGGACTTGCGTGGCTTGATAAATTACATCTTAAGGGTTGTGTCGCTTGTACACCCCATTGCGTGGTACAAAAGAGATGCAACTCTATGATAAATATGGCCCTTAATTTCTTTCACACACATCCCCTCACACATACACACACACACAGCACAGCACTCCCCATCTGTTCCAGTTACTAAACTCTGGTGTAATCCTTGCATAGCATGCATGTGCACTTTGCGCACCCTAACTTTTCAGGCTGCCATCGATTAAATTGCTGGGCCTACAATCCCAAAGCCCTGATGCCTGTGAGGTCTTTAGCCCAGCAAAGCAATAGCATCCTTGGGTGTGCTCCACATCTTGATGACATTTTGTTAAAGTTAGCGCATGTGTGTTTCCGGGTGAACACCTTCAAGGACTTGAGTTAGCCCACCCCACCCTTCCCTAACTCGTCACAGTTTGGAGTGGGGCCAAGGACCCTCACTGACCCCACCCCACTCTGTTTCAAGTTGGGAAAGGCTGGGGTTAGAGCCTGCAGGCAGGAACTGGATACTATGCAGTGTATCAGCTCGAGTTTTGATGACTCTGTACAAAATCCAGTTCATATCTTTGTGTGCTGCAATACCAGGTGCGCCACTACGGACTTCTGCTGGACAGACTCTGCAGAAGGGAGTACACTGTAGAATTTAGGGAAGCTGTTTAACTTTAGTCCATTGTGTAACCCTTCACACACTTCAGTATAAGAGAGACGAACGAGGTGTAGGCTAGAGGTGGGTGGGCCAACAAAATTAATTTGGCATTCGTACCCCTGCCAGAGGGTCAGAGTAAAATACTCGGTTGCCCTGCTCTCAATAGAGGCATTCTTTCATAGGTGAAGACATTTCTGAAGGAGGATAAATGTGTTCACTATAAAAGCTAAAACAACATAAATTCTTTTGTGATATTTAACCTTCCCTGTTGCTGCAAATATTCAAACCTCCAGTTTGGCAGCTAACTGCTGTTAGCGACAGCTTTTAGGCGATAGCGACCGGGTTGGGTGCCACTTTGCATGCCAGCGATATTTATCGCTAATGGCATGCAAAGTAGGCGTTCCCAACCTAAAAGCGACTGGAAACAGTCGCTAAGGTCGCTATCGCCTATTAGCGAGGCAGGGGAGGTGATTAACGAACCAGCGCTAAACACGTTTAGCGCTTGTTTGTTAACGCCTGGTCCAAACCTGACTTAGCCATGTAATCCAATGGGAGGTGGATTACATGGCTAAATCCCCCTCGCCCTATTACCAAGCTAACACTGGTCACAGTGCGAATATCGCTTGTTTTCAAGCGATATTCACACTGTTCTCCAGGGTTTCTATCGCTTTGGAGATAAGCGTTGCTGATAGCACGCTATCTCTGCGATAGAAACCTGCGATAGCCGGCAATAATTATCCTAGCGCTAAGTGCGCTTAGCGATAATTATCGCCGGTTATTGCTAATAGGCCCCTATGTTTTTACTATGTGGTAGCCTGCAGGCCAGTTCAATGTTTTTTGCTAAACTAGGCATAAAATGTGTTTCCAAAAACTACTGTATTTAGACATAGTTGTCAAGTGCCCCATGCTGTGGTTTGACCCACGGCCAGTGCTGCACGCTTAGCCAGCAAACACCTTGCATGATGCGGCATGCTACTTCTAAGGGTGTGCAAGCTGCCCTCATCTTTTAAACTTCCACTCTATCTAACCTGGATCCACTCTTCTTTTCTTGTGTTATTATGTCTCTGGTCCATGTATTATTCTTTCTCAGGCCCTTCTAGCTTGCACAATCTTTAAGGCTGCCAAGGGATGTGACATTGTTTCTTTAGAAATGCCTGTGAAAACCATTGCTTTCGGTTATATTATAAAGCAAATTGAGCTGCAAAAAGCACCATTTACCTAACTCTGTTAAATAATGTTCTCGGAGGGAGAAACATCTCAGGACAGTCATGCTCACGCTCTGCTGCTCACTCAGACAAAGTCATGCTTTTGTTTTACGCCCCACCACAATGAAACTACAACAGGCGCCACTGGTTTGTCCCATATGCACAACTAGTTATGTGATGGGACTTTTAAGAGGGGTTTTGAGACAAGTGATTCATGATAACACTGCGATATTTGCTGCTCTCTGTGTAAGATCTAAATTCCAAGACACAGTGGGTCTACTACCTTAGATTACACAGACAGTTTTATGGAAAGACGAACAGGTTTAATTGAATGATAGCCAGCTGACCAAGGCCCACCATGGACCCGGGCCAAGGTGTATGCCTTTCCAATACACCAGTAGCTCAGTCAGACAAAGGATGGAGTAGCCAGATACCTTGAACTGTATGGCTGGAAACTCAAAACTGCATGCGATGGGAAAGACAAGGAAGCCTAAATTAAGTTCTGCGCGTTGCGTTTTTAACTTCATCCCATTCACATTTTGCATCTCTTTCCCCCACCTGCCATCTCGGTATTAGTCTTTTCAGAATTCACGTGATATCTGACATATATAAATGTTCTAAATGGCAACCTGTGTTATGTGCATTTTAAATGTCGAGTGCAAAACTAAAAATAAGAAAGCCCACATCACATCATTATCGAGGTGCCGTGAAAGCTGAATTTACTCTGGTGGTACGGCTGAAAAATGCAGGCGCCTCACATCCAAGGTGTTTTCCTCCCAGAGCTAAGTCTTCAGAGCCCACTTACCTTGTCTTTAACTGCTGAGCAGTAAAAACATTTACCAGAAAAATCTTCCCAAAACTGTTTGCAAAACTAAAGCCCATTCAGAATGATATACGGAGCACAAACCACTTCAGTGTAATAAACAGGGGAGCCATTCGGTTAACAGATTGCTGCTCAGATTAACGTGCTGAGCTGTGTTTTTAGTTGTTTCCTAATATATTCAGCATCTATTGCGTTTGTAGAGCAATAACTGAGAGCTGATGACTGAGTCTGCAAAGGACGCTGTGTAATTACCAGTGCATCCTCATATATCAGGTTTTAATTTTAATCTGGTCAACACTAGACTGTGCATTAAATTTGATTATTTTGTCCCCATCTAGCCTATCTTCTGTTCGACTGACCATTCATAATTTATAACCCTGTAGATGTTAGCGAATGTGCATTTCTAATGGAAACTAAACACCTTAATTTATTAGGCAAATAATGCCAGAAAGAAATGTGTTCTGCAACAAACAAGCTACAGTGTAGCAATGTTTCAGGACTAGCAACAACTAGAATTTCTTAAAATTAAATGGTAAAACTGTGATGTTTATTTGAGTTCAAGGACAAGTTCTTCAGGCAAAAAGAACTTAGCTGTACAGAAGAACTCATTGTTTAATCTATCATTGCCTACCTTTATTGAAAAAATCAAGAGGTAAGCAAGTTCCCGGGTAGACTTGGCAGAATCGGGCAATTACTCTAAGGCCGAATTCTTCATGGAATTTGTTGCTTTAAGGAATTTCCTAACTTTCAGAGCCTGGAGAGATTTGTAAGTGCATAAAAAACTCAATGTTCTTAACAAATTGCGGTGGGAGGTGAGGGTGATATGGATGATGTCATCAGTGATCTAATTTGAGATGTCATCAGTGATTTCATCAATGACGTAACTTAACATGTCATGAATGATGTAATATGTGAGGTCAAAAGCAGTGCATGATGGAGGCGCAAGTTATTTGACTAAACTTTCACTGGCATATCAGCATTTTTTCAGTTCTAAATGTTAGTTCTTATCTCATTTCAAAACCTATAGCATCACCTTAACCTTTGTTTTTTGTTGAATTCCAGGTTTTTTTTTCAGATACATCGAGACCTTTGCAATGAACCTAACTATAACACCATTTTACCCTTTAGTTTTTCAGTGAATTTCTGGATGTTTGGATCATATTCTATATTTATCATATGTAAAACCTTCAGCTGTGCAACCCCACTGCATGTAGACTACGGAAATGCACAGTGGTGGTTGGACACAAGGCCTGGCCTCTGGTCATGTTTTGCTCCCAACCCTTTACAAGCATCCACCCTGACCCTTTCTTCACACAATGTTTAGTTGTATGCAGAGGAAACTGGTTGCCGGGCTTTTGCTTTGTCCAATTTGATATCACAATGTATGTGACATTTTTACAGGGTTTTAAATTGTTGCTTCACTTTTTTTGTTTTAAACTTTTTTAATTTTAGTTTTCAAACTGTTATGAATTATTGTTTTTTATACTTTTTAAGTATTTTTCTTTTTGAATTTTTTACGTCATGAGACATTTTTGATTAGTTATGTTTTTTTACGATTCTTTGTGTTCTTTGTTCTGGTGGTCTTGCACTAGTTTTGAAAAGTAATATTTTATTTGCCTTGTAAGAAGCCTCGACTTGCAGACCTTTTTTGCAATGTGTTGCACAATGCTACAACTTACTATTCCCTATACACCAAATAGATCAGCACCCACTATGTATAGTTTGACCAAATATTGTATTTTCTAGTCAGAACAAAATGAATCAATTGCAACTTTGAATTTTGTAGTAATTTGCATCCATGTCTCATGAATTTAATCAAAGTTGTTCAGGCTTGTCGTGTGTTGGAAAATTCTTGTATTGAAACTTTACAAGATATTCACACCAACGTAGCCAACGTGTTTCGTCCCTTCTCCCAAGACTTCTTCAGGGCTTTGTTCGCTTCCATAGATGTTTCAAAGTAATCTGTTCACATTGAATAGTCCAAAGAATCCTAAAAACGAGCCCTTAGTTTCAAAAATAGAAGTCTTCGTTTATTTTAAAACAGGAATAGTCAGAATCTGCAAATTTATAATCTTAGTCCATGTCGGCAAGTGAACCTAATCAGTAATTCTCTGTGCGTGTTCACAGTATTCGGGTTATGAGTCCAAACTCTCAGGAGAAGCAATGAAACGCGTTGGCTACGTTGGTGTGAATATCTTGTAAAGTTTCAATAAAATAATTTTTCAACACACAACAAGCCTGAACGACTTTGAAAAAATTCATGAAACATGGATTGCAATTGATTAATTTTGTTCTGACTAGAAACTACAATATTTGGTCAAACAATACATAGTGGGTGCTAATCTATTTGGTGTACAAGTGTGTGGATTATATCCACTTATGGGGACCCACAAGGCTGTTTTCCCTTGATTGGAGCACCACTCATTTGAAATATACCCTACAGTTTGATAGGTGCGGTATCTAGAGTCTAGGCCTCTTTTTGTAAATCGTTAACTTATCATTCTCCTCCTATTCTTGTTGCTTCTGTACTTCAGGTGGTGCAGTTTTTAACTCCTTCTGTTCTCTGATGTCCTCTTTGCACCTTTGCCTCAGCAATCATTTTGGGATACATAGCTCGTAGGGTCTTTTACTTGCCTCTTATAAACATAGAGTACCTACCAAGATGGCTCCTGTGCAACATCTGATTGTATAAGATGCACATTACTTTTCAAGCATTTCTTGTTTTTTCCTAGCATGAAATGCAAAGAATTTCCAGAACACCAATTGCCATTTGGGCTTAGAGAAAGGGACTGCTGTCATTGTTGATAGCATAACTTTCACATTGTCATCCTGCATTGTTTCAGCACGAGTAGGGCTTATGAATGGATAGTAGGCCAACCAACAGACCACTGTCACCCTGCCCCCACCACCAGTCATAGCTGGAATGCCATTACCGAATCCCAATGGACGACCACCCTCAACACCACCATCCTCCACACATCCGATGTTGTCAATCTAGCCACCGCCCACTTATCGGAATGGATCACAACCAGTGACGATGCCATTGCACCCATCAAATCCCTGAGCAACCAAAGAACCAACAAACACACCAACTGGTTCACCGTCAAGTCCAAAGCAGAGAAACGCAAATGCAAACCTATGGAGAGACACTGGCGAACCAGCAAAGACTTAGGCGACCACACAGTATTAAAGACGGCCCTCAGATCCTACCACCACACCATCAGAGAAGCAAAGAAAGCCGACTTGCCATACGCCTCCTGTCCACCGAGCACACTGAAGAACTATTCCACTTTTTTTTTTGGGGGGAGTTTTTATATAGCGCGAACTAGACCCGAGACATCGGGTATCAGAACGCTTTACATGAGCACCAGTTTCGTTACAGATGGACACATTAATTTTTGTTAGGCACGGGGAAATTAAGTGATTTGCCCAGAATCACAGGATGTTGAGCGTCGTTGCCGAGGCGCGAACCCGGTTCCCCAGCTCCGAAGTAGACTGCTCTAGCGGTAAGGCTACATCCTCTCCCACATTGTCAGAGAATTCTCCTCTCCAGATGCTGTCAAAAACACCATCCAGCCCTCCCAGGCCCTCTGCAACTCACTCACAAACTCCTTCCAAACCAAGATTGTCAACACCTACAAGAACTTTGTACCCAAACCACTGCAGCCTGACCTCCCTGCTCCCCCCACCACCCTCCCGCCTTACCTCCTTGCTTACAGGACTCCTCCCTGCATTGAAACCACAACCTCCATCATGATTCCATCTAATCCGGAGCCTCTACATACCTCTGCCCAAACCACACCTTCAACCTTAGACAAAAGGAAATAGGACCCCCGCTCACCAGTATCATCAACTCAGCTTTCAGAGCCACCACCTTCCCGGAATCCTGGAAGCATGCCGAAGTCAAACCACTTCTGAAGAAACCCACAGAGGAACCTTCCAACCTACCACTCCTCCCCTTTGCGGCCAAGGTTCTGGAGAAAGCCGTCAACCTCCAACTCAACCACTACCTGGAATCCAACCACCTGCTAGACCCCCCCAATCCAGATCCACTCAGACCACAGCACAGAAACAACCCTCATAGCCGCCCCAGATGAAGTCAGAGCTATCCTTGACTGCAGCGAGTCAGCAGCCCTGATCCTCCTCGGCCTTTGTAAGGAAGACCAGGCCCGCCCCTTGAAAACGCCTTACTACCCCTAAGGGATCCCAACCCAATCCCTATAATCAGCCCTTACTTGCCTCTTTTGTCCCAGCACGGCAAGCAACTCCAGCAGCTCCTTCCCTGTAAACCAGAAGAAGAAAGGGTTAACAGTGCCGACGACGATCCCCTGACGAAAGGAGGAGGCAGGTCTTTCCAAGCTGGTGGCCAATCGCAAAGAGGGGCGGAGGGGAAAGGGAACTCAAACGGATTGGAGGAGAGAACAAGAGAGGAGGACCCGGAAGACGCCAGAGAGAACAGCGTGGACTCAAGCCGCAGCCCGGGAGAGGAGTCTCCATTTTACCGGGAGAGAGGACAGCAAAGGCGTCGTGTGGGCAAAGGAAGGAGGAAGCCCACCTCTCGCCGTACAGGAGGAGGAAGCAGTGTCCGTTGACGACGAGCCTCTGGAAACCTGGACCGAAGAGTGGTGGTCGCCACAGGAAGCGTGACTCCCTGCCGCAGCTCAGGAGAGCTGCAGCTTTTCCTGGTTTGTGTCTGGGAAGGGCGGGGAGGCTTAAGGGACGACTAGAAGAAAGGTGGGGATTGAGGGGTCAGAGGGAGGCACTGCTCTAACCAAAGTGATAGACTTTATTGAATTTGTTTTTCCTTACTTCTGGCTACTATCATTTTGCCTTTTGGTTTTTCTTAAGTTTGGATAAAAGCGGGCATAAAGAAGAAAGGGGTGACAACCCAGGGGAGTGGAAAGCTTGAGACTGGGCTAGAGAGACTAGCCACTCAAATAAGCAAATAGCCATAGTGTTTGTAAGTGAGAGACAGAAAAGGGGGGTGCAGACGGACCCATCCTTGAAGAAGCGACAGAGTTGGAAGAAGGGATAGAATTGAGCACCAGGTTACGTGTTTTCCCTGTGCACCTTTCCAACCCCACAACCCAGTAGACCATGCAGGAAATCCAACAAAAAAGCAAATAAACCACCAAATGGAAAAAGGGTAACTGCTCACAATCACCAACACGAAGGAGCACTTCCTCAACACCCCTGGGTGTGGTGATGGGTTCTATCCCTTACAGACACTTTGACATAGACCACTTTACTTAGCTTGCTCGCCTTATTTTGTTTTGTATTCAAACTGGGGACGACGCGCCACGGGAGCACGGACCTAAAAGAGAAGAAGGAGAAACACACTGCTGAAAGGAGAAGAATCAAAGACCATATCAATAACCTCCTCAGTCTACCTTATTTTTCCCCCTTGATTTGTTTGCTTGTACTCGCCTCTCCAGTCTTTCCTTCAAATAAACGCCAAAATTCATAAGCACATCCGACCTCCTAGATATGATTATCGCCCATCCCTCTCACAACCTGTAAGTGGCTTTCGACACAGTCGGCATCTGCAGCAACACCCTCAAGCCACTATCCTCTTTTCTCACCGGGTGCACCAACAGAGTGCCCCTCCCAACATATAGGTCTGACCCCAAAAGCATCATTTGCGGCGTACCCGAGGACTCCTCACTCAGCCCCACACTGTTCAACATCTACATGACGTTGCTAGCACTCATCGTTTGCAGACATGATCTCAACATCATCTCCAATGCTGACTACACACAGCTCATACTCTCCCTCAACAGAAACAGAGACAGAGCAAATTTCCAGAACGCCATGACTGATGTCATCGACCGGATGAGAGGCAACTGCCTCAAACTCAACACCGACAAAACTGAAGTTCTCCTCTTCAGAAGACCCCCCCTCACTGTGGGTTGACTCCTGGTGGCCCTCCGCTCCCAGACCAGCACCCACCCTACCAGCCATGCCCGCAACCTCGGAATCATCCTCAACAGCGAACTCTCCATGAAACAACAGGTCAACTCGGTGGCCTCCACCTGCTTCAACACCCTCAGAATGCTCTCTAAGATCTTCAGATGGATCCCCATGGACACCAGAAGAACTGTCACACAAGCACTCATCACTAGTCGACTTGACTATGGGAATGCCCTCTATGCCGGAACCACCACCCTCCTCCAAACTAGCCAGAATGCAGCAGCAAGAATCATCCTAGACCTGCCCAGTCAATCCTACATCATCCCCCACCTCCGCAGCCAGCACTCGCTCCCCATCAAGAAGTGATTTCACTTCACACTGCTCACGCACACCTACAAGGTTCCCCACAGCACTGGACCAGAATACCTGACCAACTACCTGACCTTCCACCGGACCACCAGACACCTGCGGTTTGACTCACTGTCCCTCGCCACTGTCCCACGCATCCATCATATTTACGAGCCGGAGGACGCACCTGCTCCAACCTCGCTGCCAAGGCCTGGAACGACCTCCCCATCCACCTCCGAACCTCTTCCTTCCTCGCCGAATTCAGGAGCAGCATCAAGACCTGGATGTTCGAATAGCTCTTCCGACACGCAGCGCCTTGACACCCCCTGGGGTGTTTAGCGCGCTTTATAAATAGCGATTGATTGATAGGTAGTTGCTGCTTTGGACTTTATTGTGAGGCCATGATGGAATGCATTCTCTGGACAGTAATCCATGCCTGTAAAATAGTAGTGTGTAAATGGCTGTCAGGAAACTGCTTTGTGCTATTTTGTAAAGCTTGTGGGCTTATTTTTTGAGTAGTGTATCCAGAGAGGTCAATCAAATGGCTGCTTTCATTTTGTTTTTTGATGTCCTAAGGTTCTGTGGTACTCCTACAGCACCCATAGAGACAATGACAGAGTGCTGTGTGACTCTTGCGAGGCCTGTGCTTCCTCTTTGGGTCCAGTGGTTCCAGAAAAAGTACAGAAGGACTAGGAATTTTTAACTAAAGTTAAGTTTACTATGAAGGGGTCATTTTTTTTAAGTTTGAGTCCTGGCATTTCCTGACAAATAAGTAAGAGATTCAGTAGTTTTTATTGAAATGTCAGAATTATTTGGTGTCACTACCACATACCAAAAAATGTGCTATGGTATCAATGACTTCCAGGTGAGGGTACGTATGTAATTTGAAGTCCTTCCAGGCTCATTTCCAACATTAGGGATTTAGATATAACTTGGTTCACACTGTGTGCAACCTGTAGAGAATGGCATCAGGAGGAGGCCATCCTAAACCTCAAGATCCCGAAGAGGTAAAGGTGGAAAGCAGAGAACCTACCAAATCCATAGTTTTGGAGTTCTTCAACATTCCATCCAATCAAAAGAAGGACTCTAGGAATATATCTATTCACAAAATATGTGACAAGGAGGTCACTGAGGAATGAGGAAAGAGTACTCTTTTAGTACTTTCGAGGTAATTAAGCATTTTAACGCAGGGCATTCCCACCAGTATAATGCTGCTAAAAAGAGAAGGCAGAAAGTGCAGTGGTGCCAACACCCGCCACTTCCCACCAAGACGTGGTAGCTCCTGGAGATACACTTCTTCTCAATGTCCTTGTAGCACAACAGCAAGAATCTGATCCCTACTTTGTCAGAACCGGAATCTTTTTTTCTAGACTAGAGTGCCACTGCTCTTGAAGAACCAGGTGGTAACTCATGTGGCCACTTTGAAAAGTGAAGTTTGGTTAACTGTCTTACCAAGTTCAGGCATCCTGTTTTGGTTTAGTTTAGTCCCCAAAAAATGAAAAGTTAGAAAACTTTAAAAAAAAAATCAAAGTAAGATTCTCTTAAGAACCTCCTTTATTGCTTTAAAAGGGAAACATAATATATGAGGGGTGGGAAAATTGTTAATTATTGTTTACAAATTATTCATACATTTATTTAGTAGATATAATTATTTATTTTATGCACATTGTTAGATGAGGTAGTGTGAGGTAAATATTCTTAGTTAAATATTATTATTTTAAATTCATTTAAATTTTTATGATACTTTAAAATATAAGCTATATTTCTTTTAATGAATATCAAGCATTAATTATTTTCCATATATTTTCCTAAAAGGAGACCTCTGGTACAGTGGCAGTTATTTCAGCCTATGTGTGTAAAGCAATTGTCAATTTAAGGTTGCAAATCCTATTGAATGAGGCTCCTTCGCTGTGAATATAAAAAAATACATCTAGGTCATAATGGTCATCGGAGAGACACTGCCCAGGAGGAAAAAATGGTGGCAGAGAGCTAGGCTGAAAGGCTGGTTACTGCCTAAGCTCTCTGTAACTGGGTAGACTGGACCCCCTTTTGAACGTACGGTCAGGAGCAGATGAGTCAATGTGATGATAAAGCTTAACCATACACGGAGTATGAACTATCAGGGACCACAGTGTCTGTGAGGCGATCTTCAGTGGCGGAGAGAATTGCTAGGCAGCAATTTGGCCTGCTCAAAACAACACACAGTGTGCCTTAGTTCCGCATTGCTATGAAGAGAGATGAAGAGCATGGAGAGCACAGGGTGAATGCAGCAAGAGTGTGTAACCGGTGCCTTCTTGTGCACACCACATCAATTAAAAAAGAGAAGTAGGGGGACAAGGAGCTTGATGAAGTTCCAGTGCCCGTGCTCCCAAATAATGAATCTATCAAAAAAAGGCCACTGTTCCTAAGAGAAGACAGAAGGAGTCGTTTTAGAGAGATAAGAAGGGAAGTCAAAGTGGCTTTTACTTGGTGCCCTCACACATCCCAAGGGATGTCATGCTTCATCATAGGGTGGTGCTCCTCGTAGGCCTGGTGCTGCCTTGCCCTATGGGTCCCCCAAAGGATCGCTTTGATGGAGATCTTTTTATTTATACGCCGTATGATGAGTGTAAGGTAGTGCTCGTGAAGTGATAGGTGAGTTAAAAGTGGCTAGAGGGTATCTGTAATGAGCAGGTTTAATGAAAGAGATCCCTCTGTCACAGCTAAAAAACCAAAAGGTTGGTGGCTGCTCGAGGGTAGTAATGCCCCTCAGTAGCTGTAAGGTACTGAGCAAGTGTGTATAGGGAATGTACTAGGTTGACATGTTTTGCGCTCTTAATGGTCTCAGGAGGAGATCACTAGTGCTTCTTCAGGACCAAAGAAAAGGTAAGATACAGTGTATGCGTATTAGAGGTGTAAGTTATAGTACACCAAGATGGTCCCTGTAGGGTGGACCATGTTAATATCTCTGGCCTCAAAGTTATGGACCAGACGTGGTCTCGATAGTGGCTGAGCAAGAGAAGCCATTGTTAAAAACATAATTTAAAAACAATGGTGAGGTGGACGAAATCCGTCAAACAGGTATAGGGGTGGGTACTTTTTTTAAACATCAAGATCCACCCATGAGGGTTTTAGAAAGGTAATACTGGTCAGTGATGGGGTGTGTTTCCTACAATTGTGGGAAGCACAAATTGTTTCTTAAATACCCCTCACACACCAAAAGGGCCCTTGGTGTCATGCTTCATCATAGAGGAACGCGGCGTGCTACTACCAGCGAAATACGCGGGAGCACTGTTGTTTTCACTATGTGTGGTGTGAGAGAGAGTGAGTGATAGGGTCAGAAGTGAGTGATAAGTGAGTGTTAAAAAATACCTAGCACCTGCAGAGCAAAAAAATGCAATATCCCTGGATGCCGGTATTATTAAAAATGTGAGGCGGAGGTATGTTGTGTCAATGTACAAAACCTCCTGTGTGTGTCAACATGTTTCGAAGCGTGCTGCTTCTTCTTCAGGACGAGTACACAGATCCCTACCCTACTCACATGAAATGACTGAATATGTCTTGTAATAGTTAAAAAGTCCAGTGTAGACTGATGATTAATGTTCAAGATGAGACACAATGGTCTTAATCTGAAATGCGAAAGGATAATTCTTTCAGTACAATCTAGAAAAAAGAAACACAATAAATAAATTCATCTTGAAAGCCAAAATTACTCCGAAAGTAACATAAGTGACCTGTAAAAGTGATACAAACAGTGCCTGTTATAGACCGTATAGTGAAATACTCATGCCGGTGTGGTGTCCTGTAAAAGAGAGACTGATGACGAGACTCACAAACATGAAACAGAAAACACACACGCTATATGTGGTACAACCCACTGTCGTCCTTGCTGTGGCTGAGGGGTATAAGTCATAAAATAAATATTGCCAAAAGAGGAACCAGGTTACATACTTGTAGTATTGTCGGTGTTAGCTTCATGAGCCTGTTAAGGATGGGGATCAGGTGCAAATCGCACTCTGTTGGTAAAAACCGAGTGAATCAGGTAGGTAAAAAAGGGCTTGATAAAGAACAGCTTATGCAGGTTGGCTCCTTTGGTGCGGCTATGCCGTACTTACATGTACCGGGGTACTACCTCGTACTGTCATCCCCTCTCTGATTGTCCGTAATGAGCCTTTCATTTTTCAGAATGATAAACTTTTTTAAAAAGATTGGTCACTCATATCGTGGCATTGTACCCGGGATTGGCTAGTCTTAATTATAAAAACAGCCACTCGACTAGCGCAGGAACTGAAAATAGACATTCAAAAACTAGAGATCCAACTTAGAACTTACCAATCACCCACAGTACTGAAGAAACACTTGGAGGAACTTAACCAACAAATGACTGAGTTTGAGGTTACCCTCAAACACAGTAAGTTTAACAAACTTAAGAAAGACAAGGAACGTTTCAGCCACGAGAGAGCCTACCCGTACACAAGAGATGACTATGTGCCCAAAGACTTCAACAGTGACCAAGATAGCGATGCATCTGACACAAGCACCAACAGTTCTAATTCCAGCCGGAAGAACTCATACAGGAACCAACGAGGAGGACGACAATACCTTAGACCTCATAATCCCAGACAAAGGGGATGGAACAACTATCAAGGACCTCCTGCGTACCCACAATACCCTTTTGGACCACCCCCGATGGGGGGCCCATTCCAACAGTGGGTGCCTGAGTACGACTACAATTACTATGGACCTCTGTCTTTTTTAGGGTCGCGCCCTGGACCCCGACGAGGCAGGAACAGGAGAGGCCACAATGTACATTGGACAATGGAAGAATCAGAGAACCCACGGGTCTCGACAAGGAGCATGACGACCGCACTCAACAACAAAGCGTCCACCAGCAAGGGGGGCAGCTAGTAGTGAACATAACGGAATGTGAGCTCACAGGAATACAGAAGAAGGTCTTAGAGAAAGGCTTGGGTTTCGTACCAACGAACAGAATGGATGGACTCAAGATCCATGCAGAAATGCACGAATTCATACGGAAATTAAAACTACGTGCTTTTTTCCAAGAAAAAGACACCACCACAGAGGAACTACCCGATACTGGACTACGGTTAAAATCAACCTTCACCCCTCCAGACTCTACAGTACCTGTTGAAATACTGGCATTTGAGAAGGCGGTTATGGAATATCTGGGAAAGATGGCTACTGATGGTCACACCAACTTTCATAACACCAGTAGAGTGGAAAAAGAAGCAATCCAACAACTCTCAACTAATAAAGAGATCACCATAAAACCAGCTGACAAAGGTGGCGCGATAGTGATCCAAACGACAATGGCCTACGATAATGAATGTAGGAGGCTACTGGGAGATGAGAGGAACTATGAAATTCTACGAGAGGACCCAACAGAATCTTTACGGATCCATATTGCAGGGATGGTAGAAGAAGCCTTGGCACATGACTGGGTGTCTAAGAAGGAGGCTTCATTTTTGATCCAAAAAACTCCGCGGATTCCCTATTTCTACACCATCCCCAAGATACATAAGAACCTGAACCAACCACCTGGTCGTCCGATAGTTTCTGGCATAGGTTCTATACTAGAGCCTCTGTCGAAATTCGCTGACGCCTTCCTATGCCCTCTCATTCAAAAAACCGACACCTACTTGAGAGATACTAAAGCAGTACTCCAGTTACTACAAAACTTGCCTTTTGATCCTGAAAAACAACTACTCCTAGGGCTCGACGTAGAGAGTCTTTATACGAGCTTACCCCATAACGAGACATTGAACATCATCGAAGAGATACTCTTATCAACCATCTGGGACTACCAAACACCACGGAGTCTAGTGATGAAGTGCATCGCTCTGGCTCTTACAAAGAATTTCTTCCTGTATGGTGACACATTATACCTACAGAAACATGGGACCAGCATGGGAAGCACTTTTGCTCCTAGTCTTGCTGGTCTCTACGTACATCATCTGGAGTCGTGTAAGATTTTACATAATGCAACCCCTTCAGACATCACATCAAGACATGGAAGAGGTATATTGACGACGTACTAGTAATATGGGAAGGAGATATTCCATCTACTGAGGAGTTCATGAGATGGCTCAACCAGCAGAATACCTTCCTAAAATTCACGAGCACCGCGTCATGCGTAAACCTAGTATTTCTAGATTTGAACATATACCCGGATAGGGGAAGACTGAAAACTACTACACATTTCAAGCCTACAGCCAAAAATTGCCTGTTATTATACAGCAGTTTTCACCCTCGCCACTTACGTGACAACCTCCCTTACGGGCAATTTCTTTGTCTCCGAAGGAACTGCTCCAAATTGACGGATTACAAAGCACAAGCTTTGGATTTAAAGACCAAGCTCTCAAACCGGAACTACCCCGTCCGAATCATCGACAGGGCAATGAAGAGAGTCCGGAATAACAACAGAGAGGCCCTGTTGGAAGAAAAGGTACAGAAGGATCAAGAGGCTAGACCCATCTGCGTGACAACCTACAACACGCATTCCAACGAGATATCAAAAATTGTCAATAGACATTGGAGGATCCTCAATTGTGGCAAACTTCATCTTGAAAAACCACTGTTTGCACACAAGAGAGGCAGAAACATGAAAGACATGCTGGTTCATACACGACCACGCACGGTTCCAACCAATGAGAATCCGACCTTCCAACGTGTCCAGGGGCACCACCCATGTGGGAACTGCAGCACTTGCCATCTCACCAAAAAGAGCAGACAAATTAAGTTTAGTAATGGCATTGTATGGGAGCAAAGAAAATTTACAAATTGCAACAGTCGGAACGTCATTTACATGATCACGTGCCCATGCAAATTGGAGTATGTGGGTATGACCTCACGACCGGTTGAAATCCGGATCGGGGAACACAGAAGCAACATACGATGCAAGAAGAGTGCAACTAAAATGGCGACACACTTTCTGACAGAAACTCACACAGTAAATGACCTGCAATAGACGATAATAGAGCAAATGCCTTCTGAAAATGGCCTCTTGGAAAAAGAGCAAAGATGGGTGTTCCGTCTGGGCACCCATACAACGGGCCTTAATGATAATATACCTTGGAGCCAATTCTCTTATTTACCTCTCCTCTCCAGTATGACTATGTATCCTGTAGAACTGCAAACTGAGCATTTGAAAGCATGGGTGTAGTGACCATCTACTTGTTACAACTACCATCATATAACCAAGTCGTTTTCCTTCTTTTCCTTCTTCCCCCACCTTCTACCTACCCCGACATCCCTAATCGGGTTGCCCTAGATGTCCCCAGTCTGTGCTCTCCGGGTTGCAACACCTGTAAATGCTAGACAGCACACATTACCTGCCGCTATTCCTGTGGGCCTCCTTGATGACCTTAGCACTACCACACAGTGATGTTATTTAGTGACCGTTTTTATTATTATTTTTATTTACACTGCAAAACCCCGACATGAGTACATCGCTCTTTATCATGACGTTTTTTAATTTTTTATTGCCATTTACTTCCCTGCAGCCTATTTGTAAATATCCACATGTATTGATGCAGTTCGGTATATGGTTACTACACTGCGAGCGCTCCGGTTGCTAAGCAACACCTACACATCCGGGTCGATTTAGGCAGACCGGTTGTAGTGAGCGTCTCCCTTTGATCCACTTCCGAGGCGCCTGGGTTCTGACTCAGGGTGGAGAGGCTCCTCCAGCGCACGTCCACACCTCGCCTAGGCGGGAGCGCCGAGCCAATTAAGCATCATATAAATACGAGCCCCTCCCGGCCGAACGACATCGACGGAGCCGTGAGAGGGGATGACAGTACGAGGTAGTACCCCGGTACATGTAAGTACGGCATAGCCGCACCAAAGGAGCCAACCTGCATAAGCTGTTCTTTATCAAGCCCTTTTTTACCTACCTGATTCACTCGGTTTTTACCAACAGAGTGCGATTTGCACCTGATCCCCATCGTTAACAGGCTCATGACGCTAACACCGACAATACTACAAGTATGTAACCTGGTTCCTCTTTTGGCAATATTTATTTTATGACTTATACCCCTCAGCCACAGCAAGGACGACAGTGGGTTGTACCACATATAGCGTGTGTGTTTTCTGTTTCATGTTTGTGAGTCTCGTCATCAGTCTCTCTGTTTTACAGGACACCACACCGGCATGAGTATTTCACTATACGGTCTATAACAGGCACTGTTTGTATCACTTTTAAAGGTCACTTATGTTACTTTCGGAGTAATTTTGGCTTTCAAGATGAATTTATTTATTGTGTTTCTTTTTTCTAGATTGTACTGAAAGAATTATCCTTTCGCATTTCAGATTAAGACCATTGGGTCTCATCTTGAACATTAATCATCTGTCTACACTGGACTTTTTAACTATTACAAGACATATTCAGTCATTTCATGTGAGTAGGGTAGGGATCTGTGTACCCGTCCTGAAGAAGAAGCATCACGCTTCGAAACATGTTGACACACACAGGAGGTTTTGTACATTGACACAACATACCTCCGCCTCACATTTTTAATAATACCGGCATCCAGGGATATTACATTTTTTTGCTCTGCAGGTGCTAGGTATTTTTTAACACTCACTTATCACTCACTTCTGACCCTATCACTCACTCTCTATCACACCAAACATAGTGAAAACAACAGGGCTCCCGCGTATTTCGCTGGTAGTAGCACGCCGCGTTCCGTAGAGGAATGCGAAGACCCCTATGATGAAGCATGACACCAAGGGCCCTTTTGGTGTGTGAGGGGTATTTAAGAAACACTTTGTGCTTCCCACCATTGTAGGAAACACACCCCATCACTGAACAGTATTACCTTTCTAAAACCCTCATGGGTGGATCTTGATGTTTAAAAATAGTTGTTAGGGGAGGTCGTATCCACCCTAGGTGTCTGTGGAGGACACCGACTATCCACTCCCTCTTTTGATATTTACAGTGTTCAGACAGCGCGCAGCTGTGGGAGTTAGCCGAGATTCCTGGCTTTATAAACTCCAGCCTCAGAGCCCGAGTTCAGGAGTGGTTAGTAAACCATTTCTATAGCATTACACATATATTCATCTTTTTCCTTAGGTAACATACACACATTCATTCACATTACCCACTTTGTCTTGATGATGGCCGAAGAAACCGGCCTCACCTTTGGAGAAGAAGAGATCGACAGAATTCTGGCTGCAATTAACCCTTTCGAAGGGCTGATCAGCACTGACTCGGGCCTGAGCAGAGCTGATTGGGACGAATTGACCAACTTAAGAAGAACCCAAATTAAAACTGCCCTACATGGCCTTTTCATGACAGAATACCTGAGGGCTAATGCGGCACCACAGGGCCTGATTGTCCGTAATGAGCCTTTCATTTTTCAGAATGATAAACTTTTTAAAAAAGATTGGTCACTCATATCGTGGCATTGTACCCGGGATTGGCTAGTCTTAATTATAAAAACAGCCACTCAACTAGCGCAGGAACTGAAAATAGACATTCAAAAACTAGAGATCCAACTTAGAACTTACCAATCACCCACAGTGCTGAAGAAACGCTTGGAGGAAATTAACCAACAAATGACTGAATTTGAGGTTACCCTCAAACAAAGTAAGTTTAACAAACTTAAGAAAGACAAGGAAAGTTTCAGCCACGAGAGAGCCTACCCGTACACAAGAGATGACTATGTGCCCAAAGACTTCAACAGTGACCAAGATAGCGATGCATCTGACACAAGCACCAACAGTTCTAATTCCAGCCGGAAGAACTTATACAGGAACCAACGAGGAGGACGACAATACCTTAGACCTCATAATCCCAGACAAAGGGGATGGAACAACTATCAAGGACCTCCTGCGTACCCACAATACCCTTTTGGACCACCCCCGATGGGGGGCCCATTCCAACAGTGGGTGCCTGAATACGACTACAATTACTATGGACCTCCGTCTTTTTTAGGGTCTCGCCCTGGACCCTGACGAGGCAGGAACAGGAGAGGCCACAATGTACATTGGACAATGGAAGAATCAGAGAACCCACGGGTCTCGACAAGGAGCATGACGACCGCACTCAACAACAAAGCGTCCACCAGCAAGGGGGGCAGCTAGTAGTGAACATAACGGAATGTGAGCTCACAGGAATACAGAAGAAGGTCTTAGAGAAAGGATTGGGTTTCGTACCAACGAACAGAATGGATGGATTCAAGATCCATGCAGAAATGCACGAATTCATACGGAAATTAAAACGACGTGCTTTTTTCCAAGAAAAAGACACCACCACAGAGGAACTACCCGATACTGGACTACGGTTAAAATCAACCTTCACCCCTCCAGACTCTACAGTACCTGTTGTAATACTGGCATTTGAGAAGGCGGTTATGGAAGATCTGGGAAAGATGGCTACTGATGGTCACACCAACTTTCATAACACCAGTAGAGTGGAAAAAGAAGCAATCCAACAACTCTCAACTAATAAAGAGATCACCATAAAACCAGCTGACAAAGGTGGCGCGATAGTGATCCAAACGACAATGGCCTACGATAATGAATGTAGGAGGCTACTGGGAGATGAGAGGAACTACGAAATTCTACGAGAGGACCCAACAGAATCTTTACGGATCCATATTGCAGGGATGGTAGAAGAAGCCTTGGCACATGACTGGGTGTCTAAGAAGGAGGCTTCATTTTTGATCCAAAAAACTCCGCGGATTCCCTATTTCTACACCATCCCCAAGATACATAAGAACCTGAACCAACCACCTGGTCGTCCGATAGTTTCTGGCATAGGTTCTATACTAGAGCCTCTGTCGAAATTCGCTGACGCCTTCCTATGCCCTCTCATTCAAAAAACCGACACCTACTTGAGAGATACTAAAGCAGTACTCCAGTTAGTACAAAACTTGCCTTTTGATCCTGAAAAACAACTACTCCTAGGGCTCGACGTAGAGAGTCTTTATACGAGTTTACCCCATAACGAGACATTGAACATCATCGAAGAGATACTCTTCTCAACCATCTGGGACTACCAAACACCACGGAGTCTAGTGATGGAGTGCATCGCTCTGGCTCTTACAAAGAATTTCTTCCTGTATGGTGACACATTATACCTACAGAAACATGGGACCAGCATGGGAAGCACTTTTGCTCCTAGTCTTGCTGGTCTCTACGTACATCATCTGGAGTCGTGTAAGATTTTACATCATGACAACCCCTTCAGACATCACATCAAGACATGGAAGAGGTATATTGACGACGTACTAGTAATATGGGAAGGAGATATTCCATCTACTGAGGAGTTCATGAGATGGCTCAACCAGCAGAATACCTTCCTAAAATTCACGAGCACCGCGTCATGCGTAAACCTAGTATTTCTAGATTTGAACATATACCCGGATAGGGAAAGACTGAAAACTACTACACATTTCAAGCCTACAGCCAAAAATTGCCTGTTATTATACAGCAGTTTTCACCCTCGCCACTTACGTGACAACCTCCCTTACGGGCAATTTCTTCGTCTCCGAAGGAACTGCTCCGAATTGACGGATTACAAAGCACAAGCTTTGGATTTAAAGACCAAGCTCTCAAACCGGAACTACCCCGTCCGAATCATCGACAGGGCAATGAAGAGAGCCCGGAATAACAACAGAGAGGCCCTGTTGGAAGAAAAGGTACAGAAGGATCAAGAGGCTAGACCCATCTGCGTGACAACCTACAACACGCATTCCAACGAGATATCAAAAATTGTCAATAGACATTGGAGGATCCTCAATTGTGGCAAACTTCATCTTGAAAAACCACTGTTTGCACACAAGAGAGGCAGAAACATGAAAGACATGCTGGTTCATACACGACCACGCACGGTTCCAACCAATGAGAATCCGACCTTCCAACGTGTCCAGGGGCACCACCCATGTGGGAACTGCAGCACTTGCCATCTCACCAAAAAGAGCAGACAAATTAAGTTTAGTAATGGCAGTGTATGGGAGCAAAGAAAATTTACAAATTGCAACAGTCGGAACGTCATTTACATGATCACGTGCCCATGCAAATTGGAGTATGTGGGTATGACCTCACGACCGGTTAAAATCCGGATCGGGGAACACAGAAGCAACATACGATGCAAGAAGAGTACAACTAAAATGGCGACGCACTTTCTGACAGAAACTCACACAGTAAATGACCTGCAATGGACGATAATAGAGCAAATGCCTTCTGAAAATGGCCTCTTGGAAAAAGAGCAAAGATGGGTGTTCCGTCTGGGCACCCATACAACGGGCCTTAATGATAATATACCTTGGAGCCAATTCTCTTAATTATCTCTCCTCTCCAGTATGACTATGTATCCTGTAGAACTGCAAACTGAGCATTTCAAAGCATGGGTCTAGTGACCATCTACTTGTTACAACTACCATCATATAACCAAGTCGTTTTCCTTCTTTTCCTTCTTCCCCCACCTTCTACCTACCCCGACATCCCTAATCGGGTTGCCCTAGATGTCCCCAGTCTGTGCTCTCCGGGTTGCAACACCTGTAAATGCTAGACAGCACACATTACCTGCCGCTATTCCTGTGGGCCTCCTTGATAACCTTAGCACCACCACACAGTGATGTTATTTAGTGACCGTTTTTATTATTATTTTTTATTTACTCTGCAAAACCCCGACATGGGTACATCGCTCTTTATCATGACGTTTTTTAATTTTTTATTGCCATTTACTTCCCTGCAGCCTATTTGTAAATATCCACATGTATTGATGCAGTTCGGTATATGGTTACTACACTGCGAGCTCTCCGGTTGCTAAGCAACACCTACACATCCGGGTCGATTTAGGCAGACCGGTTGTAGGGAGCGTCTCCCTTTGATCCACTTCCGGGGCAACTGGGTTCTGACTCAGGGTGGAGAGGCTCCTCCAGCGCACGTCCACACCTTGCCTAGGCGGGAGCGCCGAGCCAATTAAGCATCATATAAATACGAGCCCCTCCCGGCCGAACCACATCGACGGAGCCGCGAGAGGGGATGACAGTACGAGGTAGTACCCCGGTACATGTAAGTACGGCATAGCCGCACCAAAGGAGCCAACCTGCATAAGCTGTTCTTTATCAAGCCCTTTTTTACCTACTTGATTCACTCGGTTTTTAACAACAGAGTGCGATTTGCACCTGATCCCCATCGTTAACAGGCTCATGACGCTAACACCGACAATACTACAAGTATGTAACCTGGTTCCTCTTTTGGCAATATTTATTTTATGACTTATACCCCTCAGCCACAGCAAGGACGACAGTGGGTTGTACCACATATAGCGTGTGTGTTTTCTGTTTCATGTTTGTGAGTCTCGTCATCAGTCTCTCTTTTTACAGGACACCACACCGGCATGAGTATTTCACTATACGGTCTATAACAGGCACTGTTTGTATCACTTTTACAGGTCACTTATGTTACCTTCGGAGTAATTTTGGCTTTCAAGATGAATTTATTTATTGTGTTTCTTTTTCTAGATTGTACTGAAAGAATTATCCTTTCGCATTTCAGATTAAGACCATTGTGTCTCATCTTGAACATTAATCATCTGTCTACACTGGACTTTTTAACTATTACAAGACATATTCAGTCATTTCATGTGAGTAGGGTAGGGATCTGTGTACCCGTCCTGAAGAAGAAGCAGCACGCTTGAAACATGTTGACACACACAGGAGGTTTTGTACATTGACACAACATACCTCCGCCTCACATTTTTAATAATACCGGCATCCAGGGATATTAAATTTTTTTGCTCCGCAGGTGCTAGGTATTTTTTAACACTCACTTATCACTCACTTCTGACCCTATGACTCACTCTCTCTCACACCACACATAGTGAAAACAACAGTTCTCCCGCGTATTTCGCTGGTAGTAGCACGCCGCGTTCCGTAGAGGAACGCGAAGACCCCTATGATGAAGCATGACACCAAGGGCCCTTTTGGTGTGTGAGGGGTATTTAAGAAGCACTTTGTGCTTCCCACCATTGTAGGAAACACACCCCATCACTGACCAGTATTACCTTTCTAAAACCCTCATGGGTGGATCTTGATGTTTAAAAATAGTTGTTAGGGGAGGTCGTATCCACCCTAGGTGTCCGTGGAGGACACCGACTCTCCACTCCCTCTTTTGATATTTATAGGGGTGGGTACCCCAGCACATTTATCACAATGGTAATAGAGTAAATATAGTGATTAGAACACATCAAATGTAAAGTATGCCAAATGTCAGCGAAATTGCGGAGGAATGCCGCAAGAAGTACAGAATGTCAACAGCAAGGTAGGCTTACCAAGTACTTCAAAGCAAGCATAATTCCCATTAATGACAAAAACATTTTACAAAGGTGAATAGTGCCCTGAGGTAAGGGAGGAAACATGAGGGGGCCTCTTATCTATGGGATATAGAAATATATCCCCATGAGTCAAACAAGAGGGTGCATTCCATCACAATCTGTGTCAAAGAAATGCACAATTACCGGTATGCCCAACTAGTACCAAGACGCTCCCGTATTGTAAGGCCAAAGAGTGTACTCACGGTTATGTCGAAAGGCACAAACTGCTGCACCTACCCGACCTCTCGAATGTTCGGAAGAAGAGGCGGGCCGGATGCCCCTTTGGTATTGTAGTCTCCAGCTGCAGGAAGTGGCTGTCGGAGTACCGGAAGCCATGTCGCAGTCGCATGGTACGTGGCCGCCATTTGGAAGTGGTGAATAGTTCTCCAAGGCGGCATGCCAGAGTTTGTTGGATGCGCGGCTGCCATCTTGGAGCTGAAAAAGGATAATGATATACATAGACATGCCTATGGAAATGTGCAATATAGAGTATATAAAATATAACATGGACGCAATAGTGCACAACTTTTTTTTTTGTTTGTTTTTTGTTTTTGGAAGATGTGGTGAATAGCGTATGGCAGAATCGGCAAGTGGATGTGTATATGTGTATGCAATGCATGCCGAATGGCAGTTTGGATTGGGTTGTTGTGGATCCAGAAATACAGAGAGCTGGGGGGAAGGGAGGCCATTACATAGAGGACAGTAAACAGAGTACCAGAAAGGGCAAGCTGAGTACGCGAGTCAATCA
Source organism: Calotriton arnoldi (assembly GCA_963921515.1). Taxonomy (NCBI): domain Eukaryota; kingdom Metazoa; phylum Chordata; class Amphibia; order Caudata; family Salamandridae; genus Calotriton; species Calotriton arnoldi. The sequence continues at coordinate 302,786 of CAWUFW010015620.1, read as the reverse complement.
AGTAAATGCTTGCCGGCAGATTGTAAATAAAGTAGTGCACATGTTCACCGATGGTGTGTAAATAAAGTAGTGCTCAATATTAGTCTGGGCCTGGAAGGTTACAGAATAACTACAATGCCTCCCATAGAGATTGGTCGGGGAATCTAGTGGGAGGGAGACCTGGCATATGACATCAAAGGGGAGAAGGCCCAGAGAGGATTCGAAATGGGCCATATAAAGGCATGCCAAGCTGGCGCAAATGCGCTGCCCATAGAGGTACCGTGTCTTTGGTGATAGAGTTGGTTTTTGTATTGGAAAAAGTTTTTTTCCAGGGCAATGCTCGCACATTCTAGGTTGAAGTCCACTGGGGTGGATGAAGGAGTCATGGTGGTCCTGAGAATGGTATCAATAACCCTGATGGCGGCATCTGGAATATTATTGTAAAGTGCCTCCGCATCGAGGGTTACAAGAAGAGTGATCTCCTGAGGGTTCGGTAGGTCGTTGATGAGACACAAGGTTTCCTTAGTGTCTTTTAGGAGGGATGGAGTGTTCTCTACCAAGGGTTGTAAAAAGTGGTCACAGAATTGACTCAGAGGTTCAAGGAGAGAACCGATCCCAGATACTATCGGTCTGCCTGGTGGAGGGTGTATGTTCTTGTGGATTTTTGGGAGGTTGTAGAAATAAGGAATTCTAGGCAAATTTTTCACTAGGAAATCAGCTTCGTTCTTCGAGATCCATTCATTATTGGCTGCTTCATTAACCAAGATCTTAATCTTTCTGGTTATGGATTCTGTAGGATCTGCTTCCAATTTTTTGTAGTATCGGGTGTTTGCCAGTTGTTTTTGGCATTCAGTGTCATAGTCGTCTGAGTTCATAATGACAGTGGCGCCCCCTTTATCAGCCGGTTTGATGACAATGTTCAGGTCGGTTGTGAGGTCCACGATTGCTTTTCTCTGTCTGGCAGGTAAGTTGTCAAAGGATGCTGTAGGTATTAGATGGTTCACATCTTTTAAAACAGCCTTTTCAAAAGTGAGTATTTCACTTGGTGTCATAGTTGTAGTAGGTGTGAACTTGGATGGATTTCTTAATCCGGGATCAAACGACTTTGTGTTTTCATGGTCATTAAAGAAGGACCGTAATCTAATCTTCCTGAAGAAGGTGTGGAGTTCCCCAACCAGTCTCAATTGGTCTTCTTTGGGGGTGGGAACAAAGCTAAACCCTTCTTAAGGACTGTTGTTCCGTCTGCAGTGAGGCGTCTGTTGGATATATTGACAATCAATTTTTCTTTGCAGTCTGGCTCCTGGTTTGCCGTTGGTTCCCCGAATCAATCCATTGAACCTGTTTGTGGTTGTTTCTTCTTCTTCCTCTGTCTCTGCCCCTGCCTCTGCTCCAAAAAGGTTGGTAGGCTTGGTGTTGGAAGAAGGGTTGGAAGGGTGGTTGAGGTCCGGAGAAACCAGGGTACCATAAGGGTGGTGCTCCTGTATATCCTGGTGGATGATAACCATACATCTGTGGTGCTGGTAAAATTACTTGGCCTCTTCTGTTGCTGCCCCAGCTGTTGTTATTCGAGTCACTGTTGGAACGATTTGATCTAGTGGATGTTGTTGAGCCGTCATCGGAGGATGCATCGCTTCCTAATGCTAGATCATCTTTTTTGGTGTATGGGTAGATCTTCTCCCTTTCGAAATTCTTGATATCCTTCAGGGACCATCTTGGTGTACTATAACTTATACACCATAGACATGACTAATTCTTTTATTGTCTGTTTGTTTTCCCTTTACCCCCCTCCCTCTTGTTGTTTTAGATTGGACCACCTTCAGGGTCCCACTGGTGGCACTACTTCATTTGATGAGGCCACCTCTAATACACATACACTGTATCTTACCTTTTCTTTGGTCCTGAAGAAGCGCTAGTGATCCCTCCTGAGACCATTAAGAATGCGAAACATGGCGACCTAGTACATTCCACATACACACTTGGCCAGTACCTTATAGCTACTGAGGGTCATTACTACCCTCGAGCAGCTGCCAACCTTTTGTTTTTTTAACTGTGGCAGAGGGATCTCTTTCATTAAACCTGCTTATCACAGACACTCTCTAGCCACATTTAACTCACCTATCACTTCACAAGCGCTACCTTGCACTCATCATACGGCGTATAAATAAAAAGATCTCCGCCAAAGCGATCCTTCGGGGAACCCGTAGGGCATTGCAGTGTCGGCCCTATGAGAAGCACCGCCCTATGATGAAGCATGACATCCCTCGGGATGTGTGAGGGCATCAAGTAAAAGTCACATTGACTTCCCTTCTTATCTCTCTAAAACAACTCCCTCTGTCTTCTCTTAGGAACAGTGACCCTTTTGATTGACACACCACATCAACGACATATTCAGGAGATTTGGGGCCAGGTCTATTAAGCATTTTTGCAATCAGAAATGGCCGATTCGGCTGTTTTCAGCCGCAAAAATGCTTTTGCATATGTACAAAACACAAATTGAGATTTGGTAACACGTTACCGAACCGCAATTTGTGCTTGTGATTCAGTATTTGGAAGGGGCGTGTTTAGGGCGTCCCTTCCAAATACCGAATCTGAATGGGATGTATGAATGTTTTGCAACCAATTTATGGTCACAAAACATTCATGTCTTACTCCGTTAAAGGAGGTGGTAACCCGTTCGCAAATGGAAAGGGGACCCCTTCCACTTTGAGAATGGAAAACAAATATTTTTTTAAAGCAGGCAGTTGTCTCACGGACCACTCCCTACTCTTAAAAAATGAAACTGCAAAGTTTCATGTTTTCTTTTTAAATGTATCCTGTTTTCATTTAAGGAAAATGTACTGCATTTAAAAGGAAAAAAATGCTTTATTGAAAAGCAATCGCAGACATAGTGGTCTGTTAACGTCAGCAGGCCACCATCACTGTGATGGCTGTGATTCCTAATGGGTAGCAAATGAAGACCTACCTCATTAATAGGCATGAGGTAGGTGTATTTGCGACCCACTAGGAATCACTAATGAAACTCAAAAGAGTTTCATACATTAGGAATATCGATTTCCCAATTGTGATTTAGTGAGAATCGCAATTAGGAAATCACCATTCCTAATGTTAGTACATCAGGCTCCTAATCACTCGTGAGCTGGATGGCTAGCTGATGATCACAGGTGCAGATGTGCTGCAACAGTGCGTCAAACAGCAGAAGGCAGAGGGATAGCAAAGCTGCCTTTTACATGTGTAAGAAGCCCTAGAGCTGCTCCACAAGCACATAGCAAAGCTTCTTTCATGTGCTATGTTATAACTGTCTGCCACCCTTCCTATCTGCTCGGCCTATGAAATAAGTATTTCAGTGCTGCTGTTTGTAAATCTTCCTTAGCAAGAAGCAGAAATGACATTCGCTAAACGGGTTTTAATATATGGGAGTGCTCAAGACATTTGAACCTAATTGGATTTAACAAACCATAAAACACGAAAGAGTGGGAAATCAAAGCTGAATTACAGTCTAACTGTGTGAGTAATGGAAAGGCGCCTTTGGGAATTTTTTCTCTGTTCTTTTTTAGATGCACAGCGTCCTTTGATACTAAAAGATATAGGGGCAGACTTACAAGCCCCTAACGCCACTTTTGCGTCATTTTTCCCATGTTAAAAATGACGCAAAAGTGACGCAAGGGGCTTGTAAATCTGCCCCATAATCTTCAAATTGACAATAACATGTAACTAAATTTAACATTGTAGACCCCCGCAACCCCTTCTTTCAAATGGTTTATCCAAAAGAGCTTTCAGCTCCATAGCCGACAACATCGAGGACGGAAACAAAGCAGCTTGTGGCGCGGTAGAGCCTTGTCTGTGAAGGTAGACCAGGATCCAGGTGTTCTTGAAAAAAGGGGTTACTGGAGAAAATGAATAAATGTAAGCAAAAACAAATTGGAGTTATGCTTAAGAAGAAAAATAAGCGTGATAATTCCCACAGCCAGTTGGATTGCAAAGATTTTTATAGGTTCTGAAGACACTGGACAGTAAGTAACTAGCCTTCTAAATGAAACAATGACCAGCAATTCAGACAATTTGGGGGGAATATGACTGCAGCAGCCAAAAGAAAGATTACTCATGTCCAACTTTACAAACAGGTGACTGTAGTACAGGGGAATTGTGTGGGGCTGAAGAGCAAGGCAGCTTGGCTAACCCTTCAGGATGCAGAATTAATGTCTATAATCCAACAGTCTAAACACCAAGAGATAACTGAATTGATATTAGGACAGACAATTGTAGATGAAACACCCTTAGAGCCCAATTATCAGCTAGCGCTTCCAGTATAAAGGTGTGAAAATGAAAATGTTAGCTCACAGGTGAATCTAAAAACAGGACTAGAAATAAGGCTAGACTCAGCATCACTTGGAGATGGAGACATGATAGCGAGAAGCAATGATATATTTTGGGCAGATACGTTTATAGGAATTCCATAATATAATCGAGTACAGTCTCACCTCTGATAAAAGGGGTATTGAGAGATCTGATAATAGTGTGCCTTTTCTCTTTAAAGGAAAAGGTTGGCATAGAACATATTGAGAAGCAGTCAAGTACATAGACCTTGCTTGTTCTCAATCAAGGCTCTAGATATCTGATATTGGGCTCTCCAGTTCAGTCGACTGGTACAAGCAATGTTATATCAGTGAAGAACCAGTGACCATTATGCAAGAATCTCCTGTTGCCATCTACCCGAATCAGGGTCTAACAGACCGTTATTTTAATTGAAAAAAATAAACACGATTGAGAGAGCGCTGTTGAATATGGTGGTAGAATACCCACAAGACCTTCAGCTAAAACTCTACTTAAGGATATTCTATGTGAGTTAAAAGAAGTTCGGACTACTCAGGATGTGCACATGGCAAATCTGTAAAGCCTAAACCATAACGTTGATTAAATGTCCAAGAAAATTAACCCATTTTTAAAAGCCAGTGAGCGACCTGAGAATAGAATTATCAAACTAGAAGCGCAAGTGGCTCTTACAAAGAGAATCATGAAACTAGAAAGAAAATATGTAGATTTGGAAAATTATTCAAGGAGATCAAATATCAGGAAAGTTGGTATTCCAGAACTAATCAAAATGATCCTAGAATACATGATGTATTAGCACTAGAACTTGCAACCTGTCATGTCCCTATGATAGTTTGTGGAGGTTTTAATTGTACTTTGTTACCAAAAATTGATTAAACACATTCCAGATCAGGAACATGTATGCAAAATGTTTGAAGAGTGATTTATTGCATTAAGGAGGTACGAAGTTTAGTTAAGACATGGGAGGGGTGTGTTGGAATGGGTGAATATGATGTCAATGAATACCAAGGTATGTGCAGGCCTGACAACTGCAATACCAATAAACGCAATGTCAATGTATGCCATAACCTGTACCCGTATGACCCTGCCAATACCAGTCCATGCAATATCAATGTATGCCATAGCATGTGCCCACACAACAGTGCCGACACCGGCAATAACAATGTCAATGTATTCCATAATCCATGAGCAAATGTCATCGTTATTTCAGTAAGAACAATGTCAATGTACATTATGACCTATGCAAGCATAACCGTGTTAATACCAATAAGGACAATATCGATGTACGTTATGACAACTGTATGCACAATGTTAAGAATGTCGATAAAAATGATACCAGTAACTGGCATAATAGTTTCAGGACTTCCAATGAACTCCCATCATTGCTGTCGGATTCCCCCACGGTGACTCCCCATCAACCCTGAGTCAATGATATGTGGTTAGGCAGGACCTACGACCAACACCTACACCTATCAAATACCAGGTCACAGGTGGGTCTCTCTTAACCCAAAGACAACCGCATGCCCAGGGAACACCCTGATCGATCCTAAATATAGATAGTCTCACCACAAAAAGGTCTGAGGCAAATGGCCCCAATAAAACACTGTAACGGGTGGGAACAAATGGGAGGTGAGACAGGTTGTGTGAGGGAAGGCTTTATTTTCCCCAATAAATGTCTTCTTCTAGAGAGGGGATTCTGTGAGAGACGGGACTCTTCCTCCTTCCTCCGGCGTGATTGGTGGCCTGTTCGGGGTGACGTCCGCTCCTGCTCTCCCCGCCTCGGTGTACGGGGGCTTGAAGACTCCGTTGTGATGGACCATACAAATAAAGGGGAGACAAGAATCAGGGTTTAGGGTGTGTACGATACGGGGCCCATAGGAAGGGGAGTGAAGGGACACCGCACACTGTGCCACACGTCCTCTATGCAAGGGTGAGTGATAGTGCTCAGGGTAGGGTGTAGCGGGTTGTAGGAGAATGAGGTCTGGCTAGGTTCCCTTACGCCAATCCCTCCTCCCTGCCCAACCCGTGAAACGATCCCGTACCTTTGTGAGCCACGCTCCTCCAGGAACGTGGCTGGGCGACTCGTGTTGTCGTTGGCCTCCAGGCACCTCCGTGTCTCCCTCAAGGTCTGTGGTCCTGGTCGACTCGTCTTTGCTCGGCTGGTTCCCTCCGATAAACGCGACGCTCTGCTCCTCAGCTCCCTCCGTCTCACCGGTGGTATTCCACCACATCTTCCGGGAACCTCCTCCTCTTATGGAGCTGCACGTTCTGACGTCCGATGGGGGCGGAGTCTCGTCGTCCGGGATATCCCAATTAAAGGCACCCTCACCATATGTCTTCGCGGAGTCCGGCGGAGAGAGAGGATGCATGCTCCACTCATCCTGAGGAGGGGAGACAAGAGGGGGGGAGAGGGATGTTGTTGACCACCAGGCCACCTCTTCGGGGAGTCTCTCCGTCAGAGGTCCCACCTCGTCACACACCCCCCCCTTAGGAATCTCCCGCTCGGGGAGAGGGAACACTCTGGACAAGAAGTCCGCACTCCCATTGTCCTTTCCTTTCCGGTGACGTACCTCAAAGGAGAAGGGCTGCAATGTCAAGAACCAGCGCAATATTCTGGGGTTCTGGGACTTGTTACGGCACATCCACTGCAACGGGGCATGATCTGTGTACAGAGTGAATGGTCGGCCCTCGAGATAATATCGGAGCTTATCTATAGCCCATTTCGCCGCTAAACATTCCTTTTCTATGGTAGGATATTTGACCTCCCTCGGAAACAGTTTTCGGCTGATATACAGGACAGGATGGTCTACCCCGTCCGTGGATAGTTGGGACAGTACCGCCCCAACCCATACTGGGAGGCATCCGTATGCAGGATAAATGGTTTGGTGAAATCGGGGATACCAATACTGGCCCTGTAGTGATGATACGTTTGAGGGATTGGAAGGCGGCTAACATGTCAGGGGTGGGACTGAGTAGCTGCTGGGCCCCTACATTTTTACGCAGAACGTCCGTCAGGGGGGTTGCTACCTCGGAAAATTGGGGTATAAACCGGTGATAGTAGCCTAACAAACCTAAAAAAGCGCGTAAGTCTCTTTTTGTGGCAGGAAAAGGGGTGTCGGCTATGGCTTGTACCTTTTCTGTTTGGGGAGCTATCATGCCGTGGCCCAGACAGTACCCGAGGTACTTCACCTTCTGATATGCCACCCTGGATTTTTTTGCGTTGATATGTAGGCCAGCCAGTTCTAAGGCTAGGAAGATGATCTTTAGGTGCCGTAGGTGCTCTTCCCACGTACCGCTGAAGATCACAATGTCGTCCAGGTACGCCGAACAGAAAGAGCGATGGTTCTGTAGCACCGTATTCATCAGCCGCTGAAATGTAGCAGGTGCCCCGTGTAGCCCAAAGGGTAGGACGTTGAATTCGTACAGCCCCTCCTCAGTAGCGAACGCTGTTTTCCTTCGGTCTTCCTCTCTTAGGGGCACCTGCCAGTAGCCCTTTGTCAAATCCAACGTTGTGATGTACCTGGCGTCCCCCAGCTTTTCGATGAGTTCATCGATTCGGGGGATGGGATACGCATCAAAGGCGGAGATGGCGTTCAGGGCCCTGAAGTCCATACAGAAGCACGTCGAACCATCCGGCTTCGGTACCATCACTATAGGCGATGACCAATCACTCACGGAGGGACGTATTACCCCCAGACGGAGCATATCCTGTACCTCCCTCTTGACAGCCGCCCGTTTTGCGGCGGGTATCCGATAGGGCCGTTGTTTTATCGTTTTCCCTGGAGGTGTTATTATGCGGTGTTCCGCAAGAGTCGTCCGACCAGGGACGTCAGAAAAGAGATGAGAAAAGGGGATAACGATTCGTGTAGACCTGCCCTTTCTCCTGCCAACAGGTCCTCGTTAATCACGAGTTGTTGGAGCGTGGTTTCTACTGTTGCTTCGGTGGGAAGTGTCAGGTGTGCTGTTTTCGGCGGGGGTCCCAACCACTTCTTCAACAAGTTTATATGGTATGATTGCTTCCGCTTCGGCGTTATCTGTAGTTGGTACGTCGTTGGTCCGAGGACCCCAACAACCTTATAGGGACCCAACCACTCTGACTGGAACTTCTTTGTGGAAGATGGAAGCAACACCAGGGTCCAGTCACCCACCGCCAACCTCCTCCACTTCTTTCCTCTGTCATAATAGCCCTTTTGTCTCTCTTGGCTCCTTTCCAGATGGGTATAGGCCAGGTCTCTTAGTTTCCACAACTTGGACTTTAGCTGTTGGGTGTACTCCAATATGCCTTTGTTTTCCTCTGCAGTCTCCCTCTCCCAGGCTTCCTTGGTCATTTCCAGTAGGGACCTCGGTTGTCGTCCGTACAGGAGTTCGAACGATGAGCACCCCAAACTGCTCTGGACCTGGGCTCTGAGTACATAAAGGGCCAAAGGTAACAGCCGGTCCCACTCCTTTCCTTCGACGGCCAGCATCTTTTTCAGGGTGGTCTTCAGCGTCCGGTTGTATCTCTCGACTAGGCCGTCCGTTTGAGGATGGTACACTGAGGTTCGTATGTGCCGTAGATCCAGTACTTGACAGACCTCCTTCATTAGTCGCGATACGAAAGGCGTTCCCTGGTCCGTAAGGATTTCTCTGGGAAAACCCACCTTTGAGAAGAGTTCCAGCAGTTTGTCTGCGATGTTACGTGACGTCGGGGCTCTGAGGGGATAGGCCTCTGGAAATCTCGTGGCGTAGTCCACGACCACTAACGCATACAGGTTCCCTTTTTGTGTTTGGGGTAGGGGCCTATCAGATCCATCCCGATCCTCTCGTATGGATTCCCCACCACCGATATGGGCTGTAGGGGACGGCCGGCGGGCGTTGGGTATTCTTCTTTTGGCACTCTTCACATGTCTGGCAGTGGACCTTGATGTCTTTGTAGACCCGGGCCAAAAGAAGTGTCGCAGCATGGTTTGGGTCGTCTTCTCCGCTCCTGTATGTCCTGCTGTGAGGTGGGAGTGGGAGAAGAACAGTATCTGCTCCCTGAATGCCATAGGCACCAATAGTTGTTCGGGGCCTTCGACGTCTCCCTTTCTGTATAACAACCCGTCCTTGATTAGGAAGTGGGGAAATGAGGGGGGCTGGTCGTCTTGGGTAGTGTGTGCGGCTTCCCATGCATTAAACAACGTGGGGTCGTTCGCTTGGGCGAATCGGAAACTCCTGTCTAGCAACCAGGGCTCGGGGGACGTGAGGGCAGGTAAAGGCAGGGTCATATCTCTCTTTGTGCTCTGTACAGCTCCTCCCTCCTGTATTGTGGCGGAAAACAGCTGCATAAAATCGGGGTTGTCCGTCCCCAACAACATGTCTTCGGGTAACCCTTCTATCACTCCCACCCGGACTGTGCATGGCTTCCTGTTTGGGGGGGTGAGCGTTACGGACGCCAAGGGGTAGGGCCTTACGTCCCCGTGAACGCACCTGATGTGCACCGTTGCCTCAGGGAGGTATTGGGAGGGGTTTACCAGGGCTTTTTGTATCACCGACTGTCTACACCCTGAGTCTAAGAGAGCTCTTGCCTTCCTCCCATTCAACTGTACACTCACATGAAATGCTGTCCCCATCTCGGCGGTGTATAAGATGGATCTCGGGAGGTATCCCACCTCCATCGGTTCGTCTTGGACCCTGCGCTTGGGGCACAGTCTGGCGATGTGGCCCCATTCGCCACACTCAAAGCATTGTGGCCCTCTAAGCGGGGCATAGTCCGTTCTCCCAGGTTTGGGCCGGGGAGGTTCCACCACAACTCGTTGTTTCCTGTCCAGTTTCATGGTGTTGGGTCTGTTGGGTTTCTCGCTATCCCATCCGGGATTTCGGGGTTGGGCTCGTGAGAACGTAGTGGCCATCTCAATAGCTTGTTCCGGGGTGAGGTGTGGATGTTGTCTCAACCACCTCTGGGTACCATACGGGAGGGCTTCTAGGAACTGCTCCATGTATATGCGGTTCAAGATGACCTCCTTCGTACTGGAGTCAGGTCTCAGCCACTTATCCGCTGCCATTTTGAGACGGAAAAAAATGGTTTTGGGGTTCTCCCCCGGCAGGCCCCTCTCTCTGCGGAAGCGAACCCTATAGGCCTCTGCGTCCAGGCCTAGATGGTCTAATATGATATCCTTTATATCGGTGTAGGGGGTTACCCCCTTCGCGTTGGCAACCTGGTACGCTGCCTGGGCTTCCCCGGTCAGCAGGGGGGCCAGAAAGAAAGGCCATTTCTCTTCCGGCCACCCACAGGCGCGTGCCGCACGTTCGAAATTCAGCAAGAACGCGTCCGGGTCGTCCCCGGCCACGTATTTCTGCAGTGAAATCCCCGAGGGTCCCTGGGTTGTTCCCCGACTGTGGCTTGGGGTGGATGAGCTGGGCTCTTTGGCGAGCTTCTGTAACCCGTCCATTTGGGCTGCTAAAGAGTCCTTGAATATGTCCCTGTCGGCTTGGGCTGACGCCATGTGTCTCTCCACAGCCCATTCTAGCTTCTCCTGGCCTTTCACTATGTGCTGGATGAGCGTGTCCATCATAGGTGTACTGATGGAAGACGGTGAAAATCCCACTTCTGAAACCACTTGTAATGGGTGGGAACAAATGGGAGGTGAGACAGGTTGTGTGAGGGAAGGCTTTATTTTTCCCAATAAATGTCTTCTTCTAAAGAGGGGATTCTGTGAGAGACGGGACTCTTCCTCCTTCCTCCGGCGTGATTGGTGGCCTGTTCGGGGTGACGTCCGCTCCTGCTCTCCCCGCCTCGGTGTACGGGGGCTTGAAGCCTCCGTTGTGATGGACCATACAAATAAAGGGGAGACAAGAATCAGGGTTTAGGGTGTGTACGATACGGGGCCCATAGGAAGGGGAGTGAAGGGACACCGCACACTGTGCCACACGTCCTCTATGCAAGGGTGAGTGATAGTGCTCAGGGTAGGGTGTAGCGGGTTGTAGGAGAATGAGGTCTGGCTAGGTTCCCTTACGCCAATCCCTCCTCCCTGCCCAACCCGCGAAACGATCCCGTACCTTTGTGAGCCACGCTCCTCCAGGAACGTGGCTGGGCGACTCGTGTTGTCGTTGGCCTCCTGGCACCTCTGTGTCTCCCTCAAGGTCTGTGGTCCTGGTCGACTCGTCTTTGCTCGGCTGGTTCCCTCCGATAAACGCGACGCTCTGCTCCTCAGCTCCCTCTGTCTCACCGGTGGTATTCCACCACGTCTTCCGGGAACCTCCTCCTCTTATGGCGCTGCACGTTCTGACGTCCGATGGGGGCGGAGTCTCGTCGTCCGGGATATCCCAATTAAAGGCACCCTCACCATATGTCTTCGCGGAGTCCGGCGGAGAGAGAGGATGCATGCTCCACTCATCCTGAGGAGGGGAGACAAGAGGGGGGGAGAGGGATGTTGTTGACCACCAGGCCACCTCTTCGGGGAGTCTCTCCGTCAGAGGTCCCACCTCGTCACACCCCCCCCCCTAGGAATCTCCCGCTCGGGGAGAGGGAACACTCTGGACAAGAAGTCCGCACTCCCATTGTCCTTTCCTTTCCGGTGACGTACCTCAAAGGAGAAGGGCTGCAATGTCAGGAACCAGCGCAATATTCTGGGGTTCTGGGACTTGTTACGGCACATCCACTGCAACGGGGCATGATCTGTGTACAGAGTGAAGGGTCGGCCCTCGAGATAATATCGGAGCTTATCTATAGCCCATTTTGCCGCTAAACATTCCTTTTCTATGGTAGGATATTTGACCTCCCTCGGAAACAGTTTTCGGCTGATATACAGGACAGGATGGTCTACCCCATCCGTGGATAGTTGGGACAGTACCGCCCCCAACCCATACTGGGAGGCATCCGTATGCAGGATAAATGGTTTGGTGAAATCGGGGGATACCAATACTGGCCCTGTAGTGATGATACGTTTGAGGGATTGGAAGGCGGCTAACATGTCAGGGGTGGGACTGAGTAGCTGCTGGGCCCCTACATTTTTACGCAGAACGTCCGTCAGGGGGGTTGCTACCTCGGAAAATTGGGGTATAAACCGGCGATAGTAGCCTAACAAACCTAAAAAAGCGCGTAAGTCTCTTTTTGTGGCAGGAAAAGGGGTGTCGACTATGGCTCGTACCTTTTCTGCTTGGGGAGCTATCATGCCATGGCCCAGACAGTACCCGAGGTACTTCACCTTCTGATATGCCACCCTGGATTTTTTTGCGTTGATATGTAGGCCAGCCAGTTCTAAGGCTAGGAAGATGATCTTTAGGTGCCGTAGGTGCTCTTCCCACGTACCGCTGAAGATCACAATGTCGTCCAGGTACGCCGAACAGAAAGAGCGATGGTTCTGTAGCACCGTATTCATCAGCCGCTGAAATGTAGCAGGTGCCCCGTGTAGCCCAAAGGGTAGGACGTTGAATTCGTACAGCCCCTCCTCAGTAGCGAACGCTGTTTTCCTTCGGTCTTCCTCTCTTAGGGGCACCTGCCAGTAGCCCTTTGTCAAATCCAACGTTGTGATGTACCTGGCGTCCCCCAGCTTTTCGATGAGTTCATCGATTCGGGGGATGGGATACGCATCAAAGGCGGAGATGGCGTTCAGGGCCCTGAAGTCCATACAGAAGCGCGTCGAACCATCCGGCTTCGGTACCATCACTATAGGCGATGATCAATCACTCACGGAGGGACGTATTACCCCCAGACGGAGCATATCCTGTACCTCCCTCTTGACAGCCGCCCGTTTTGCGGCGGGTATCCGATAGGGCCGTTGTTTTATCGTTTTCCCTGGAGGTGTTATTATGCGGTGTTCCGCAAGAGTCGTCCGACCAGGGACGTCAGAAAAGAGATGAGAAAAGGGGATAACGATTCATGTAGACCTGCCCTTTCTCCTGCCAACAGGTCCTCGTTAATCACGAGTTGTTGGAGCGTGGTTTCTACTGTTGCTTCGGTGGGAAGTGTCAGGTGTGCTGTTTTCGGCGGGGGTCCCAACCACTTCTTCAACAAGTTTATATGGTATGATTGCTTCCGCTTCGGCGTTATCTGTAGTTGGTACGTCGTTGGTCCGAGGACCCCCACAACCTTATAGGGACCCAACCACTCTGACTGGAACTTCTTTGTGGAAGATGGAAGCAACACCAGGGTCCAGTCACCCACCGCCAACCTCCTCCACTTCTTTCCTCTGTCATAATAGCCCTTTTGTCTCTCTTGGCTCCTTTCCAGATGGGTATAGGCCAGGTCTCTTAGTTTCCACAACTTGGACTTTAGCTGTTGGGTGTACTCCAATATGCCTTTGTTTTCCTCTGCAGTCTCCCTCTCCCAGGCTTCCTTGGTCATTTCCAGTAGGGACCTCGGTTGTCGTCCGTACAGGAGTTCGAACGATGAGCACCCCAAACTGCTCTGGACCTGGGCTCTGAGTACATAAAGGGCCAAAGGTAACAGCCGGTCCCACTCCTTTCCTTCGACGGCCAGCATCTTTTTCAGGGTGGTCTTCAGCGTCCGGTTGTATCTCTCGACTAGGCCGTCCGTTTGAGGATGGTACACTGAGGTTCGTATGTGCCGTAGATCCAGTACTTGACAGACCTCCTTCATTAGTCGCGATACGAAAGGCGTTCCCTGGTCCGTAAGGATTTCTCTGGGAAAACCCACCCTTGAGAAGAGTTCCAGCAGTTTGTCTGCGATGTTACGTGACGTCGGGGCTCTGAGGGGATAGGCCTCTGGAAATCTCGTGGCGTAGTCCACGACCACTAACGCATACAGGTTCCCTTTTTGTGTTCGGGGTAGGGGGCCTTTCAGATCCATCCCGATCCTCTCGTATGGATTACCCACCACCGATATGGGCTGTAGGGGGACGGCCGGCGGGCGTTGGGTATTCTTCTTTTGGCACTCTTCACATGTCTGGCAGTGGACCTTGATGTCTTTGTAGACCCCGGGCCAAAAGAAGTGTCGCAGCACGGTTTGGGTCGTCTTCTCCGCTCCTGTATGTCCTGCTGTGAGGTGGGAGTGGGAGAAGAACAGTATCTGCTCCCTGAATGCCATAGGCACCAATAGTTGTTCGGGGCCTTCGACGTCTCCCTTTCTGTATAACAACCCGTCCTTGATTAGGAAGTGGGGAAATGAGGGGGGCTGGTCGTCTTGGGTAGTGTGTGCGGCTTCCCATGCATTAAACAACGTGGGGTCGTTCGCTTGGGCGAATCGGAAACTCCTGTCTAGCAACCAGGGCTCGGGGGACGTGAGGGCAGGTAAAGGCAGGGTCATATCTCTCTTTGTGCTCTGTACAGCTCCTCCCTCCTGTATTGTGGTGGAAAACAGCTGCATAAAATCGGGGTTGTCCATCTCCAACAACATGTCTTCGGGTAACCCTTCTATCACTCCCACCCGGACTGTGCATGGCTTCCTGTTTGGGGGGGTGAGCGTTACGGACGCCAAGGGGTAGGGCCTTACGTCCCCGTGAACGCACCTGATGTGCACCATTGCCTCAGGGAGGTATTGGGAGGGGTTTACCAGGGCTTTTTGTATCACCGACTGTCTACACCCTGAGTCTAAGAGAGCTCTTGCCTTCCTCCCATTCACCTGTACACTCACATGAAATACTGTCCCCATCTCGGCGGTGTATAAGATGGATCTCGGGAGGTATCCCACCTCCATCGGTTCGTCTTGGACCCTGCACTTGGGGCACAGTCTGGCGATGTGGCCCCATTCGCCACACTCAAAGCATTGTGGCCCTCTAAGCGGGGCATAGTTCGTTCTCCCAGGTTTGGGCCGGGGAGGTTCCACCACAACTCGTTGTTTCCTGTCCAGTTTCATGGTGTTGGGTCTGTTGGGTTTCTCGCTATCCCATCCGGGATTTCGGGGTTGGGCTCGTGAGAACGTAGTGGCCATCTCAATAGCTTGTTCCGGGGTGAGGTGTGGATGTTGTCTCAACCACCTCTGGGTACCATACGGGAGGGCTTCTAGGAACTGCTCCATGTATAGGCGGTTCAAGATGTCCTCCTTCGTACTGGAGTCGGGTCTCAGCCACTTATCCGCTGCCATTTTGAGACGGAAAAAAATGGTTTTGGGGTTCTCCCCCGGCAGGCCCCTCTCTCTGCGGAAGCGAACCCTATAGGCCTCTGCGTCCAGGCCTAGATGGTCTAATATGATATCCTTTATATCGGTGTAGGGGGTTACCCCCTTCGCGTTGGCATCCTGGTACGCTGCCTGGGCTTCCCCGGTCAGCAGGGGGGCCAGAAAGAAAGGCCATTTCTCTTCCGGCCAACCACAGGCGCGTGCCGCACGTTCGAAATTCAGCAAGAACGTGTCCGGGTCGTCCCCGGCCACGTATTTCTGCAGTGAAATCCCCGAGGGTCCCTGGGTTGTTCCCCGACTGTGGCTTGGGGTGGATGAGCTGGGCTCTTTGGCGAGCTTCTGTAACCCGTCCATTTGGGCTGCTAAAGAGTCCTTGAATATGTCCCTGTCGGCTTGGGCCGACGCCATGTGTCTCTCCACAGCCCATTCTAGCTTCTCCTGGCCTTTCACTATGTGCTGGATGAGCGTGTCCATCATAGGTGTACTGATGGAAGACGGTGAAAATCCCACTTCTGAAACCACTTGTAACGGGTGGGAACAAATGGGAGGTGAGACAGGTTGTGTGAGGGAAGGCTTTATTTTTCCCAATAAATGTCTTCTTCTAGAGAGGGGATTCTGTGAGAGACGGGACTCTTCCTCCTTCCTCCGGCGTGATTGGTGGCCTGTTCGGGGTGACGTCCGCTCCTGCTCTCCCCGCCTCGGTGTACAGGGGCTTGAAGCCTCCGTTGTGATGGACCATACAAATAAAGGGGGAGACAAGAATCAGGGTTTAGGGTGTGTACGATACGGGGCCCATAGGAAGGGGAGTGAAGGGACACCGCACACTGTGCCACACGTCCTCTATGCAAGGTTGAGTGATAGTGCTCAGGGTAGGGTTTAGCGGGTTGTAGGAGAATGAGGTCTGGCTAGGTTCCCTTACGCCAATCCCTCCTCCCTGCCTAACCCGCGAAACGATCCCGTACCTTTGTGAGCCACGCTCCTCCAGGAACGTGGCTGGGCGACTCGTGTTGTCGTTGGCCTCCTGGCTCCTCCGTGTCTCCGTCAAGGTCTGTGGTCCTGGTCGACTCGTCTTTGCTCGGCTGGTTCCCTCCGATAAACGCGACGCTCTGCTCCTCAGCTCCCTCCATCTCACCGGTGGTATTCCACCACGTCTTCCGGGAACCTCCTCCTCTTATGGCGCTGCACGTTCTGACGTCCGATGGGGGCGGAGTCTCGTCGTCCGGGATATCCCAATTAAAGGCACCCTCACCATATGTCTTCGCGGAGTCCGGCGGAGAGAGAGGATGCATGCGCCACTCATCCTGAGGAGGGGAGACAAGAGGGGGGGAGAGGGATGTTGTTGACCACCAGGCCACCTCTTCGGGGAGTCTCTCCGTCAGAGGTCCCACCTCGTCACAAACACGTTTGGCCAAAGGCCCGCATTCTCCAAAAATACCTCAAAGCTAGATACCACATGTAGATAGAAACACCCAGACAATCAGAACAGGACATGCACACAACATGTAGTGATCAAGCACTCCCCATGCCGGACATCTGGACACATACACACTGGCCCATACTAGCCCTTCCCCAGGTCGCGAACCATCTGTGTCCTTATCAGCTGCCCTCTCTTGTTAATTTATGACTGAAATGCTTTTTGACAATATGGAAATTGTTTTATTGTACCTCGTGACCTTTATATAGTGATGGCCAAAGCTTTGTACACCAAGAGACTTTGAGCAGAAGCACTCTGTCAAGGCTCTCCCGACCGCAGCGTTCAATTAAACCAACTTGTTCCTGTTTTGCCAAAAGCCTCTTGTCTTTTCATTTATTTAAGGAAATTCATATCTGAGCAACAGACACAATTTAGATAAGCCTGATTACCCACTTTATTTACACACAGACAGTTTTCTCATATTTATGTTTCTAGTAATGTTTGACTTGGTCCCGCATATCGGAATCAAAGTATTACAGTAAACTATCTGTGATCATAACCCTTTATACAACACATTTACAATACAGAAAGGATCAATCAGATATCTGAATAAATGCTGGACATTCAATAAAAGGTTGCTTAGTGATCCAGGCTATATTAAATTTATGGGTCAAGAGATTACTCGATTCATTGAAAGTAATGAATGTTCAGCCCCCTTAATATTATATGGAGATCTTTAAAAGCTTATGTTCATGGTTTAACTATCAAATATAATTCACACAAAGGAAAAAAAGGCAGAGAAAAGGAAGCATCCATCTGGGCTTGCATTATGCAATTACAAATTAAATATTCAATGGCTCTTCAGCAGACATCTAACTCTGCAATTGAACTCTTGACTCAACTATCCATTGCAAAGTCTCATTTACCTTGGGGTTTATGTGAGGAAGTAGCAGCACAATTTATAACAAACCAGAATCAAGCTTATGAAAATAGAGAGAGCATTTGGAGAATTCTGGCCTACAGAACAAAGGACTCACTATCCAGCAGTAAAATCGGTTCTATAATCAATGATAGGGGTGAATTAATGAAAGACCCTGGGGCCATATTAGATCTATTGTGTTCATTTTTTGTTTGATCTGTTTATTAAATTTTTACATATATAGTATATTGACAGGTATCTACATTTTTCAAAGAACCAGTAGTTATAATTGCATACACAGAATTCAATACAGTAAAACATCACAATGACATGTGAGTAATACCAGTCTGTCTTATTAACGTGGGTTATCCTCACCCTTGGTCTAAAATATGAATATAATTATTCCAACTACCGTACAGTACCTCAGTATAACACAAAATAATCGTATTGTACGCATACACCTTACTTACATGTGTGCATTAAGGAAAATTTCTTATCGACCATGTCAGTATAGCCAGATTTTGACCAGACAATCATTTGAATAACATTGAAACCATATAACAACCAATTGGAGGGACAAGGAGAGAGCTCGGGGATACCTATGTGAGCGGGAGGAATGCAGTAACCATAGCATTCTTATCGATTATACATATATGTGTCTATTATCAATAAATAATAACACAATTTGGTGAAGGCAGTTTATACATGCAGCATAATCCAGATCACAATTTAAGACACAT
Organism: Calotriton arnoldi; assembly: GCA_963921515.1. NCBI lineage: Eukaryota > Metazoa > Chordata > Amphibia > Caudata > Salamandridae > Calotriton > Calotriton arnoldi. The sequence goes on along the minus strand of CAWUFW010015620.1, from coordinate 284,370 downwards.
TACAACACTTGTTCAAAGTATTTTTAGTCAACGTTAGGACCGTCAGACAGGTCATCCTGAATAACCATCCCTTGCAGTGTGCACAACGTTGCATTCCATGCCGTGTCCTCCCTCACCAATGAGACTGCTTCAGCCTTGGCCCAATTTATCATGGAGTACAGCCATGCCTTTATCAGAGGGGGCTCCTCTGCTTTCCATCGGCATGTAAGAAGCCTTTTAGCCACAACCAACCCCAAGTCCAAAAATCTGGAAGAAGTTTTATGCTTCTTATTTCTATGGAATATCCCCATAATGCACGCTTTCCAGCCCTGCTGTATTTCTCTCTCCATGCTTGTAATCAGGGAACGGATCACCTCCTCCCAGTACAAGTGTAATTTTGGGCATGACTAGAGCATGTGTAGTAAATCAGCCCCTATGGTCTTACATCGTGGACAGCATGCATCTGACTTATTGAAATATCTATTAATCTTGTCTGGGGATAAGTACGCTCTGTGCACAACATAAAATTGGATCAGCCTGAAGCGCGCGTTTCTGGGGATCTGCCCGGGGCTTTCCAATAGTATGGACCATTCAGGGTCTGTGTATGGTCGCGCCATATCTACCTCCCATTTATTTCTCAATGGTGTTAAGTCCTTCATGGTGTGTTCCCGAATGGATTCTGCGAATCATTTTATAAGGTGTTGCCTTGTACCCATTACATGTATATACTGCATTAGAAGATGCGTAGGAAGTTCCTGCGAAAGGTCTCCCCACCGCTGTCGCAACCTAGCCAACCAGGAAGCAGGACTCAGGAACTGCCCCTGTGGGACACCCTTCTCCTCAGATAGAGAGAGGAAGGGCCGCAACGCTCCCTCTGCATACAAATCCTCCAGAGTAAAAACGCCCGCCCCATGCCATTCAGCAAGATCCGTTTCCCGAACATGTCCCCCTGCTGTCGGCATACCGATTTGGGCTTTTAACGTTGTAACTGCTCTGGATACGTTGCCATCAAGAAGATCTCGATCAGTGTGATAAATTTGTATGCCTAAATATCTAAACGCCGCTGGTTGCCATGTCACCAGGGTCCCATCTACCTCTAAGGGGGAGGCATCCATCCCGGGGGTAAAAGGGAACAAAGAAGATTTACCCTAGTTCACTCCCAGGCCAGAAAGTGAAGCAAATAATTTTAGCATGTCCGGAATAACCCCTGGAATTGCCTGTAGATTTTTAACATAAATCAGGATATCATCTGCATACAACGAGACTGCATGCAGACCGTCCCCAAGATGTATCCCGCAGTCCGGTGCTGACTGTCGCAGTGCTATTGCCAATGGCTCTATAGTCAATGAGAAGATAAGTGGGGAAAGTGGGCACCCCTGTCTAGTCCCCCTTTCTATCAAAATGGGTTTAGAAAACAATGTGCCCATGCGTACCCTGACTGCGGGTGATCCATATAATAGCTTAATTAAGCTCAGCATGTATGGTCCAAAACCAAAGCGCCGAAGGACCTCAAACATGTATGGCCACTCGACTGTATCGAACGCTTTCTCTAAATCGAGGACAGCACAGCCGGCTGCTGGCCAACTTACTGCGACACAGCGCATCACCCGGAACAGCCTGCGAATGTTGAGAGTTGTACTTCGAGCTGGCACAAAACCGTTTTGGTCTTGATGCACCAATTGAGAAATGATGGGTGCCATTCTGCTCTCCAGGACTCCGGCTAATATTTTATAATCCCCATTTAGCAAAGCCAGAGGCCAATAAGCACTTGTACACATAGGGTCTCTACCCGGCTTAGGAAGCATAATCAGGGAAGCATCAGTCATAGAGGCTGGAAGGGAAAGGCCGTCCACCGCCTCCGTGTACACCTTAAATAATTGCGGGCTTAGAAGGTCAGCGTACGTTTTATAAAATTTGTGAGGGAAACCGTCCGGCCCCGGCACCTTACCTATGGCAAAGCCTGCATTGTACCTCTAATCTCTTCTACCATAAGCGGGGCATCCAATCACTGTGCTGCTCTTGTGTAAGAACTGGAAGGGAAAGGCCATCCATAACCTCCGGTATTGCAGCCTCGGGGACGTTCAGGGCAGACTTATATAGTTTTGTAAAATGTGTGGTCATCTCTCTATGTATTTCATGCTGTGTATATATTAACCCCCCTTCCTGAGACCGGAGAGCGGTGATGGGACCAGACGTGTGTTCCTGCTTAATTAACCAAGCAAGGAAGGGTCCGGAGCGATCCGCCTTAGCGTGAGCAGACGATGAGTGTGCTGCAAAATTTAGGCATCGCTGCCGCTCTAATAAATCAGCATGCTTCTTGCGTGCTTCTAACAAGGGGGCAGTGTCTATCTCGTTTGTAACCACTAGAGATTCCAATGTCTGCAGCTCTCTTTCTACCCCGAGCAGATCTGACTCTATCTGCCCCTGCAATTCACATCCCAGCCCCAGACATTTCCCCCACAACGCAACCTTCATGGCCATCCACTCCACCATGGAAGACAAGGCAGTCCCAGAATTAAGCGTGAAGTACTCATCTATAGCTTCCCCTATCGATTACCGGAAGACTTGATCTTCGAGCATCGCTGGTTGGAGCCTCCACGTTGGGATTCCAGGAATCTCCTGGTCCCAGGCTATTGTGATGTAATGTGGATTGTGATCAGAATGTTTGCGACCCCAATCTTCAGCACCTGTTACATAGGGAAGTAACGATGGGGACCAAAAAAACAGTCCAGTCGTACATGTAAATTGTTAGGAGCTGAAAAAAAGGAATATACTTTCGCCCCAGGGTTGCGGTGTCTCCAGATATCAACCAAATCCCATCCGTCCGCCCACCTGTTAAGAACCATGGAATTGGCCGTAGCAGCCGCACTTCTGAGTGGGGGGAAGGATCTATCCATACCCGTATCCAGTACACTATTAAAGTCCCCTCCGATTACCCATGGAACCTCACACCATTTCTTTAACTCTCGAGACAACAGGCTAAGAAACGGGCCCTGGTCTGTATTCGGAGCATACACGTTTCCTATCAGAATGTGACGTCCATCTAATCTACCCTTCAGGAATACATATCTGCCATCTGTACCAGTAAGAACCTCCTCTACTGCAAAGGGCGAACCCTGGCGAATCCAGATAAGGGCCCCCTGTGCATCTAAAGATTAATCTGTGGCAATTACTTTACCCCTCCAATTACGTTGCAATCTAACTGTTTCCACGGCATTTAATTGAGTTTCCTGTAACAGTGCTATATGCACATTGTGCCTTTTAAGGTAAGAATATACTGCATATCTGCGGGATGGCGTGCGGAGACCGCGCACATTCCAAGTGATTATCGTGTGATCCATATTAGCGATTTTTAACCCGTTTGCTGCGTGCGTCGGCCAACGGCCGTCGCAAACACAACCTCGGTAGTGCTGCACATGTCCGTTGGCCGACGCGGCCCCGCCCGTTTAATAGAACGTTCCGCACTGGCGCGGAACGTTCGGAGCAGCAAACGGGTTAATGTGGAAAATGAGAAGTGCCTCGACTTGTGCCAATACCATAGGATATGAATTGAACATATATACCATCATCTCTTGCACTCCCTAAAATAACTCCCGAGCTTGATAGGAAAGGGAATAAACCAACAGGGTAAGGGAACAACATTATAGGAGCTACCCTCCGAACCATAAGGAGCTGCCCAAACTCAACAAGCAGCAAAAAACAGGCCGCATGTCCTACTGGTTCCCAATATTTGGGAGAAGTGGGGGGATGTGTAACCTCACAGGGTTTGCCACCTTGACTCCCCAGGTGTCTCTTAATCTTGTGTACGTAATAGTTATCACAAAGAACACCCCATAGGGCCAGAGTGCATGTCCCAGTGTGTGGTCATATAAGCAGGTAACACAAATCGATTATTATTACAGAGATATAATAACAACAAGGCGGGACATAAAGCGAATCTTAATGTCATCTCTATTTACAGTATATGTCATACGATACCATCCGCTGTCTGTGGCGTGATGTCTGGCATTCTTAGTGAGATTGAGTCCGATAATTCTGCCGCTGACGAGCCCTCATCATCCGAGGAGTGCAATGAGGCGTCAGCGTTATCGTCCAGTTCCGCTGTGTCTGCCAACTGCTCCGCGATGCGGACCGCGTCCTGAGGCTCCTGACAAATCTGATCCGGGCTAGGTGCTACCGATGAGCCCAGGAGCCGCTTCCTAGGCCGTCGCCGCTGAAGCTTTTCCCCTCCTTCAGCAACCCCAGTCCAAGTACCTGATGCGCCTGTAGGCCAAGGGCCCGAGTACTGGCCCGAAGTCTCCAGCCAGTCCCAGGCATCTTGGGGCGTGTCATAGAACCTGGTTTTTCCGTCAGATACCACACAAAGTCTTGCAGGGTATAGCAACGAGTACGATATGTTCAGTTGACGGAGCTTTTGTTTCACTGGCAAAAAGGAACCTCGTTGCCTCTGGACCTTCATCGTGTAGTCAGGAAAGAAGAGGACTTTTGTATTTTCAAACTTAAACTCATCTAACTTCATTGTTTCCCTCAGAATCACATCCCAGTCTTTAAAGTGCAGCAATTTAAAGATGAGAGGACGTGCTCTGGCACCTGGTGCTGGTTTTCTTCCTGGAACGCGATGTGCTCTTTCAATGGTAAAGAACAGGGAGAATGGTAGTATGGTCTTGAGCCACTGGTCCATGAAGGCGACTGAATCTTGGCCTTCCACCCCCCTCCGGCAGCCCAATTAAGCGTATGTTGTTTCTTCTGAAGCGGCCCTCTGCGTCCTCCACTCACTCCTCAAGGTATCTAATTCGGGCCTCATGTGCGTTTTTTGTTGCTTCTCTTGGAATTCCGTAGCAGGCTTCAGCTCAGCTATATTTTGCTCCACTGCAGTTACCCGATCCTTCAATTTCCCATGGTCAGCATGAAGCAACGTAAGGTCCAATGCCACTTTGTCCAGTTTCCCTTCCATCGATTCCCTCAACCGTTCAATTGCGTTCAGGATAGCATCAAATCTGTCATCTGAGGGCCTCAGCGTCTCTGATGATTGCATTTGGTCCACTTCGTTCAGGCCAGCGGCCTGCGAAGAAGCCCTCGAGCCACTACCTTTGGTGCGCCCCATCAATGCACCTATCCACTTGCTGCAGCAGACCTGGTGTGATTACTAGAGTAGACTAGTGCGCTAAACTCTTCAATACTGTATGTTAGGGCACACTCTCCAGCTGCACTTGCCACAATCCTTATTCCGTGAGCCTCATCTTGACTTAAATGCTGTTCCCTAATTGCCCAGGAAACTACATGCATGGGTTCACCACCATGGGTTTTGTCGTGATTCAATAACCCTGGACGACTCTTGAGGCAGCTTCCCACTTTTTGTTCAGCCCAGCAAGCAGCCGTTAATGTCTTCGTCGACCGTAGGCCTCCTCACACCAATCAGGGCCCTTCAGTAGTCAACCACACCGCTCACCGGTTATCCCTTTGCGGCCACTGCCACACGCAGCTAGACTCAGCTGTTACCAATCACCAGTCAGGCCCCGGTGCACCTATCGCTCCATTGCATTCAGGTTTGCACATGAGACTGCGTAGCAGGCCACCTCCAGTCTTCCTCTGCCCCACTGGGTGCCACCGCTGACCGCCTGCGAGGTCCTCCACTCAGCGCCAGAGGTCCTGCAGATCTTGCCACTTGTGCCCACTCGCAGCCGCAGTCCACTGCTCGGCCGATGCTCCAACTGCCACGCCCTGCACTCGGACCGGCAAGCCGCCTCCCAGCAGCTGGGGCCATCGCCGGGTACGCCGCAACCAATGCCGCCTACCTCCTCAAGTGTCACGGCGTATCGATCTACGCCTCAAGCGCGCATTGTCGCCGCTCTCCACTGCGCATCATTGTCTATGACTCCGCATCCACGATCTTCCTCATACGGAGCCGCCCGTGAAGCGTGTCACAGGTCCAAAGTAGGCCGCTTCCCTCCGGCCTCGGTGCATTTCTCCGCTGCTGCAGTGCCGCCCAGACGTTAATTCGACTCTGTCGTTGCTTCCGCTGTCTCCTGGGGCTTTGCCGATCCTGCGGCCAGAGGTCCATTGCAGGAAAAATGCAGCGTACTGTATACATTTATCGGATTAAGGGGAGTAAATGGCGGAGCGAAGTTAAAACACATCCGACATGTTTCCCCTGCAGGCCACGCCAGATCTATTTTGTTCATATGATGAAACGTTATATAAAGAAACTAATGAGCAGTCATAGGATATTACAGACACTAGTTTGAAAAGGCCAGATGCCCTTTCTCTTGTTTTGATGAGCATCAGAACTACTCCTGACAAAAGGACAGGCCTCTCACCCCATGAAGTGTTGATGGGCAGAGCAATAAGATTGACTTATACTCCTTTACCTATACTTGTTTCAATAACGGATGGCTTAATTTTAGATTACTGCAAAGGTCTGGCTGATATTTCGAAATCTGTTTCTTATGAAGTGAAGGTTCAAGAATCAAGCTCAACAGAAACTAAAGAGAATTTGCAAAAGAAAGCACTGACAGAATGAAAGAATAAAGCCAATCAGTGAAGAGCCTGAAGTAATTGAAACTGACTCAGAGAACAGTGTAAATGAGACTTTAGTTGCTAAAAGACCAGTAAGAAAATGAATTCCAAGTAGAAAATATGCATCACCTGAATGGGCATATCTAGCCCGTATCTGAAGAAGAAGAAGAGGAAGAAGTAACAGAAGATGAGTCAGATATAGAGTTAAGCAGTCCAACAAACTGCTGCCAATTCATGTTCAAGAATGAGCTGAAAGAAGTAGAACCACCTTGAATTTTGAATGGTTTGAAAATACTGAAACTGGAGTTGAACATTGCAAATGAATGCCGATAAAGAAAAGAGTTGAGAGACTGAACTGTTTAAACTTAACACGAGTAAAAGAGAACTGCTAATTAAAAGAAAAAAGAAAACTAACATTTGGAGTCTATTTTGAGTTTTTAATTGTGAGCATTGCTCTGAAAGAAAAGATCTATTATTGTTTTAAATAAATTCATTGTTAATTTCTGGAGTTGTGCATTCCTTTGTGCTGTGGCTCACAAGAGAAAATAGCATATACCAAATGCTGCTAAATTATTGGCCTAATCTCCTTGACAATGACGCTAATAATCTTAGTTGGTTTATTCTTGTGTCTTCTTTCCCTGATGGGATGTGATTCCAAAACAGATGAATTAACTACAGTACAACATGATGCTAAATCTAATACATTGACATATAGGTGAAGCTTAGTTAGTGGATTTCATGATAATGGCTATACTAGAATGTTTAGTGAGTATGTGGGTCAAAAATTGTTTTGTATGTACTTTTTTCCCCTCTTCTACAGGTGAAGGTGTGACATATAGATGGTTTCGGCTAACTTATGGTCTTTTGTGTAGAGTGTTTGTTATTGTTTTTAATAAGAACTAATTTTTATTGCCCTTTATTTCTGATTTCAATGTATCGCTGGAAGATCTGCCTGTCTCTGAAGATGCTAAAAAGGGATTAAAATATGTTACATTTCTGAACTCAATTGCACAGGTTGACCATAATACTAACCATTTTAAATATGAGTATGTGCGTAGTTTAAGTGAAGAGGAGAATGAGTTAGTTAGAAAATATGATGAGAGAAGAGTGAAGATCATAAGAGAATGGAATGATAAGAAGTAGATAAGGGAACAGATTAAGGCTGAAGGAGAATTTAAATTTTCAAATTTGCATGTGAGTTTGAGAATGGAGAATGAAAGAAAGGGTGAATTGTGCATGATTTGTCGTGAACCTACAGGTGTTAAGAATATGTGGATACAAGTGAGTGTGAACCGGAGTCATATTGCCGGTGGAGATTTCTTGGTTGGTGAAGACCTTGGGAGAAATGTATTATAAGCATGGTAAGACTGCTTATTTCAACCTGCAACATAATTAGATGGGTTCTTGCTATCCTCATTAAGGGCCTAATTTGGATGTCGTCGGAGTTTCCTCCGACCGACATCCCTGCGGTTTCGAGACCGACCAAACTTGGGTTGACTGTCTGAAACCGCAATTACAATGCGACTGCACATGGTGCAGTCGCGGACTCCCATTTCCCTATGGGAGCTTGTGAGGCGGTCGGAGACCGGCCGCAGTACAAGCTCCCATAGAGAAATGGGATCACTGTAAATCCCTGCACCATGGGGCAGAGATTTACAGGGGGGCATCATAGGTGCCTACTCGGTCCCCAACCAGAGGCCGTGGAAGCAGGGTGGCCCTGCTAGAGACCCCCAAAGTCACTTTATGACAGGGTTTCCATGTCGGAAAGCCCGACCTGGAAAGCCTGTCAGAAACCAACATCATAATCCCAACGGCAAACACGCTGTCCGTAAGGGATTATGTTGCGGTTCCGACTGCCTGGCGGGCCCTTGAGCCCATCGGAAGCCAGCCGGATTGACTGGCTGGTTTGAATTCCTACCGTCGTAATCGTAATACGGCGGTCGGAATTCAAACCAAGGATGTCGGTCGGAAAGCCTCCGACCGCTTTCCGACTGACATCCTAATTAGGGCCTCAGTGTTTTCTTGAGTTTATCATGTACATGAAGAGAATAATGTTGCTGTTGGGTTGAAGAGAGTGAAATGTGACTTTGAACAGATAGGTATTGAGGGCCTTATTTATGTGGCCCTTACGCCGCCATTGCAACACTTTTTGTGATGCTGCGGCGGCGTAAAAAATGCACCCCACTGCGCCATATTTACAAAGTGATGCATCTAGGCAGATGCGTCACTTTGTAAACATCTGCCCTACATTATACCTGCAACAGGTATAATGTATGCATGGTGTGTGTTCCGGCGCAGAAGAGGCTTATAGTCAGTGCGTCAAATCTTTACGACTGCCGGAAACAGGCGTAAGGGGTGGCGCAGTGCCTTTCACTCGCCCCATGTGCAATTACACATTGCTGGAGTTGCGTCTGTTTTCAGACACACTCCAGCACTGTGTCATTTTTACGCCTACAGATACGTCAGGATTACTGACATATCTATAAATCCTTGCGACATGGAGCATCGTGCAGTAAATATGGCGCATCCATGTTGTCGCAAGGATGGTGCTATGCAAAGTGTTGCATCGCTGTTTTCCGACAGCGATGCTACACTCTCATAAATGAGGCACAGAAAGATTAGATGCCATGATTGCATGTAGAGGTGTTGATATGAATGGTGTAAAAATTAGACATTTGTTTTCAGTTGTGGACCAACTTGCTTCTAACACTGCTGGTCCCTTAACTCTGATTAATTCTGAGTTATCTGCTGTGCATGCAATGATAATGCAAAACCACTTAGCGCTAGATATCCTTCTTGCAAAGTAAGGTGATGTTTGCAAGGTGTTTACATATCTATTTATTTATTCTGTGTTTTATATAGTGCAAACATGCTCCATTAGGGTATCAGAGCACTTCACAGTGATATAGTATTTCCATTGTAACAGTTCGAGAGCAGGCATTTATACATAACTCTAGAGCGTAAAATCAAATTCCATGAGCAAGAAAAGACATTCGCGATAACAATAATATGTGAGCCTAAAGAATACATAGTATAACAATTTGTACACTCGAATGAAAACAGTAAATACTTAATATTTTACAGTTATACCAGGCATATGACTCTGGAAGTTACGTGGATAGTCTCTCTGAGGTGGGCTGTATAGGTCCAATATGCTTCATTTTGGGAGTCTTGTGTAGCTAGCAGATTACATACCCGTAGGGAATAGGTGATATTCTCTAAGCAAACATTTAAGTGATTGCTTTGTAGTTGGTTAGCATAGGAATTTGCCCATTAGAAAGATCTTAGCTTTCTTCTTGAAGCTTGACATGGTCGGGATCCTTCTAATGTTTCGAGGCAGCACATTGCAGGTTCTAGGTGTGGCTCCAGGGAACGCTCTGTTGTAGGTTTTCTTCTTCTGGAAGAACGGAGGATTCAGCACTAGATCTCCGGCGCTCCGGGAAAACCTGCCTCCTCTCGCTATCTCAGTTTTCCAAGCTAGACACGTTGGTGCTTTGAAGTGTAATGTTTGAGTGTGACACAAACCAGTTTGAGTTGAGTTCTGGCTTCATATGGTAGCCAATTCAGAGCCTTCAAGTGAGGAGAGATGTGGTCAAAATTTCTACGACCTGTTATAAGTCTTGCAGCTGCATTGAGACAGACTTTTAGTGGAGCTGTTGAGATCTTGGGTAGTCCTGATAGAGTTGTACATCTGTATTGGATCCTTGAGATGACTAATGTCTGGACTGCCATTTTGAGGTCTGATGTTTCCATGAATAGTTTCAGTTTTCGAAGATAGCTCAGGGGAAACCGGGCACTTTTAGCCAAAAAGTTGATGTGGTTTCACATGTTCAGGTTCTTATCCAGTGTAATTCCTAGTGATTTGGTTGAGTCCACTCTGTTCGGGGTGCAGTCTAGCGCCATGATCATCTTGGTTCATTCCTTTATATCAGAAGAACCTTTGGGGGGATACTAGCAGGAATTCTGTTTTTTACGAGTTTGGTTTGAGCTGATTGCTTGTTAACCACTGAATGGTCACATGTAATGCTTCATTCATTGTCTTGATCTCCTCCAGTGACGACATTTTAATATAAATTTGTGTGTCATCTGCACACATGTAGAAAGAAATGTTGGTGTGACATAGAATTTCAGTCAGAGGTTCCAAATAAAGGTTAAATAGTGTTGGGGAAGGAGTTGATTCTTGTGGTACTCCAATCGTATTCGGTGAAGGCGATGAGAGTTTTTGACTCACCAAAAATCTTTGTGTTCTGTTCCACAAGAAAGATTTAAACCATTCAAGAATGGTTCCCGATAATCCCATCCTGTTTTCAAGTTGTTCTAGCAATTTATCATGGTTTACTGTGTTGAAAGCAGATGATAGGTCCAGAAGAATTAAAAGACAAGTTTTGTCTTGGTCTAATGCATGTAGGGCGTCATCCACTATATGAAGTATTGCTGTTTCCATACTATGATCTGGCCTGGACCCATATTGGCAGTCATCTAGCAGATTTAACTTAGTGATGTGTTGGCTCAATTGTAGTTGCACACATTTTTTTAGAACTTTAGGTAATAAGAGAATATTAGACACCGGCCGAAAGTTATTTGGGTCAGAAGGGTTCTCTGTTGGTTTTTTTGATGGGGATGACTTGTCCAGTTTTTAGACAGTCTTGTAAGGAACCTTGAGACAAAGAAGCATTGATTATCATTGTCCAAATGGGAATGACAAATTGGTTGATTGTCGTCACACATTTAGAAGGAGAGATTCATTGTATTGGTTATTTGGTTTTATGGACGATAGGGTTTTGGAGATATCGTTGTAGTCATAGAACTTGAAGGTTGACCATTGAACTTCATTTTTGGACAAGGCCTGATAGGAGTGTTTTATTAAATTGTTGTTTTACCATTTCGAAGAGATTCCGTGGTCTGTTTTTGGCGTTCTCCAGTTCCATCCTAATGAACTCTTTTTTGTATTTGAGAATACTTTTGTTATAAGCGTTTCTGGTCTTTCTTAGCAGTTTTAGCTGTGGGACGATGGGTGTTGTCTCCATTTCCATTTGGTTAATCTCAGATTTTGTCTTTCTTCATCCAGGGATCCGTTCAATAAAGGATTTTTGTCTTTATCCGGATTTTAAAGGAGCTAATGAATCGATTATATTTTACATTGTTGAGTAATAGTGATCCATAAGTTTGCTAACGTTTGTTATATTAGTAGGTGGGGGAAGATCCTTCTTGCAACATGCTGCTAGTTTCTCATAGTCTAAGCCTTTTGTATCCCATACGCATTGTTTAGGTTTGACTGATTGCGTAGCACTTTTCTTTATTATGCCAGGTATTTGGAAGCTAATATCATGGTGATCTTACCAATCGCTAGGAGCAATCAAGATTATTTTGACAGCCTTTTCCTTGGAGATGATCCAGTCTAGTGTAAAGCTTTTGGTGTGAGTTGGGAGAGTGCAGGCTTGAGCAAGGGTTTGGTCTGCTAGGAAATCTTTAAATACATTGACCTGATTATCATTAAGATCGTCCCAATGAAGATTGAAGTCCTCTGGGAAAATATCATTGGAGTGAGGGGAAGAGTTTGCTATAATGATTTCCATTAGGTGGTCCATAAAAGGGTCGTTCTTACCTGGGGGATGGTAATAAGCGTGAAGTTTGCACAGTTGATTATCTGTATTTCTTATGGGAAATGCAAGCTATTTGCAGGAGTTGAGTGGATCAGAGTGTATTTGAGTAACAGAGAGACCAGAGTTATGAATGCAAGTGGTACCACCCCCTTTTTTTTGTTTTTAGTCTGTCTTGTCTCAATGTGCTGTAGTTTGGAGGAACCAATAGATCCATGCATGGTGAAGATGATTCGGGAAGGCACAATTAAGTTAGGATTGCCACATCTACTTCCTGGCTCAAGATGAGGTCGGCGATGTCAGAGGCATTCTTCACTGCTGAACGGCAGTTTAGTAGTAGGCCTAATAGTGGTTTGAAAGAGTTACCTGGGTTTGTGTCGTAATTAATGGTGGTTAACGATACTCTCTTCAAATTATTAATGTTTAACTTTCTATTTTTGGGCGTGTATGTTCTATTTGCGTTGATTGTGACCGATCTAATTTTATTTTCATCTCCCTTGATGGGGAAATTGGATAAATTGGGTGTTGACTTGGAGGATAGTAGTAAGGCTTGTGTTTCATCCTCCAATAAATACTTAAGGTGTTTGTGAGGGTGATATTGCCTTTTTAATCGAGACATGGGTGGAGGTTTTAGCTTGCTTTGTAGAGTGAGTACTGATTCCTGAATATGCTTGATTTTTGAGAGAGAGTGCTTTTTGTGAGATGTAAAATGTTCTTCATTTCCAGAATAGTGTTTTGAATGTTCTGAGATATGATGTTGGTTTGAAATTTAAACGATTCTAGTTCCATTTGTGGTGAAGGAGATGGATGAGAGGCATCCAAGGGTCCTGAGCTAGGTTTGCCTGATAACTCAACGTTCATGTGATATGGGCTAGATTTTGTCCCAACAGTAGGTTTTTTCTATTCAGAGAGGTGACCAAGAGACCCCTGGTGGAATTATGCGATGAACTCCGGCTGTCATGAGAACTAGATGCTGAGCATGTAGTATGTGGAATTTGTATGGTTGATGATGTTATAGACGATGATTTGCTGTGAGGTTTAGTAAGTAGGCTAAACATTACTCCACTACATTTTCCGCGATTGCTACCATGTGCACCGTGAAGGAAGTAAATCATGTTTGGTAGTGAAGGGACGGACCTTTCATTGTGGGTTGGTGTTAAAGAGCTTTTGGTGGTAAGTGACGAATTGTCTTCTGAATACGGAGAGCTACTGGCTCAGGATTCTAAAATTTGTTGATGTAGGTTTAGTCTGCTGGGTTTCTTGTGATATCATAAGGTCTGTTCTAGACAAAAGTCTGCTTAGATATGCATTTGTTTGCGTGCTAGGGCATTGATGATGTCTTGTGAGTATATTTTTATAAACGTGCTCTATTAGGGTGGTAAAGTAGTCATCAACATTTTTTAGACCCTTATTGGCTGCTTGAATAAGTACAGTGCCCTTTTTTTTTAAATTGTTATATTTAGATCAGATCTTAGTCTTTGTGAGGGAGCAATCAGAAACGTAGTGCCATACGGAATATTCCTTATTTCTTGTGTGTTCAATAACTTTATTATGGCCATGCACCATTTTGCTAGTTTTCATGTGAAGAATATTAGGTCATTTACAATGATGCCTTTTTTCATGTTAAAGTACGGATCTGATATCAGTGTCTCTGTGTATTTTCTCTGTAGATTGTGTTTAAAGGTTTTGGTTGCAGTCTTGGACGAGGTTAGGGGGTATACTATAGTGTAGGAGTTACTTCCTTCTGACTTCCCTTTAGAATCTGATATCCCTGGAAACTCAATCTGCGATTAAAGTGAGTACGCTAAATAGAATGATTAGAATTTCAAAAAAATTGCAAAGGATAGTATAACAGGTCTCCAATATATTGGCTAAAATCTCTGTATTGGCGAACATTCCAATATGGCTGCTTTTTTGCACGTTGAATTTTTTTATTTTTTATTATTTTCAAACCAGCATCAACAAGTTAATACCACTCAAAACAAGAAAACAAACATCAACCAGCAAGACAAATACTCAGGATGGTGCACATAATTAAAGCATACATAAATAAAGCTTGATCATATGACAAACAACACAGTCAGAGAGATACTAAACAGAGGGGAAAAAAAGAAAAAAGCTTAAAGCATTAATAATTGTCCAGCAGGACCAGCAGGATTATTCTCATTGAAGACCATCCCAGATCCTTTTTAATCTTAATACAGAGCAGGGGCCACTTCAGACTCGAACACCTGTCTGAGCAGGACCCAGAACTCATTGACGTTTGGGGGAATAGGGTTTGTCCAAGCCCTAGCGATACATGAACGAGCACATACAATGATAATAGATGCCAGTGACCTCTCATGTCCGGTAACCTAAGATGTAAACCCAAGGAGGATTTCGTTATCTGTAACCCGAAACTCCCGACCCATGCACCCTGTTAGCGAAGTGAAGATGACTTTCAGAATGCTTTTAACATAGGACAATCAACAAACATATGCTTGAGGTCAGCTGCATAAAGCTTACATTCAGGGAAATACGCTTTATCAGAAATTCTACAAGTTGCCCATTTAGAGATAAGCTCTGGAGTATAATACAACATAAGGATTGTCTTATGCTGCTGCAATTTCAAACTAACTGAGGCTACTAATTGATCTATAGTATCTAAGGCCTCCTGTATTTCGCTTACAGTGACATGAGATGCAAGAAGCCGACTAAGTTTAGCAGATATCCGAATGCTATCATCCTGTACTAATGAGATAAATCTTTGATACACTACACTGATCGAAGTATTGACAGGCTTCCCATAGATACCAGACAAAATTTCAGAAGTGAATGGCATATCTTGCATTTTCTGACCATATTGGAAGTAGTCCCTTATTTGCAAGTATTTGAAAAAGCACTTCTGCGGGAGCCCAAACTCCTCCTGTAATGAAAAAAATGAACGGAACCCCCGATAGTCATACAACTGACCCAAGTTGCAGATCCCCATATAGTGCCAAACTTTCCCAATGTTATACTGAAATATTTCTGGAAGTATTGGGTTACCCCATAGAATAGTAAAGTAGTGTAGCAAAGGTAATGAATGTATCCTACAGATTTCCTGCCATATCCTAGTTATATCCCTAACTACCTTAAATCTGACCCTTTTGTAGTAGTTAGGATCTGTAGTTTTGTAAAGAATAAACCCAATCGATGGTCCACAAGCTAATTGGTAAGCAAATTAAATTAAACCGGCTCCCTGACCAATTAAAAGGCTCTGGATCCGTCCAGCAAAAGCAGCTCAATAATAAAGCTTAAAATTTGGGACCTGTTTGTAAGTCAGTTTAATATGTCTTAGGGCCCTTCAAGCCCGCCTATACCCCCAGATAAAACTACCGATAACGCCTTTAAGGCATTTAAAAAAAGACCCTTGGACCCGGAACGGGATTGAGGGAAATAAGTATAAAGACTTGGGCAATATGTTCATTTTGATAATATTACACCTGCCGAGGATGCTAAGAGGAAGCCGATGTGAAGATCGTAATTTAGCTGTGACTGATTTAAGAAGCGACTCATAATTAAGTGTAATTATGTCGTCCATTTGACTACTAAGGGAAATACCTAAATATGTAGCAGTGCTTGAAAGCCGTAAAGGTGTTAACTGGGTATCCAGTTGATGATTCAAAATAAGCTGCATTTTAGCCAGGTTGAGCTTATATCCAGAAAAAGAGCCAAAAAGCTCAGCCTCTCTGAGATACAGACTATAGCATCAGCTGGGTTAACAGAGAAGATGGCAATATCATCCGCGTATGCGGTAATCTTCAATTCCATTCCATTCAAGCAAACTGTGAGAATCCCCGGATTCCGCAAAAGATGTCTTATAAAAGGCTCTATGTAAAGAGCAAATAGCAGCGGGTAAAGTGGACACCCCTGCCGTGTGCCTCTCTGAATTGGGAAAGATGTTGATGAAATGCCGTTTACCTTAACTTTAGCTACAGGGGTCTTGTATATTTTCTGAACCAAAGAGATAAACCGGCTTCCAAGTCGGAACGCAGTCATAGTAGACCAGAGTGCATCCCATCCAACTCTATCAAAAACCTTCTTGGCATCCAGCATTATACCGATACGTTCTTTTAATTTACTGGATATACCGAAGGCTGCGATAGCAGTGTTAACGTGGGCCGAGGTGTCCCTACCGGGAACAAACCTGTGTTGCTGATCGGAGACTAACCTATGAATAAGAGGGGCCAAATGCTTTGCCAATATTTTTGAACATTTTTTAGTATCAGAGTTAATTAATGAAATTGGACGATATGAACTCCTTTCCTCAATTGGTTTACCTTTCTTGGGGAATACCACAATATTAGTCACGGACCAAGAGGCAGGAGCCTGCCCTCCTTCTGAGATATACGTAATTAAATCTGTCGATTCGGGCACCAAGATATCCCTAAAAGTTTTATAAAACTCCAAAGGGATAGTATCCTCGTCTGTCGCCTTACCAGAAGACAGGACCTTAATTACTTCCTCCACTTTGGCCACCCTAATGTCCCCTTGTAGCACTGCCATTTCATGTACATCAAGCTTAGGTGGATGACTTTCTTGCAGATAATCCTGAAAACTTACATTAGTAGAAGAAACTACCTCACCATGTATTACTGCATAGAATACACCTAACTGCTCAAAGATATCAGATGGTTGTAAAAAAGACCCCCCCTCCTTTAATATGCTTAATATAGATCTTGTCTTATTATCAGCAATCAGAGTAGCCAACAACCGACAAACTTTTTCCCCGTACTCATACTGCAGCATTCGATGTTTCTGATAACTAGCAGCTGTTTCCTCTGCTAGCCTTGTATTTAACAAAGACCTTACTTCCAAAAGCTTTAGATAGATGGACTGCTCAGCAGGGTCCCTAACAATAATGACCTGTGCATATTGGCGTTCCAGATCTAAATAGTCCAGACGCCACTGCCCTGCTTCTTGGAGTACGCACCTATTCTAGCCTAGAATGAACTAAAGGGTCCCCCCCTGACGAACGCCTTCATACAGTCCCATACAATGGTTGGAGAGTCAGTGCCTTTGTTATTTCCTATATACTCCCTCAATACTAATCTAAGATGCCCACAATATTCCTGATTATTAAATAGATGACGGGGGAATGAAAAAACACATTGAGCATCACCAACTCCTGTCTGAACCTTTACTGTTAGCAAGACAGGATTGTGATAAGATGTAACTTTAGGACATACCTCTATGTAGGCATTTTCCAAAAGGGAGCACTTAGTAAAAATCATATCGATGCATGAATACTGCTTGTGTGAGGAGGAGTAATATGTAAATCCTGGTCACCTTGGTAATAGAGTCCTCCATGCATCATCCAACTGATGTATTCGCATAAGCTCAAGTATGGCCACCGGGTCCTAACCATTCTTGCCTGCATTTTTCTATTAGTGGTGTCAATCTTATGATCCAATATACAGTTAAAATCCCCCATAACTATCTACTCTCCAGTCCAACCCAATAATTTGTCACTTAAATAATAAAACATATCAGGGCTGTCAGTATTAGGGCCATAGACCACGCAAATCATACTTTTTTGTCGCAGAATCAATAATTGCACTATCGCCCATCTCCCTCTAGAATCAGCTAGCGTACATAAAACAGTAACAGCTAAATTCTTAGCTTTCAATATAGCGACCCCTCAAATTGAGACCGTCTGAGAAGGGCATATTAAAACATCAAGTCCCAGTTGTTTCAGCATAGATCTATCTTTAAATGCAAGGTGAGTCTTAGTTAGCCCAAGTATCTGTGGCTTAAATACCTTGAGTTCCTCATAAGTCAAGCGCCGCTTCCTAGCGTGATAGAGTCCTGCGACATTCCAAACATATTTTTCAAATTAAACATTACATAATCTCAATAGAAACCGTCTTTCTCTTAACTCCGCTCCCCTGCCATAATCCACCATATGTCTGCTTCCAAAAGTTAACTATCTATTAAACCCCCCCTTACCCCATCTACCACCCCCACACAAAAGATGCCCATAGCATAACAAAAAGTTACTCCCAAAAAACACCGTGCCCCACACCACCCCCGGTGGATCCACCCCCTGTACCTGAAGAGGTAATCAGCCCCCTACCCTGCTGTTGCTGACTGACAGCCAACAGAGAGCACTCTTCCATTCGCCCCCGCCCCCACCCACACCCGCATATAGAAAAACATAATTGAACATCTATGAGATCCCACCAACAGGGAGCAAAGAACCCCCCCTTGACTCAACTAATATACACCCTCTTCTCAGGTTGAATCAGATTGCCATCTAGAAAGGGCTTCTTTTGTTTCTGACTCCTTGTAAATAAAACTGCGAGCATCCATCTTTAACTATCTTCAGCCTGGCTGGTTCCTGCAAGAAAACTTGTGTACAGACTGCCTTGAGCGGGTCTATTATTGACGGAGCTTCCACCTTCTCTCCATTGAAGCCTGACATAAATCAGACCTCACAAATAGAGAGATTGAGTCCAATTTAACAGGGGTAGTAGGACGTGCTTTAAAATAATTTGCCTGTCGGAGCAGAAAAGTACTGATATACACAAGTATTGAACCCCTGGTCTTAAAAAAGATAGTATTCTATGCGCCCGTTGCACTTGAGAGTACATATCCCAG
Source organism: Calotriton arnoldi (assembly GCA_963921515.1). NCBI lineage: Eukaryota > Metazoa > Chordata > Amphibia > Caudata > Salamandridae > Calotriton > Calotriton arnoldi. Next base: position 265,654 of record CAWUFW010015620.1, on the reverse strand, counting down.
TCAGCAAGGTCCAGAAATGCCTGTTGAAATAGATTAACCACATATGCCCTGGGGTCCAGGCCCTCCCTTCCTTCAGGGATACCGAAGACCCTCAAATTATTCTGGCATTGTCGGTTCTCAAGGTCCTAAACTTTCACCTGTAGAAACACCATCTGAGTCTCTTGTGTTTTGATAGACCTTACAAACGGGGTATTCAATTCTTCAGCTACTGCGACCTGCTGTTGCAGTTCTGAAACCTCTGAGGACAATGTGGCAACTTTAACAGTGACATCCGTTAATGCCTGCTTGATCTCCCGACTGTCAGCTTTGGCTTGTGAATAATATTCTTGCCCCTCTGTTCTTTGAGTAAGCAACACCTGGAGGATTAAAAATAGAGAAGGCTCCTCGAGGTCCCCTGATTTTTCAGCTCCTAACCCTCCTGAGGTGTTAGATTGACCTATTGGCATTAGCGGAGGGTCGGGTCGGCCAACCAGCACTGATGGATACATGATTCCCTCTGAATTGTCCACTTGATCTGGACTCATAGTTATAATGTCTTGGATAGTATGATTCAGATTGACAGAATCCTCTCGCTTGGGAGAGAGCTCCTGGAAGTCTGCTCTGCCAGGATTGGAAAGCCAAGAGACGATAGCCTTGACCTCCCCCTTAGATGACACCCATCGACGTAGGGGACTAGCCTCGTGTTCTGTCTTCAAGCGGGCTCCAGCAGGGTTTTTAATCTGATCCTCAGGCTTAGCAGGAAAAAGTCTCAATCCTCCACGTCCTCCTCCTCCTTTAGCACCTCTAATTCCTTTGGCTCTTTTTGCCTTCATTATCTTGCTCCCCAATGGGGTGATATCCTTAATTAATTCCGTGCTTTTCTTATCAATTGACCTCATGTAACGCCAGTCAGGGAGCTAGGTGCGGAGTCTGGAGCTAAGGCTACTATATCTAAAGGGTGCGCCACTGTTAGATTAGTTAAATCCCCTTCCGTGTTAGCTAGGACCCTCACTGCTTCAGGGCTGGATGACTCAGAAATAGTTGATGGATCGTCCTGTAGAACAGACTCTGCATCCTCATTTTGCGCTACTCCCCCCTTATGGCTGCCCCCTTGATTGTCCGTAGGCAAAGAAGGGAGAGTAACTGAGCCAACCCATGCCGGACCCATATTCACAGCTTCAATTTCAGGATGCATCATATTACCATCATTACCAGCCGTCCCGCTGCTCTCCTGCAAAACAGACATCGAGTCCTTCCCTTTACCTGCCGCAAGGGACTGGGGCCGAGACACAGGACCAGCCTCCCAGCCTTCCAGTAATGTGTCAGCCATCTGCAACGCCGGGGTGGCGCTCTCAGAGCTGCAGGCTTGGAGTAGGCCGCCTGCCTTCCCGGACCGCAGCAAATGCAGGATAGGTTTAACCAGTGACGAGCAGAGAGCTGCCTCAGGCAACCAACCGAGCCGAAGAGAAGGTGCTGGATCTTTTGCGGATCTAGAAGCACCTGCAAGCACCGAGTTCCCCTGGCTCAAAGCTGTGCTCTCACCAATAGGGCTCTGTCCCTTTTGTGCAGTGGATCGCAGGGGAGCCATGGCAACACTCACCAATGCCAAGTAGATGCTGTGAGCAGCCACGAGGTGGGATGCCGTAAACCACCTCGCTTCTTTAACATGAAGGAGATGACCCGAGCCACAGCAGAATGGTGCCAGCACATCAGTGAACCAGGTTTACAGGTATTGCTGTAGTTTTACCAAACGGCGTCATCCTTCTCTTTTTTTTTTACAGAAAAAGGAGGGGAATTTTAGTCTGATGTGACCAAGTTTCTGCTACCGTTTATCTCCCAATTTCATATTGCCTTGTAGCCCTCCAAAAGCCGGGTGGGGGGGGGTTACAGAACCGAGGAAAGCTAGCGGAGGTGCCCTCCTCCTCGGCGGAGTCAATCCGTCATCTTCCCTCACCTGAAAACCCCAGAGAAGTGCATGGTCGCTTTTTTGCACGTTGTAATCACCTTAACCTGGCAGTTGTATTATTATTTCCAGATTCAGATGTGTTGGTCCTGGGGGGCTTGCTTAGGCATCAGCCATTTTTATCTTGGGCAGGTAAGTATAGGAGGAAATGGAAAGTGGAAAAAGGGCAGACGCAATAAAAACAAATCCAAAAGGTTGCCCCTTTGATATTACCGATAATTCCTGTGCTTGTATCCCTGCAACGGCACGTGCCCCGGTGTCTGTAATGTATGGGTTGGAGAGGTGCAGAAGGGCCTCAGCGTCCCTTACATATGCAGCACACACTCTGAGCTCACCCTCAGCACCAGTCGGCTTCAAGGGGGCAAAGGCTCTCGGTGGAGCGCGCCTCTGGCCTGCACCAGCCCAACAGCCCGGCTGGCAGAGTCTAGAGTTGGGTGCCGCAGCACTCTGCGGTTACAGTGGTGCTCCGCTCCCTCTCTGCTGCTGGCGATGACAAGTCCCAGGTAGCCCTCGAGATCGGGTGGCCCCAGAGGGGCACAGGAAAGAGCCTCAGGGCTGAGCCGGACCACTGGCCCGGGCAATGATTTCCAGACAGCCCACATAGAAGTGCCCAGTGGACAAGTCAGCGGTAGCCTTGGGATTCCACACCTTGGGCAGTACGCAGGATGTTGGGTAGGTCATCGACGAGGGCAGAGCACAACGGAGGAGCACTCGCCGGCTCAGGCACACCTCAGCAATCCTCCGGGCCTCTGTATCCCACGTCGGCTGCAGCAGTGCAACAATTCGCAGTTCCCCGCGGCAGGAGAGGCAGACTTGTAGGGACGACTGGTCATCTGCCTTAGATGTCGCGCAGCCTGGTGTCCTCAATCAGAGGAGAAAATCTTCAAACTTGCACGTGAGTAGAGTCAGCCACTCTCCCTTACACGGTGATATGAAGCAAGGTGGTAGATGGCAGGACAAAATAGGGACATCTACTGATAGGTAATCCCAACCCGGGAGCTTCCTTAAGGTGCTCCTGTTCGGCAGCCATCTTAAGGAGGGGGTGCTCTTCCTTCATCCATGATAACAGTGAAGTTATTATTGCCACATCCAAAACCTGACTAACATTTCTTGTGAAGTCCAAGCTTTAGAAGAGTATGGTTTGTAGGAACCTGTAGGTTCTTGGGGTAATGATATAGGAAAGGATATAAGCAAGATTGGTGCATGGCTTGATAGCTTGGGAAGGGGTGTGTTCAAACTATTCCTAAGTCCTGTAATAATAGTTTTGATTTGCGCAATTGTCCTATTTCAATTGTTATAATTTTCTGAGAGTTTGTTTCTAAAATGTGAGTGTAAGAGTGAAAAGAAATCATTAAAGGGAAAAAGAAAAGAATTTGAAGAGGAGGATGCCAAAGATTGTATTTACATCCAGCTGAAAATGACTGATGAATTGACTTGAAAGCATCTCAAAGTGATACAGAGTGTGTTATGATTGCTAACTAATCTGATTACTTGTGTTTTTAATGATTTTAGAATAATCGGAGGGGGGAATACTATTAGAGATTTTTTTGCATTTGTGTTCTCGTGAATTATTAACAGTTAGCAAAGTATAGTTTTACACTTGATTCTAGATTAATATTGTGTAGGTTTCTTTAAAATGAGTTTTCTATGACATTCAGAAGTATGTTTTCCTACCAATGTTAACTAGGCCTCAAGTAGGGCCTGTCAGCCATCTTATCCAAAATGAATTTCCCAGAGTTTTTCCCCCATCCACATCTTTCCTTACAACCTCTGCAGTAAACAGTCAAGCTGAGAGATACTTGCTTATTTCCACTGTCATTGTTTATGATGTTGATGAACTTTCCCCAGCTCAGTCACAAATAGGAACTATAACCTCAAGGTCCTTCCATTAGTTTAATGTGCCTTATTAATTCATATAACACATTATTTTTTATGTATTTAGTTTATTCCACCATCTCTGGATGGCATGAGCATGCAAGGGGTAATACTATTATTCATGTAGTGGGATAGTGCTTAGGTGCTAAGGCATTGTGAATTTATTAAGAATTGTACTCTGATTTGCTGATGAAGGAACTTTTTCTATCACAGCATATTGATTATGCAGGTCTGTTAATTTCTAAAGTGCAAATAATATTTTTTTAAAACTCAAATTGGGGGAGAGACAGAGATCTTTCAATGCTATAAAGGATGCTGCTGATTCTCTCTTGATTTTGGTGCTGATTTGAGTCTTAGAACACGTTTTTACTTTGTATTTCTCTGTGTTCTCTAATTGCTGAGAGCCTTCATGGAAATGACTCTTCACTGCATATTTTTCAATTTTTGTAATAAACACAAACTATTCTTCTACTCTAGAACTCAGTTATTTAGTGGGCCCTTTTCCTAATTAACTGTATTTCTGATATTTAGATGTGTTTGGAGGTGCCTTAACTCTTGGACACACTGCCTCGGGAAACTGAGGTTCGACACCATCTCTGATTCATTGAATAGTCGAAGTTGTATTGAGGTAACATTTTGGGTGTTGAAGGTTTTGGGGTCGTCAGTGCCCATGAGTTTCAATACTATATAGGCTATGTATGAGTATTTATAATGGAATGGCAGTTTAAAAACCTTTTGAAACAACAAATGTATGTTATTTTCTTAACAAAGGTAAATCAAGAGAAGAACGAGCTTTATTAGACCTATCTCTCTAATCAATGCAGATGCCTAGATATATTCTAAGATCCTAGCCTCTCAATAAGCCACAATCATAGATTGTGTGGTATCCCAGCAACAGCATGGGTTCATACCTGGATGTTGCACTACTGAACATAAAAATATGGCAATCACATTATTATTCAGTTATGCACAAACTAAACATTAGGATGAAGGCATGATTCTTTTAGATGTCGAGAAGGCTTTTGATCGGATATCATGGTCTTACTTGTGGGCAGTAATGTGAGAAATGTGGATTGTTGTTCGCTTTATTAATTTCTTACAAGCGCTCTATCTTAATATCCAGGCTAGAATTACAACCACTGGGAGTGCATGTGGATCCTGTAAGATTGTTCGAGGGATGCACTCAGGATGATCAGTCTCTCTGTTATTATTTGCTATATATTTAGAACCATATCTAAATTATGTATTACATAATGTTGACATAATCCCAGTTGAAATGAACAGTGACGTGCTGAAAGATATATATACAATCAAGGTAGATAGTGCAATATTTTCAATTGAATATGAAGCTTCCAGGTTTGCAAGATCTCTGGGTACCATCTGAATTCTAAACTCGGATACACTTGAATCATATTAGCAACTTATACGGAGAGTGATAGCAAAGCAGTGTATCTAAGCATAAAGATTAGTTTTAAAACTGAAGCAATGTTTAAAATTAACTATGTGACTATACACAGAAAGTATTGTATTGCTGGTTAACTGGTATATGTTACCTATTATCTTGATTGGAATGTGTAACCTGGTAAAGATGGAAATTTTGCCCAAGTTTATTTATTTATTTTGCTAGTACCCAAAAACTTTTTTAGGAATTTAGATTCCACGGTTGACTGTTTCATAGAAGGCTATAACAAATCTGATGGGAAGTTAGACTCCTCAAACTACCTATTTGAAAAGGGGGCTGGGAACTACCTGATTTTTGATTTTATGGCCAGCCATTTATGGATTGAAGAATCTCACCTCAAATACCATTCTTTGTGACTGAGAAATCTCCTTCAATCAATCATCTTTGACTTGGGAATGATGCCAGTGATTGTTTTATTGGAATTATTGATCCTGAGTTTTACAATACAGTTACATTTAAAATCATTAAAGCAGCTATGTCTAGTTGGAAGGGTTGGAACAAGTTGCTAAATATTACCTCAATCTTGTTATATACCTCCTTATCGGGTGATTAGCCACCCAACATTTTTCAAGATTATTATTGCAAAGAGTGGTCTTATAGGGGGGTCTTAGTTATGGGCGATCTGCATAATAATTGTATTTTCTACTTTTTCCAAGAGTTTATCAACACAGCTCAGAGTCCGTACCACTGTTGAAGATACCAAGCAAAATACACACAAATATTACAATTTGCTAAGTATATCAAGCAATTTATAACTTACTTGGAGTTGTAGAGCCACTTGGATCACTTTGGAGACAAGGCTTAGATTGCTCAATCAAAAGAGAAATGTTTTAAGCAAACTTAAAACTTCAACATTTCAAAATAATTAATGAGGTACATTATAGTATACCCCTTGACAATAATTTGGTATGAGAGCAAAGATGCTGGAGATATACATATATTTTCTAACTGTCAAAAGCTTAAGCTGATTTACAATACTGTTTCTTATGCATTGGATCAAATAACCAGATGGGACGTGATAATTGATACTCAAACCGTGATGATGGGATCATATGAACAGGCAAAGGATGAGATTCAAGGATTATTGTTAATTACCATTGCTGTTGCTCGAATATATACATCAAGTCAAAGAACCACCTGCAGCAGAGAAGAGGTGGGACAAACTATTATATATTTATGAACTTGTGAAGGCCATTTATCAATCTAAAGACATAAAAGAATACTTACAATTCAAACAAATCTGCGGGCCTATGCATGCTTGGTATTTACATCTATAACATATATATTTGAATATGTGTGTATGTGTGTCATCTATTGAAGTTCAACGTTTAACCTACATGTAAATCTACTTATCTCTTACTTTACAAAATTAGCTTGACTCCCCTTGTTCTGTGTTTTATGGTTAATTTCTCAAACCAAAATAAAAGAAAACAAAAAAAAGAATTACACCTAGGTCTAATGATTTATATTAATGTACGTCCATATAAGCATGTCTATTTACCTTTGTGAATAGGCCCATAGCTGTTTTGAAAAATCATGTTTTAAGCTATATTGGTGTTATTCTGATATTTTCTGTTACTTAATATTTTTTAAGTTTACCTCCCATAAGGTTCAATTTCTGTATCACACAACAATGTCCTTTTCATTTCCATCTTCAGGATGTGCTCACACATTCATACTTACTGTTTTGGAACCATTAATAGTAGTATTCTTTTGTTATTTGTGCCATTTCTGTCATTGTGAAGCACTAATGCTTTGAAGCACTAAGAAGATAAGCCACCATTTGGTTTGCACACTTTCTATGTGGGTTGTCTTTTGACATGGCTATTACCTAAAATATACTCCAAATTCTATGGACTCAGCCACATAACACCCACTCACACCCCCTGTGCTAACTGGCACTATCAAGTATTGAGATTCTCTGAAAACATCAGTAACAAATCTTCCAGATACCTTCTATGAAATTGATTATGAAAAGATAATGCTTCGTTAGTTTTGAGTTTTGTTCAGACTTTTAATATTACATTTCATTCTATGATTCTTCAGGATAATAGGCCAGGGCTTATGAGTATACAACTGTAAAAGTAACACAATGATCTAGATAATTTTCCAGTGCATTTCTTTCACACTATTGCACTTTTTTAGAGGAATACTTGAAAAAGTTGGAAAATCAAAGCATGCCAATTAATTCCATTATGGTTGTTAAGCATACTAACATTTATTTCCAAAGATAATACACCTCCTGAGGCACATGTTATCCTCCTAATTTTCAGTTATTGTTTTGTATTTATCAGCACACATCTCATGTAGTCAATTTTGAGTCAGTACTAAAATGTATCTGTTTAACACTTCCTTTTCTGATAGAAACTAGAACTTATTAAGCTGGCTAACCAGCCTTCCATTAACTTCTATAACAGTTTCCATGCCAATATAGAAACAGAACCCCAAAAAGGACACCTAGGGTCGTATTACAGAAAGTACCTGAGGGGGCGCAACAGAAATGTGCACCTGACATTTGCTCTCCGGGGCAGTTTGATATTACAGAACGGGTCACAGATACTTGTGCGCCCTATTCTGTAATACAGAGAGTTCTGGTGCACATGTAGCACCAGTGCTATCTCAAAAGGGTGTTTCCTGATTTGCATGGGGGCGTTGCCCCATGCAAAGGAAGGAATCTCTTTACCTCCGTGCCCGTGTCATATTATGTATGTGAGTGCAAAGAAGCTGTCAGGAGGCGCCCTCTGGAGGGCTCCTAGGGAAACCCCAGATATCCCCACCTACTGCACCTGCCTGCAAAGGGATCTGTAATCCCTCTTTAAAGTGTGGGAGAGTTGCCGCCTGCACAGTAAAACAGGGAGCGGCTTAGAAGCAGCCACTCTGTATTTCACTTGAATGTGCTGCCCCCATGGCAAAACGAGTTTGCTGCTGCCCTGGGGACAGAGCATTCACTGTAATAGGGCACATTTTCCCTGTTTGTGCACAGCGCACCTATTTAAAGGTGCGGGGTGGCTCAAACAGGAAAAGTGTGCCCTATTATAGCTATTAAAGCAAAACATGCGAGTGCTTTAACAGGTATGCAAGCTTCACAAATTCATTTTATAGCGGAATCCTAATAAGGACACCTGGTTTTAAAGAAAAAAACGTGAATAAGTATGAACAATCGTCAGTGATATTCCACAAACATCATTTCCCTACTGCACACTCTATTATCACTGCTGCCTTGCTTTAAATGGAGCTAAATTCTGTGCAATTTATTATTCACAACACATGGTGTAACATGACACTACTCAATTAGATTTCTTACCTCCTGCTCTGGATGTTAATAATCCTGCAAATTCTCCATTTGACCAACATATTCCTGTAATTATATTGAAACTTACGTAAACCTTGCTCTCTAGCAGGCTTTCTAAACACTCATCATTATCAATTCATTATTCCTTGCCCGCCATCTGGCAGTGTGCGACCCTTTTTCATTACACACTAACGCCAAAGAAGTTGGTTTTACTAATCCTTTGTTTTACAACAAATCATTGCAAATCCATAAATTCCAATTTAGGTCTTCAAACTCTATTGGGCTATTTTGATGAATTCTCTCACAGCATGAGTAATCCTCTGTTCCATACAAGTGAAAATGCCACTTATATTTCTGTTCCTCGCTGCCTCCTTTCGCCGCATGTGAATGTCAAACAAGGTGGGTTCGCATTTCAAATTCGATGTGTATTAGCCAACACTTACAGCTGCCCTAGTCATTTGAGTTCAAGATACTTGAGATGTTTTCCATGCCACTCAAGCATAAACCTGTCATGTACGTTATCACATTTGCATGTTAAAATCATGCTAACAACTAATGAAACAACATTTTTACTCTGTACTCCACTACTCCGGTATCAATAAATGTGTCTAAGTACATTAATTAATCAAAGATTATTCACTACACTCTCCTGCTCAGATATGAACAAGTGTCTTAATCACATTCAATAAGTTATGATTTCTGTATCCTTTACAAACAAATACACACCCTGTGGCTCAGTTACGTCCAACAACTAATTGTCAGTTTTTTCAGCTCCCATCATTCATGCTTAAACTCCTGTTTGAGGAGAAGTTTTAGTTAAGGTCATTAAACACCCTGTAGAAATTATGCATTTGAAAACTTTCTAGCTACTTCTTTATGTATTGCAATTGTCTAACATGTATTGAACAGAGAAAGGCAATCTCTGTCTTTTTCTACTCGGACAATTAAGAATAACATCGTAGTCTGTATTTTCATTCTACAAATTGTTTGCATCTATCAGTGTTTATTGGACACACACACAACTATGTTCCTCTGAATACATCAATTGTATTCGCAGTAGAGCATCACAAATCCTATTCATCAACACTTTTGACAGTGCCAAATGATCCCTAGACATACATTTGATATATATATATATTAGGGTATACTATATGTTGCTCAATTACATATTAATATATTTGTCTTTCGTTTTTTGAACCAAATACTAGTAGTAACCTAATTTCTGTGAATGTACGGCACTATTAAATAGAGCATATTTACACTGTACCAAACTAGTATGGTCAAGCAATTATTTCAAAACGTTAAGACTGTTTATCTTATTACAAACATTGCTACTAATATTTCTACATAGTTAAACACAATTTGGTTCATTTGTATTATTAAGCACATCTGGTGAGGCTAGGCCTTCTCATTACATTTTAGGGGCCCATTTATTTATCGGTGGGAGGCCCATTTCTCTCCCAGGGTGACGGAGTAAATTACTCCATTACCCTGTCAGAGATTCCACCTGCCGAAATTAAAAATGACCGCCAAGCTGGTGGTCATTTTTTAAGAATTTGCAGGAACCACCACTGTCACAGCGCTTTCTATCAATGCTTTCCACAGTTTGGTGCAGGGCTCTGTCAACATTATGGAGCCTTGCGCCAGAATGTTTCTTTTTATTTTTAAAAGAAAATCTCAGAGCAGGATTTTCTTTTTGAAAATTAAAAAGGTTTATTGCCTCCCTCACCATGGAAGTCAACTCCCATGGCGATGCTGGTATTTTATGTTTTTGCTGCCCTTTACTGCCAGGGTTTGCCTGACGGTGATGGACAGTAAAAAACGTCTATATGTCCACCCATCCTAAATTGTGTCCAATTAGGACATAAAGTCAAGTTGTATTTTTTCCTCCTTGTGTAGTCACACAATGAGGAAAAAAGTAACTTGCCTTTATGACGTACCACACAAAAAGGAAAAAATACAACTAGCCTCTATGATGTTTGGACTCTGTCTCTACAGCTGAGGCCTTGTTTTTGACCAAGGACTAAACTTTTGGGTTGGATTAACTCTGTAATGTTTGTGGCAAAATTGATTTTGCTGTAGCGTATGTTGTGTCATTAACTGTTTTTTGTTTTTCCAAGGAATATTATGATGATTTAATCATGAATTAATTTGTAGCAAATAAATTGTTATATTCATTGTAGGTAATGGCTTTGATGATTAATTGGATGGTTGGGCTGGGAAGAGTTGTGTATTGGTTTCTATGATAAGCGTGTACTTTCTGCTTTTTACATCCCACTACCTGTTGCTGTTGTTTGAAGTCAGATACAGAAACAAGGTTCAACCCGGTCAGACGTTTTACCTCCGAACTGAGGGCCTGATTCACAAAGGGCCCCCGCAGTCATGGCAGAGGCCTCCAGTCGTGGGGGTGTCTCCGCACTCAGGGCAGTATTTCCGCAATGACAATTCCCATTGCGGAGAATCTGCTCAAAGTGCGGAGACTCTCCCACAAATGCGGGGCCTCCACCACGAGTGGGGAGATTCTGCCAGGGAAGTAAGGCTGCAGGCTGTAGCTGACGAGAGCTCCATGAGGCTGCATACCTTCTCCCCCAGGTCCAACTAAATCAGATTTGGTGCTGCGGAAAAGCTCCAAGCGGGAGGAACCTGAATCTTTGGCCCAGCAGTAACGCACCTTTGTCAGATCAACTTGGCAGGTTGGTCCTGGTCCCCCGGAGGTCTTTGAAGCCAAAAAGTTTCTAAGTGCCAGGTTTCGGAATTTTGTAGGAGTTATATTTACCACCAGTCCAGGGTCCAAGACTTTGGGAACAGCACTTAGGGATCAATATTCACTCTATCAGAGGCCAGGAGCAGGGTCTAGGGCATTTCCAGTTGTAACTGGTCAGCTGGGATGTTGCCAAAAAGGCCTCTTGTAGCTTTTTGTGTTCCTATAGTTTGAACAGGAGGTCAGCCTTATAACCATCAGAGTCCACTTACTTGGCTTGGGTACACAAGGGAGAGCAGGTCCAGTCTTCTAGGCTATTCTCATCTTGCAGAAAGCAGGTCCAGTCCTCTTGTGTTCTTTCACAGGTCCAGAACATGTTCTGAGGAGGGTACTTGGGGATGCCACAAGCGCTGTAGAAATGCCGAGGTTGGCTCCATGTGACTAGGCAAATTTCTCGCTGTGGATGGATGTGGACACACCCCATGCTAAGCAGATGATATACAAAGGTGCAATATTGCATAACTTTTGGAACATTGCAGGTCTTGGGATGGTGTCTGGAGGGGTCGTCTGCAGCTTTCTGGCGTCCAGGGGTTTCTTTGCTTGGCACAGTCTGTTGTTGAAAAATTGTCCATAAAAATTAGTCTGTGGACATTTTGGCAGGAACCCTTCAATCAATCAATCAGGGGTTTGTTGAAGCGCGTCTACTCACCCGTAAGGGTCTCAAGGCGCTAGGGGAGGGGGTGGTGCAGGTTCCATTCCATCAAGGAGGGGGTCTGTCGAAGAGCCAGGTTTTGAGGTTTCTTGCGAAGATGGGGAGCGATGTTGTCTGTCTGAGGTGGAGCGGAAGGGCGTTCCATGCTTTGGCCGCGAGGAAGGAGAAAGAGCGGCCTCCCGATCTGGTCTTTCTGGTGCGGGGGACCACGGCATAGGAGAGCTGGGCTGATCGTAGGGTCCTTTGGGGTGCGTGGAATTTGAGTCGGCTGTTCAGGTATGCTGGTCCGGTGCCGTGGAGGGCCTTGTGTGCGTGGGTGAGTATCTTGAAAGTGATTCTCGCCTCAACGGGGAGCCAGTGGAGTGTGCGCAGGTGCTGGGAGATGTGGCAGTGTTTTTGCAGGTTGAGGACTAATCTTGCGGAGGCGTTCTGGATGTTCTGTAGCTTGCGAGTGAGGTTTTTGTTTATTCCGGCATAGAGTGCGTTGCCGTAGTCGAGTCTGCTGGTGACCAGGGCGTGAGTGACGGTCTTTCGGTGTTCGAGGGGGATCCATTTGAAGGTCTTTCGGAGGAGGCGGAGGGTGTGGAAGCAGGAGGACAAGACGGAGTTGATTTGGCGGTCCATTTTGAGCTCGGAGTCCAGGATGATTCCCAGGTTGCGTGCGTGGTCCGTGGGGGTTGGCGGGTTTCCGAGGGCGGGGGGCCACCAGGTGTTGCTCCAGGCATCGGGGTTTGGGCCCATGATGAGTACTTCTGTTTTGTTGGTGTTTAGTTGTAGGCAGCTGTTTTTCATCCATTTGGCGACGGCTTCCATGTCTTCTCGAAAGTTGTGTCTGGCGGTGTTGGGCTTGTTGGATAGGGAGAGGATGAGTTGGGTGTCGTCTGCATATGACACGATGTTGAGTTCGTAGGTTCTGACGATGGGGGCGAGTGGAGCCATGTAGATGTTGAAAAGCGTCGGGCTGAGGGAGGAGCCCTGGGGGATTCTGCAAGTAGTAGGTGTAGGGTCCGAGAGGAAAGGGGGGAGTCTGACCCGCTGTGTCCTGCCGGAGAGGAAGGATCAGATCCAGTCGAGGGCCTTGTCCTGGATTCCTGCATCGTAGAGTCTGCTTATTAGGGTGCGGTGGGAGACTGTGTCGAATGCCGCTGAGAGGTCAAGGAGGATGAGGGCTACTGTCTCTCCTTTGTCCAGTAAGATGCGGATGTCGTCTGTTGCGACGAGGAGGGCGGTTTCCGTGCTGTGGTTTTTTCTGAAGCCGGACTGGGAGGAGTCGAGGATGTTGTGTTCTTCAATGAATGTGGCGAGTTGGCTGTTGATGGCTTTCTCGATTACTTTCGCTGGGAACGGGAGCAGGGAGATGGGTCTGTAGTTTTTGAGGTCGGTGGGGTCCGCCGAGGGTTTCTTCAGAAGGGGGTTGACCTCGGCGTGTTTCCAGTCGTCGGGGAATGAGGCAGTCGCCAGGGAGCGGTTGATGGTGTGGCGGAGCATGGGTGCGATGGTGTCGGCGGCTCTGTTGAAGATGTGGTGGGGGCAGGGGTCCATGGGGGCCCCTGAGTGGATTGACTTCATTGTCTTCAGTGTGTCTTCGGTGATGAGGGCTGTCCAGTTGTCAATCGCTGGTTTCCGGGCATCGGGGGTGGTTGGTGAGGGTTCAGAGTGATGGTTGTCTTCGTCGAAGTTGTCGTAGATGCTCTTGATTTTGTGGTGATTTTGGTGTGGTGGAACCCTTGGGCCTCATTAGGACTTTGGAGGTTGCTGCTGAAGAGGTTGCGGGCTGCAGTGAAGGTGGTGCACGTAAGGCTTGATTGCAGACCTGTTGGATAAGAGCTGTGGGCTTTAGGTTAGCTTTTAGAACAACATGCATTATTATTCAGCCTCGGAAACTCCTGTTCCTGTCACTTTGGGCATTTCTGGGCATCCGTTTTGTGCAATCTTTAGAGAAGTACTGGACGGGGGCCCCCAGTTTGGGCATCATTGTTAGGAATCAGTGCATTTTTAGTCATGGGTCGCCTGAGTATAGTTTTGTGGGTCATTTGGTCTTCCCCTCTCGCTGGGACAGAGGTGAGAATTTTAGTGGAGTGATCTTCGTGGGTGTGTAGATGACTCTTTTAGCCTAACATTTTATGAGCGTTGTTGGCTATTTACTTTCCCTAACATGTGTGTGTGTAGCTTTATCGATTTGGATGGTACCTTTTGACCTGCACATGCGCAATGCGCCATGAAAGGAAGAAAGCTTATAGCAATTTGGAGATTTTGGGTAATTTCAACGTGTCCGGAGGACACGTTTATTCCCCTCTGGTCCCTGCACATGGCGTGCAACGAGATTTTCCCTAATAGAGTTGGGTGTTTTAACTACACCCTTTTTCTAGAAGGTTTGTTTTTGGCTGCTTTTGGGCTGCTCCTTGCATGTTGTTGGGCGCATTTCTAAGGTCTGATGTAGTGTGGGTTTATTGTGTTATACCTGTGGGGGCTAAGAGGCTGCTCTATGGCCCTCATGTGATTTGAATGTGGCAATGACTGGGATAGGGTCTATTGCTTCCTTTGACGATTTTGTGAGGCCCTTTGCATCTTATTTGACAAGCTGGGTACGGTAGTGAGCATATCTGTGCACCTTTTGCAGGGGCTGCGATGGTCATCTACAGAACACCTTTCCCTCCCTTTGCCATTTGTCCCTCGATCCAGGATGCTTTGGATATGCCGCCCTCGGCAGGATTCAGAATCTTCCAACCCGGTGGTACGCTACTCCAACTGTTTTGGAGGGACATGATTCTATAAGCAGACTTTGGGTGTTTGGAAGCATTAGGGGAGAGGAGGAGGCAGAATGTCCTGCTTACGACGGGAGTCAGGCACACAGCTAGTACCTGTCGTACTGAGAGTAATGAACTGAGACGGCTGAATGCCCTGGTGGATTTCCCTACTGACTTGGAGCCAAAATTGTGCGTGGACTACGGAATTCTATGGAGGACACCATTATCCAGCATTGGAGCGTCACCTTGTTTTGGAACTAAAAGATGTGCCTGCACTACCTAGAGGCCTACACATGTTGATGAATGGGGTCTTTTTGATCTGGGGCTCGCCCTAGTGACTTGAGTGAAGGTACCTGGGTGCCTGCTTAATGCACTGGTTGGGGGGCGCCTGCCGGCTCATCAGACTGCTCTCCCCCGGGGTGTGGCCAGCCAACGCCTCCCTGTGGTACATAGTAGCAGAGTGGGCCAAGGCCCCTGCAGACACCCAAAATGGCAGATTTTAGCATTGATTCACGATTGACCGAACATTCGGTAGCCTGAGTTTTACCTGAATGCAAGTTAAGTCTTGAGTTTCTCCTAATGCTGTGTCACTAGTCTTTATTGTTGTGGTGAGTTTTCTGAAGTGGGTATGAAGTGGATGCATCATTTTGGGGTTCGGATTTACTGCTTATTTGGATTAGGTGATTGCGTGAAGGCAATGCCTCCCCAGATGGTCCCCCTCCCTGCCGTGGCTGTGGCCCCAGGTGCTTGCTGGACTGGGTTCCCTGACTGCTGCGGTTGCCATGTTTTTTGCCAACCACCTGGCCCTTGTTGCAGTAGTGTGTTTGCTGATTGATTTCCTTGTGGCTGAATGTGCTGCTTGCTCGGGTTGATCCTGGCTTGGTTTTGTGGATGGAGATTTTGCTGGGACTGGCCCAGACCCATCAATCTTTGCTCAAGATAAGCTTTCAGGCGGCATCAGTGGGCCATGAGGCCCATTCAGTGATGGAAATAGCAATCTATGAGTTCTGGCTGCTGCCAGCCCCCCTGACCTCTGCCACTAGGACTGTGTGGAAACCCTCTGGGGATTGGAGGTGGAGCTCCCTTCAAGACTGGTGCTATTTATAAGTTTAGCGTCAAGGTACGAGGGTGGCCTTTTTTAACTTCTGTTGGACCTGCTTAGCAGTGTCTCTTTGGGCTTGCTCCTGTTTTTCTCTGCCCTTTTCATGTTTCTTCCCGTAGTTATGTAATATGTGGGCCTGTATTTCCCGCCAAGGTTTGGTGTCTAATCCTACTACACTGTCCGGCCTACTATGTTTTTAGGTGGGCAGTCCCTTTTTGAGGATGTTGTAGAAGAATTCAACCTGGGGACCCATGTTGGTCCATGGCTGTCCTATCTCTTGACCCCAGCGATACCTCATTCTTTCTAGGAAGTCGGTCATGGTTTCCCAGGTTTCATGCTCTCTGTCATCAATCCCCCTACATCTGTGTGGTCAAAGAGCATTTTCCTCAGGGCCGTCCATATATGGTGTCTGAATGAATTAAATGCAGCTCTGTCATGCCCAGTGTTGGTCAGCAAGACTGCCGGGACGCGGGCTCGGTGGTATCACTATCCAGTATAGCTACGAACCTCCTAGTTACCTGACAGTGCTTTGCCAGACATGTTGGAGTGTAGGCTCACCATGCCGCTGGGGCTTGATGGGCTGCTTACTGTGAATGGAGGGTCGAACTGTGAGGGATCCTGGCACCGAACTAGAATGAGGCCAGATTTGTCTGGATTTGCTGATGTGGCAAACTCCCTGCCCTAGATCTAATGGTCTGCAGCCCAGTGGGGGGCCCTTCGCACCCCTCGACTGGCAGATTGATGTAACCCAGTGCAGGAAAGGCAGAGATGGCAGTCATCAGTGAGAGCACCTCTGTGCCTTTGTATGGTGGGGGAGGTGCAAACGGCTTGCTAGGAAATTCAGGGTCAGAATTGTAGTTTGGGGCCACCTAGAAGATGGCTCACAGTTCTAACAGTGCCTACCATTAAGCCTTCTTCTGCCCCACATATTTGGCCTCAATGTGTGTCCTTGTGTGTTCTTTTATGTTGGTGTCAAGGGTTCCTCCATCTGTCCAGGGAAACACATGCATCTTAGTGTGTGTGTGTGCCATTCATGGCAAAATGTATCTAACTATTTAGCCTTCGTTGAAAATCTAGCTTGCATGTGGTTTAAAGGTGACTCCATGATGGGTTGGGAACTTTTTTTAGGGCTAGTGCACTTCTAACATAACAAGTCTTTTAAATAAACTTAAATACTACTCTGATTGTGAGGAAAATATATACAAGGGATTATACCAGCAATAACTACTTTTACTATGAGCTCAGCTTAGAACAGCGATGCATCAAACAAACTTTCACAATCAAACATGATAAACACCAACCTGTAAGAAAGTGTAATGCTTAATTCAAAACAGTGTGAATTGTTCATTTAGCAGCGGAATAGCAAATATGAAAAGAGACAATTTCTTCATATGCACATAGAAATGTTAATGAGACATGACATTCAACATGGAACACAGCTGCAATAATTTTATCATCAAGAAAAAATGCATTAATTGAAATCCACTATGAAAATAGAAGAGAAAAAAGTGACAGAGGAAAAAACCTTATCCTGCTCCTAGCGCATGCTGCTCAATGATGAGGGGAAGCTCTGCGCGGTACATGGGAATAAGTAGTCCAATAGTCTGTCAGCATCGGCTAGGGGACAAAGCTAGCAACAATTTACGTGGAGAAGAACGAGCAACTTGACAATTACAGGCACTCCTGGGCCAAGCACAAGTGCACCTTGTTCTCCAAGGTCCAAATGTTTCCCTAACATCCGAATTACACTCTATATCACACCCAGGGGTCATGCACACCAGCTGTGTCACACCCAGTGGTCCAAGCGAATAACATCTCTTGCTTCTTTCAGAAACTACCAGTGTTAAGAAACTGATAGCACTAAGAAACCTCCTTTAGACTTAAAAATAAGATTGAGATGCTTGCTCTCTATCACACCCAGAGCCTATGCTTATCTCATCCCTGTATCACACTCAGGGATCAAGTGCACATTCTGTGTCTCTCCAAGCAGTCCTTGTATCACACCCAGAGACAAGCATACCCTATGTGTCTCACCCAGTGGTCCAAGTGACAAACAACCCTCACCTTTCCTAGTTTGCCATATGCCAAATGCTGGGACTAAGGAACAGATGTAGTCTCTTACCCACTGAATCTGGCTTCAGGACAGACCTCCACCCCGCGGGTTCAGCAGAACTTCCAATCAATTGCTGTGTCTGCTCACCGTTCTTGTTGTGCAGATGTAAATGCATATGGACGGGGTCTTTTTCCTTCGGCTGCTGTTGGGCTCAAAGAACCAATCTCTCCTATCTGGCCTGCCAAAATGTTGCTCGAATATGAATTTACCTTGAAAAAATGAAAGACAAGAGGCGTTTGGCAAAACAGGAACAATTGGTTTAATTAAACACAGTGGCTGCGAGAAGAGCCAACAGAGTTGGTTTCTGAAGACTATCTCAAAGCATTTTGGTTTTGGCCGTCATTTTATACATTTCATGGGGTGTCATAAAACAGTTGTACTTCCTTTAGAGACAGAAATCAGGATCTAGTCACGGGGCCATAAATCTGATCTTTTGATAAGAAACGCAGGTGGGCCTCGACATTGCGTGGACACAATGCGAGATCAGTGGGTACGTGTCCAGATGTCCGGCATGGGGAGCGCATGATCACCGTATGTAATGTGCATGCTGTGTTCTTATTGGCTGTGGGTTCCTATCTAAGTGGCCATCTGACTTTATGGTGTTTTTGGGAACGTGTGCCACCTGGCCAAACATTTTCTTTTAGGCCAATCTCCTGAGAGCATTGTGGTGTTGCTGCCTATCTGTGGGATTGATCTGGGTTTTTCTGTTCGCGCGTTTGTCTCAGGGTTACACACCACCCCCCCCACCTGTGATCTGTCAATCAGTTGCTTTAGGCCAAGGTCGCTGGGCCTGCCTGACCACATATTTCTTACTCGGGGATGAAGGGGAGGTCATATCGGGTGAATTCAACAACAGAGATGCAAGTTTGTTATTATACCTACATATACCATGGTGTACATCGACATTGTATTTATCAATATTAACCGAACAAACAACTTAAATGCCAATACATTGAAAGGCTACAACATCAATCATATCAAGTACCAAATCTTGACATTGAAAAGGACACCAAATACATGTGGAAATTTGGAAGCGTTATGGTCTCATTTCCAACATCTTAATATGCTATACAAAGCAGGCCTTAATGTGAAAATAGAATTGAAATGATTCATCTAAATGCCATGAACAGTATTAAGGATTTAAGTAAAATATGTGCGCAGCAGAGACTAGTTTAATATTACATTTTGAGGAATAAAGTTATGCTGCAAGTTGAACAATGGCATTGAGCATATCCTTTTATCAAAAACGTAGTGACTACAATATATTGAGCGGAAATAGGTTCACCAGATGAGCTTAGTAATAGAAACAAACTACATTTGACTATATATTTATGATAGTAGCAATGCTTGAAATAAGATAGACAGTGTTAATGTTTTGAAATAATTGCTTGCCCATACTAGTCTGGTACACCACAAATATGTTCTACTTAATGGTTTCAAACATTAACAGGAATTAGGTTATTACTAGTATTTGATTCAAAATCTGAAAGACAAATATGTTAATATGTGAATGAGAAATACATAAAATGCCATATTCAATAGCAGGTATATGTCTATACAGTGACAAAGGAGTCGCTGAATAGAATTTATGATCATTAAACACAATGCTATAATGTGAATGAAACTGAAATATTCAGGGGCACATAGTTTTGTGTATGATCAATAAACCCTGATAGATTTGAAAATAAATGTAGAATTAAAATATACAGCCTGGAATGCTATTCTTTGCACATGTATTAATTTCGGTATAGTGGAGTACAAAGTGGGAATTCTGTTTGCTAAGTTGTTAGTATCATTATTACATGCAAATGAGATAGTTCCATAGGGATTTATGCTTGAGTGGGAAGGAAAACATATTGGGGCATATTCTCATGGACTTATCGCCGAGTTAGCGGCACTTTAGCGCAGCAAAAGTGGCGAAAGAATTATCGCCCCATTCCCAAGCTGGTGCAAACTGACCACAACGCCAGTTTTCCAGCGATAGCTGCCGCAAAAAACATCGCCAAGGATGAGAGAGACAACTAACGCTAATGATATGCAGAGTAGGCGTTCCCGTGCAAAAACACATGGAAACACCACTTTGCGACATTCACAACGACCAGCCAGATCTGCGATGCGATCCAAACACAGGCGATAAGGCGCATTAGCAGCAGGGATTTAAAACCTGCCTTTTACTGGTGTTAAGCAGGACGACAAACTGCAGTAGAAAGGGAGCCCAGCCCAGAGCCACATCTGAAGACCAACAGATGCCATGGAGACAATGATCGTGCAGCCTGGAGACCCAAGAGGGCCACAACACCCACCGCAACCACCCCCAGGCCCCCCGCCCCTCCCCCACCCTGACTACCACAGAGGCAGCGCAGAACAGGACAGCGGACGTTCCCAAAACCCACCAGCCTCAGAGACTCAACGCCAGAGGAAGTCATTGCCCACTACAGGCACAAAAGGACAACCATCCTCCGCATCCTGACCCACATTGCCCACAGACTGACGGTACCAACACGGCGGACAACCACCATCCCTCCGCAGACGAAGCTGCTGGCTGTGCTGCACCTGTTGGCCCCTCGTACCTCCCAAACAACAACTGCCAGAGTCGGAGGAGTCTCACGGCCAGCCCTATCATACGTCCTCACCCATGTCATGGATGCATGTCCACAATAGCAACGGCGGGCCACTGTCAACGCACCACACGACAGTTCCAATTCGTACTGTTCCTGCGCAACCCCCCCAACGCCAGCCATTGCCAGACGCCGCTGTGCACCAGATCCAAAACTGTAGTAACTGAAATGGGGGTGCGCATGGTCATGAAGTCCAGTAGTCAACATTAGTGTAAAAACAGTCCTTTATTTCAAATACAACAATAAACTATACGAAAAGCACAGCCAACGCCCAACGGGGAACTTCATCAGGGCAACGTGTGGATTCAAGTAACTGCATATGCTGCGGGAACTCCCCAATACCATTCCATACTCCAGAAGTCAGTATCCAGACACCTGTTGGACAAATGGTGACAATGGTCAAGCGTCCATATAGTCACAAACCTAATCTGGTACAGTGTATAGCACTTGGACAAACCGGAATGCTCACAGGAAAGACAAATCCTGCACAAAAAGACTGTAACAGAAGTACGTGTGGTCATAACCTTCGTAGGAAAGAAAAGGAAGGTTACGGTCACACTAACTTCTGTTACGGTCTCATGATGCAGGATTACTCATACCTGTAAGCATCACGGTTTGTATCAACTTGATACCCCTGCACCTTCACTCCCCCCACCCAGCCACGAGGGCGCCGCCGTGACCGGTGGTGCCTACGCGATCCTGTGCGCCTGCTGCACCCCAGCCCTGGTCCCCAGACCAGTCCGCCAACCAGCAATGAGTGCCTGCCCCTGCGCACCCAGGCCTCAATGCTCACCTGCCGCCCCCGGCGTGTCTCCAAGAGGGCCCACCACGTGCCGGTGCAACCTCCTCAGCCGATCGCTGGATTCTGCGCCACAGGCCCCCAGCGCCCCCTGCAGCACCGCGCCGCGGAGTCATGTCTGTGCAGCCTGCTGCCCTCGGCGTACACTGCGGTCCAGCTGGGATTACAATTCAAATCGAATCTTGATTGGCAGGACGGCGTATCGAGGCCTACGCATCATCGCAGGCTGCACACCCACTCAGCTCTGGTGCCACTAACTCAGTGCACCGCAAGTCATCGCCACGTGGCGGTAGGCCCGTGCCGGCCTAAGTGCCTCGGATGCCACCAACTCTGTGCACCTCAAGTCACTGTCCCGTGGCGGTAGGCCCGTGCCGGCCTAAGTGCCTCGGATGCCACCAACTCTGTGCACCTCAAGTCACCGTCCCGTGGCGGTAGGCCTGTGCCGGCCTAAGTGCCTCGGATGCCACCAACTCTGTGCACCTCAAGTCATGGGCCCTTTATGATTGAGTCTCGTCGTGCGGACGCCATCATGTCACCTCCGGCAGTGGGGAATGTGATGTGGTAGGGCCCTAGGCCCTCATGCATAAATAATGACCACACAGACACACTCAGCTAGATAGTGGAAATGGCCTCGGGCACGTGCGCCAGGCCCCTTTATTGGCAGGGTCACATGTCCTGTGACGCATGTGCTGGATGGGTGTGGTGTGGGTGTGAACCAGCCCTCAGGGAGTGGCTGTGGCATGCTGATAACTAGACCTGTGATCAGCAGATCACTACAGGGAAGACCTGGGACATGTAGCGTTGTCCTCCCCCTGTAAGCATAAGCGGAGTGGGCTGGCCTGGCGTATGCCAGTCCAGCGTAGGGGTGTGAACGATGACCCCGGCCCTCTGGGCGTGGTTCCGTTCTGGGCTGGACAAGAAGGTGACTAATGCATGTGTCTCTGATGTGGTGTCGGCACCACCCGGTCCGCAATCGGTAATGTTGCACCCTGTGACTCAAGTCCCACAACATGTGCAACATGGACGTAAGGGGAAATCAGTGACCCGACATTCATCCATACTTCCATACATGAATGATCATAGACATGACACATCTGTGTGAATTTAATTGTTTAATGCACATTCAGTGGAGTGTTGTAGCTGGAGCAGTACAGGGCCATGCAAACCCCACTTTACATTGTTGGCCCGTGGAGGGCCAGCCAGAGTCCTTCAGGGAATGACAAGTACATCGGAAGAGTAAGAGTTCAGTCCGCAGTCTGATAGCTGTGTCATTGGTGACCAAACAGAATATGGCAGTCCATGTCGAGGTCCAAGGTGAGTGTCGCAGAGTGCATCGGGGGACAGTGGAAGGTGATGATGCAGAGGGCAGAACCAAGCAGATACAGGCCATATGGCGGAGAAGAATGCTACCACTTCCTTACTACCAGTAAGGCAGATTCATCCGCATCTTCGTCCTCTGATGTCTCATGTGCCTCACATGTGGGTGGTGGTGTTTTCTCTGCAGCACTGTGTGGCACTGACACATCAGGGGCCGGAGGTGGATTGGCTGCTGCACTGTGTGACACTGACACATCAGGGGCTGAAGGTGGATTGGCTGCCGCCCTGTGAGGCACTGACACATCAGGGGGTGGAGATGTGGATGTCGAAGCAGCAGCAGCATTCATCTGCGCCAGGCCTTGTAGCAGCAATGCCATGACGAGGATCCACAGGGCATGGTAGATCCCAGCTACATCTCGCTGGTGTGCAGCCGTGGCAGCCATTCTTTCCGCCTCCATCCGCTCCCTGTTCTCCATGATCCGCCGCATGTGTCCCAACTCCCGGCTGACATCGCTGGAGCCACTCTGACTAGACAGTTGTCCTTGTCTCAGAGTCAGGACTCCAGCGATGTCAGCCATGGATCGTTGGAGAGCAGGGAGCGGACTGTGGGTGTCCGTTAGGGACTGTAAGTGGTCCCTGATGGGACTTAGACACCCACGTATGGCATCTAGTTTGGCTGCCATGAGGTCGAACCCCACCCGCACCTGATCAGCCATCTTCTCCTGGCACTCCTAACACATGGCGTTGGAAGGCCATGTGTTGTTCGTGGTGGTCCTGAGAGACAGCCGTGGTGGTGGGTGCTTCCTGCTGTGTGGTCTGTGCAGGGGTGGGGTTTCCTCGATGCAGCTGGGCTGCCCTGCTGCTGGAGGTGGCGTGCCGAAGCTGTCCATGAGCCATTGGAGGGCGTCGGTGTCAATGGAGGGGAGGTCCTCTTCATCATCAGTGAAGAGGTGTACCATCTGCTCTGCAGGAGATGTTGATTCACCCTCTGCAATGTAAAGGGGAGATGCAGTTTAACAGTGTTTTCACAAGTATGTTGACGCATTGTACAGGTTTACATACAAACTGCATGACAATGTACATTGTGACTGTTTGGGAGGAGCTGCCTATTTGATGCGGGACAGTGGACATTTCGACAACATCACGGATGTGTGTTTGTACTTGTGCATGGGTTTGTTGTGAGATTAGTGATGTGTGGGGAGGGCCCCTCTGGGCACATAGTCGACGGGGGCCTACTTGCAGTTTCTAGGTGTGCTGCAGTGTGCCAAGGGGATCAGGGACATGCTCCAGAGTAATCGTGGGTGTGCACTGTGCTATGCTTAATTGTGCATATGTGCAATTGTGCCCATCTCCCCCCATCCCCCAGTCCCTGTTCGTTACTCACCCTCTTGCTGTTGTGTCAGCTCCTGTCGAGCAGTGTCCGGTCCCCCAACTCCTCCCACCGTCTCCACACTGATGACTGTGGAGACCATTTCCTCCATCTCGTCCAGCTCCTCCTGTGGCGCTGGACTCCCACCTCCAGTCTGCATTGCTGCCTTCTGGTTGTTGGCGAGTTTCTGCTTGCTTTCGCGCTTCACATCATTCCAGCGCCTCTTGACCTCTTCCATTGTCCTCCTCAGCACTCCGATTGCATTTACCTTGTCCACAATGGACTGCCATATACCATTTTTTGTCGCCAATGACACATTGGAGGTGACAAACAGTTGTTGATGGTATTTCATCACCTCCGTTATCAGGATCCTGTTTTCCTGCGGACTGAACCGCGTCTTCCTCTTCTTCCTGTCCTTGCCCTTTCCTGACCCCGAAGTCCCAGCCTGGTCCTCCCGGGGGTTTGTGGGGTTCTGCTCGTCCTCTGTTCCTGCTCCGGCTACCTCCATTGTGCTTCGCAGTTGTTTTGTTTTTGTTTGTGTTTTTTTTTTCTGCTTTTGTAGTGATTTTTCCCGCCTGACATGGGAATTGCAAGCCTGGTGCTGCTTGTTGCCGATTTTTCTATCGCGGTTGGGCCCATCGCAACTTTTTTCACGTTCGGGTTTCCTTTTTTGTTGCGGTAGTTGTATCGTGGACATTTGACGCGTTATCAGGAGACTATCGCATGTTACCGCCATGTTGAGAATACGACGTTGACACGGAGTTATTTTCCCGCGATAGACGGCGATATGAAAACGTGCGTTAGCCTTTTTTGGCGATGATTATCGCACGTTCTTGAGAATATCCCCCATTGAGTACCTTGAACTCAATTAGATGGGTCAGCCATAAGTGCTAGTTTACAAACACGGAAGTTGAAACATGAGCCTGTCTTGTTTGGAGTTCACATGAAGCAAAAGGGGGCCACAAGAAGCAGAAAGCAAAGCAGCATTTCTGTTTGTAAGGGGCAGAGGATTACTGATGGTATGAGAGTAATCATTAAAAATAATCCAATATAGTTTGAAGCTCTACATGGCTATTGATGTATTTGCAAGGATTTGTTGTAAGATGGAAGGTTAGTAAGGACAACTTCTTTTGTTTTAGTGTGTGATGAAAAACAGCCACAAGAAGCAGTAATACACACAATGTCCAAATATGAATGGTGTGGGAGAAATGACAACAGCCTTTTAAAGCATGAAGTTTTACATTGTTGTCAATATAATTACAGGGAAGTGTTTGACACACAGAGAATTAGCAGGATTATTGTCGGCCAGGAGAGGAGGTAAGAAGTGTGATTGAGTAGTGTCATGTTACAGAATATATGTTGAACAATACCTAGCACTCTATTTATCTGCATGTAATACTAGGATAGAAGTGGTAAAAAAGTGTGTAGTAGTCAAATGGCGAGTACTTTTTTTTGGAGTATCGTTGAAGATTGTTCATACTCTCTCATGCTTTTTCTTAACACCAGGTGTCCTCAATGGGATTCTACTTTAATATACTGGTTTTTGAAATACCCATAACTGTTAAAGCACTAATATGTTTTTCTTTTATACCAGGTGTCCTTTGTTCAATTCTGCTTCAATATGGGCATGGAAACTTATATTAGTGTTATTGCAAGGCTGTTTAGCCTGCTTAATAAGTTATGTTATGTTATGTTATATGAACTTATAACGCGCACAGATACTCCTAGGTGTGTCCCGGCGCGAACCTGAAGAGGGGTCAGAGTCAAAAGGCAGAGCTAGAAGAGAAAGGTTTTCAACTTTTTCCTAAAAATCGCAGAATCTTGGATGCCGCGCAAGGCCAATAGCAATGCATTCCATGCCAGAGCAGCTATCCGGGCAAAGGAGCTCCCACCAAGCCTTTGGTGGTTGAACTGAGGGGTCTGCGCCAAAAGCTGGGAGGAAGAACGCAACTGTCTCACCGGAGTGTAAAAAGCGAACCTCTTCTGTAGGTAGATGGGTCCCAGACCATGGAGAGCTCTGTGGGCAATAGACAAAATTTAAAATTTTATTCGAGTCTCCGCCGGGAGCCAGTGCAGAGATCGCAAATGAGAGCGCACACTGCACCTGCTGGAAAGACCCAGCAGGAGTCTGGCAGCCGAGTTTTGTATCACCTGCAGTTTGTTCAAGAGGTAACCCGGAATGCCAGCATACAGTGCGTTGGCGTAATCTAAACGGGGAAAGAATCAGAGCGCGGACAACAGTTTCCTTTGCAGATCTTGGAAGGAGAGGAAGAAACTTCCTCAGAGTTTTCAGGATGCTGAAACAGGTACCAGCCAGCTTCTTGACCTGAGATGAGAAAGTCAAGTTTTCATTGAACCAAACCCCCAGATTCTTGACAGATTCTCCCTTTGAACTAGGTAAGGGGAAACCTGGGGGCCACAGCTTCTCTCTGAAGTTGGCAGGAAATGTGCCGTACAAGAGGATCTCTCATTTCTCCTGGTTGCACTTAAGCTTCTAAGAGAAGGTCAACAGTTAAGATATCAAATTTACTGCACTGGCTCAGAACTCACTGCATGAGATGTGTGCTGATAAACACAAATAAATCACTGAATACTAACACGGAAGCACCTAACTCATGAGGTGTATTCTCTCTGGAATTAAACGTTAATAAGCTTGCAAACCATAATGAAATTTAATTATATGCTATGAATTGCAACTATTTTAAATATTCCCCTGAAGAAATGCAATAGCGCAAAATGCCTTGGCAAATGATTTAGAACACTGTGTCACTTTTACAATGGATAAATAGCGGAGCCTAGATATTTATTTAACTGAAGAATTATGCAATGCAATGTAATATTAAAAGTCTGAAGAAAACTCAAAACTAGTGATGGCTTTTTCTCTCCTCCATAAATCTCATAGAAGACATCAAGAATAGTTGTTGATTCTTTAACAGAATTATAACACTTCATCCTGCCACACAGTACAGGTGAACAGTTGGGAGCTCTGTGGTTAATAGCCCATTTTTTTTATTGCTTTGCACCAAGGCAGTCAACCGGTGCACCCTTACCTTAACTGGAAGTTTCAGTGAAAGATTAAAAAAGAAAGAAAAGAAAAACAATGAATTATTTAACATAACTGTTTTGAACCTTTCATGTGCTGCTGGCAGTCTAATTGTTAAGGATTACCTAGACTTTACCATTCTGATAAAGGGTAACAGTAGTTTATGTTTATTAGGTTTTAACATTTATAAATTGCAGTTTGCACATGGTTTTGTTAGTTTCAGTTAAATATTTTCTTTGAATCCTTCTTGAGAATACTTCAGGTGGGACACCAAAGACTATTTATTTCATAACAGCATGTGATATATCAAATACCTTTTGTTCTTCTTCGCAATTTGCTAGACGGTCTTGCAATAAGCTTCACATAGATAGCGTATTGGTATTAATGGTATAAAACTACATAGTGTATATTGATTTTACTTAGCAGTTTAAATAAACATAGGCAGTTAAAACAGTTTGGTTCCTTTGCACTTTTATAATTTCAACATGGCCAATATTCCAGTTTTAACCCTGTTCTCTGGTATCACCCTATATGAGTTCATGAGATTGCTCCAGGATGACTCCTCCCTTAAAGTCAGCGGTTTTAAATAGTCCGGCTTTTCCTCTTCATGACATGATCTGGCATTGAAAGCCAGCAGTTTAAATTATTACTTCAAGGATTTCCTTGAAAGACTTGGCTGTTCGAATGAGACCAGCAGTAAGCGCCTGGATACCCCCTGGAGTGACAAGCCGTGCTCTATACATGCAACTTGATTGATTGATTAATTGATTGAAGGTTCATAGCTGCTAGCTCAGATATGAGCAAACACCTAGGGCCTAATTATGAGTTTGGCGGTCCATAAACGGATACCTTGTATTAAGCTTCTTGGGCCCCCTACATTACTAAATACATCTGTAGAAATGTTTATGGTTCAAAAGGCACTGGTGCTCATTTATTTGCAAACATTGCTCCAGTTATGTAAAGTTGCAAGGCGTCTGACCATCGCACAGTGTGGTTTGTGAAGGATGTGTGATGCTAGTAGACATATCTGTAAATATTGGTGTCAGTGGAGACCTACCCATATATCCACTTGAGCACTCTCCAATCCATCCATCCGGTGTTGTCTGTTCTTCCCTTTTCCTGTTTGTACCTCTTATAAATGTAACCATCTGCTTACTCTAGCTTTATGGTTGGAATTCAGTTCTCCTGTGTTCCCTCCCAGAAACATAAGCAAAGAGAACCCTTATTTAAAAATGTTCCACCATGCATTTACACTTCTTTCCGTGCTTCAAAATATTTTAGACAACAAAATAGGTGGTAATTTAGGGCCAGATGTATGAATATAGGATTTTGCTATTCCCTAATTGCGAATCACAAGGATTCACAATTAGGGAATCGCAAAATGCAATGTATGAAGGAGTATAGTACACCTTTTGAGATTCCTAGGAGGCCGCAAATGACCTACCTCATGAATATTAATGAGGTAGGTTGCAATTTGCGACCCCCTAGGAATCGCAAAAATCATGGGGATGGTGGCTTGCTGAGATCAGCAGATCACCATATCCGTGATTGCTTTCAAATAAAGCAATCTTTTTTTTTGTAAAGCAGTCCGTTTTCCTTAAAGGAAAATGAGATGCTTTGCAAAAAGAAAGATGAAAAGTTTTCTTTTCATTTTTTAAGAGCAGGCAGTGGTCCATGGGACCACTGCCTGCTCTTAGAAATGGTTTTACAAACATTCACAAAGTGGAAGGGGTCCCTTGAAGTAGGTGGTAAAATGCAAATGTTTTGTGACCGCAATTGCGGTCACAAGACATTCATACATACCGATGCGATTCGGTATTAGGAGAGACGCCCTAAACACGCCCCTTCCTAATACCGAATCGCAAACCCTTTTTGCGATTCGGTAATCACAAAATTAGGGTTGCTACATCGGAAAAGCAATTTTTTTATTCGCAAACAGGCAGATTCTGCAAATCTACCCCGTTTGCGAACACAAAAAGGCTTGATACATCTGGCCCTTAGTTTGCTGGACAGTTTGCTCTGCCACAAATGTGTCAAAAAACTCAGGGGCATATTCTCAAGGAGCCATCGCCGATTTATTGGCACTTTAGCGCCGCAAAAGTGGCGATAGACTTATCGCCCCTTTCACAAGCTGGTGCAAACTGCTGACATCGCCAGTTTTCCTGCGATAGCTGCTGCAAAACACATCGCCACGGATGAGAGCGACAACTAACGCTAATGATATGCAGAGTAGGCATTCCCATGCAAAAACACACGAAAACACCACTTCGCGATATTCCCAACGAGCAGCCAGATCAGCGATGCGATCCGAAAACAGGCGATAATGCACGGTAGCAGCAGGGATACAACACCTGCCTCTTACTGGTGTTATACAAAAGGGGATGATGGACGGAACGTTTGAGCCAATCAAACACTCACCCCCAGTCAACTGATCTGGGTTTAATCCATCATCATTCTTTAGCTCACTCCACCACCCCAGTTCAGACATGGCCATATGCAAATCAGTCTGACCCTGTGCCTCATGGGAACAGTCCAGCCCGAACTGCCAAGCCATGTCTTCCCTGGACCGGAAACAAGCATCCTAGGACCGGTTTCTGGCATTCCAGCCGTCATCAGCCAGGCTTGCTTGAATCCAGTGGCAAAGGGCATTCCAGCCGTCATCAGCCAGGCTTGCTTGAATCCAGTGGCAAAGTTGCATATGGCTGGGTCCAAACTGGGGTGGTGTGGTGAGCAAAAGAATGATGGATTTAACCCAGATCCTTGTGACTGGGGGTGAATGTTTGCATTGTCCAGCATTCCGTCCATCAATTGTTTCTTTTGCATTTGTCGCCCTATGTGGGAAGGGTTGCCCAGACGTGGGTCCCGTGCTCACTACACCACTGGATTCAAGCTAGCCTGGCTGAAGAAGGGTGATGCCCTGAAACCGGTCCTAGGATGCTTGTTTCCGGTCCAGGGAAGACCTGGCTTGGCAGTTCGGGCTGGACTGTTCCCACAAGGAACAGGGTCAAGACTGATTTGCATATGGCTGGGTCCAAACTGGGGTGGTGTGGTGAGCAAAAGAATGATGGATTTAACCCAGATCCTTGTGACTGGGGGTGAATGTTTGCATTGTCCAGCATTCCGTCCATCAATTGTTTCTTTTGCATTTGTCGCCCTAAGTGGGAAGGGTATGCCCAGACGTGGGTCCCGTGCTCACTACACCACTGGATTCAAGCTAGCCTGGCTGAAGAAGGGTGATGCCCTGAAACCGGTCCTAGGATGCTTGTTTCCGGTCCAGGGAGGACCTGGCTTGGCAGTTCGGGCTGGACTGTTCCCACAAGGAACAGGGTCAAGACTGATTTGCATATGGCTGGGTCCAAACTGGGGTGGTGTGGTGAGCAAAAGAATGATGGATTTAACCCAGATCCTTGTGACTGGGGGTGAATGTTTGCATTGTCCAGCATTCCGTCCATCAATTGTTTCTTTTGCATTTGTCGCCCTAAGTGGGAAGGGTATGCCCATACGTGGGTCCCGTGCTCACTACACCACTGGATTCAAGCTAGCCTGGCTGAAGAAGGGTGATGCCCTGAAACCGGTCCTAGGATGCTTGTTTCCGGTCCAGGGAGGACCTGGCTTGGCAGTTCGGGCTGGACTGTTCCCACAAGGAACAGGGTCAAGACTGATTTGCATATGGCTGGGTCCAAACTGGGGTGGTGTGGTGAGCAAAAGAATGATGGATTTAACCCAGATCCTTGTGACTGGGGGTGAATGTTTGCATTGTCCAGCATTCCGTCCATCAATTGTTTCTTTTGCATCTTACTGGTGTTAAGCAGGACGACAACCTCCAGTATGAAAGGGAGCCCAGCCTAGAGCCACATCTGAAGACCAACAGATGCCATGGAGACAATGATCATGCAGCCTGGAGACCCAAGAGGGCCACAACACCCACCGCAACCACCCCCCGGATCCCCCCCGGTCATGAAGTACAGTAGTCAACGGTAGTGCAAAAACAGAACTTTATTACAAATACATCAACAACAAGATGAAAAGCACAGCCAAAGTGTTCCATTCCCAACGAGGAACTTCACCAGGGCAACTTGTGGATCCAATAAACTGCAAATGCTGCGGGAACTCCCCAATACCATTCCATATCCCGAAATCAGTAGTCAGAAACCTGTTGGAGAAATGGTGACAATGGTCAAGCGTCCTCATAGTCACAAACGTAATCTGGTACAGTGTATTGCACTTAGACAAACCGGAATGCATACAGGTATGATGAATCCAGTCCAAATATACTGTAACAGAAGTCCGTGTGATCGTAACCTCCGCAGGAAAGAAAAGGAAGGTTACGACCACACAAACATCTGTTACGGACTCATCATGCAGGATTCATCATACCTGTAAACATCATGGTATGTATCATCTTGATACCCCTGCACCTTCACTTCCCCCACGTTGTGCATCAACAGCTGGAGACCATGCAAGGGAATCACGCCATAGCTGCCTTACCGCACGTGTCGAGGGCAATTGACTGTACACATGTACCACTTGTGCCCCCGCCGACCCTGCACACAATTACCGCTACAGAAAGCACACGCATTCCATCAATGTGCAGGCGATAGTGGACCACCGGGGACAGTTCACCAATGTCGTCGCCAACTTCACAGGCAGTGTGCATGATACATACATCTTTCGACAGTCCATCATCAACCAGCGCTTCCAGGATGGCACCCATGGCAATGCACTGCTCATTGGTAAGTACTAACTGAACACACCACACACCTCAACTCCACAATCACACAACTCACAACTGTGGGAGAGCACACGTAACAAAATCACATACAACATGCCAAACAACATGCCCAACTACCGGACACGACAACACAAGTAACCGTGGTAACAGGGGCCAGACATGTAGACAAACCGTCCACAAAGGCAGAGCCCCTTGCCACACAATTGCAGAATGTGGGGAGAGGTGGGAACCAAGAATGTGCGAAGGAGGCTAGTGACCCAGCACAAAGAAAGGACACAATGCCAAGTGTTGCGGAGATGTGCTGGACAGACTGCAGTATGCAGAGCACATACATGTCCATGTGGACATCTACTGCTGGTGTTTGCAGTGTAGTGGACAGTGGATGCAAACAGGTTACCCCAGGCAGTGTGGAAGCTCTTGGACATGTAGCCATGTGGTCCCCCCCGTAAGCCTGAGCGGAGCGGCCTTGGCCGGCGTATGTCGCAAATGAATACCCCGGAGCCCTGGGCGTGGTCCAGTTCCGGGATGGCCACCACAGTAACTACTGCGTGTGTCTCTGTGTCCGCCATATCGTGACCATAGGCCTACACACATGTGCCCGACCACAATCAACGGCCGCATTCCCACTGGAGATGAGGTGACTACGTCCCAAGCCAACCCGCGCACATCTCATCAGCGCATGCAGGGCCGTGTCTGCCAGGGCGGCACCCCCCACCAAGCCACGAGGCCGCCGCCATGACCGGTGGTGCCTGCGCGATCCTGTGCACCTGCTGCACCCCAGCCCTGGTCCCCAGACCGGTCCACCACACAGCGATGACTGCCCGCCCCTGCGCACCCAGACCTCAAAGCTCACCTGCTCCCACCGGCGTGTCTCCAAGAGGGCCCTCCACGTGCCGGTGCAACCTCCTTAGCCGATGGCTGGATCCAGCACCACAGGCCCCCAGTGCACCCTGCGGCACCGCACCGCGGAGTCATGTGTGTGCTGACTGCTGCCTGTGCGTACACTGCGGTCCAGCAGGGCTCACAATTCGAGGCCAACGCATCATCGCAGGCTGCACACCCGTTCAGCTCTTCAGGTGGGCCTAACTCAGTGCAACGCAAGTCATCGCCACGTGGCGGTAGGCCGGTGCCGGACCCAGGCCATCGGGTGCCACCAACTCAGTGCAACGCAAGTCATGGACCCTTTATGATTGTGTTCCGTGGATGCGGATGCCATCATGTCACCTCCAGCAGTGGGGGACGTGCTGTGGTGGCCCCTTTTATTGGCAGGGTCACATGTCCCGTGACGCCTGAGCTGGATGGGTGTGGTGTGGGTGTAAACCAGCCCTCAGGGAGTGGCTGTGGCATGCTGACAACTAGACCAGTGACCAGCAGATCACTACAGGGAAGACCTGGGACATGTAGCTGTGTCATCACCCCCTGTGAACGTAAGCGGAGTGGGCTGGGCTGGCGTATGCCAGTCTAGCGCAGGGGTGTGAACAATGAGCCCGGGGCTCTGGGCGTGGTTCAGTTCTGGCCTGGACAAGGAATTAACAAATGCGTGTGTCTCCGTTGTAGTGTCTGCGCCACCCGGACCGCAATCGGCAATGTTGCACCCTGTGACCCAAGCCCCACAACATGTGCAAAATGGACATGAGGGGGAATCAGTGACCCTACATTCATCCATACTGTCATACTTGAAGGATCATAGAAATGACACATCTGTGTGAATTTGAATGTTTTATTCACATCCAGTGGAGTGTTGCAGCTGGAGCAATACAGGGCCATGCACACCCCACTTGACATTGTTGCCCCGTGGAGGGCCAGCCAGAGTCCATTTGGGAAGGACAAGTTCATCGGAAGAGGAAGAGTTCAGTCCGCAGTCTGATTGCTGTGTCATTGGTAACCAAACAGAATATGGCAGTCCAGGTCGAGGTCCAAGGTGAGTGCTGCAGAGTGTATCGGGGGACAGTGGAAGGTGATGATGCAAAGGGCCGAACCAAGCTGAAACTGGCCATATGGCGGAGATGAATGCTACCGCTTCCTCATTACCACAACGGTAGTCTCATCCACATCATCGTCCTCAGATGTGTGATGTGCCACACCTGTGGGTGTTGGTGTTTCGGCTGCAGCACTGTGTGGCACTGACACATCAGGGGCCGGAGGTGGATTGCCGGCCGCACTGTGTGGCAGTGACACATCAGGTGCCGGAGGTGAAATGTCTGCCGCACTGCGGGGCACTGACACATCGGGGGGGGATGTGGATGGTGTAGGAGCAGCAGCATTCATCTGCGCCAGGCCATGTGGTAGCAATGCCATGATGAGGATCTGCAGGGCATGGCAGATCTCAGCCACATCTCGCTGATGTGCAGCCGTGGCAGCCATCCTTTCCGCCTCCATCCACACCGAGTCCTCCATGAGCCTCCGCATGTGTCCGAACGCACAGCTGAGATCGCTGGAGCCACTCTGACTAGACAGGTGGTCTTGCCTCCGAGTCATGACTCCAGCGATGTCAGCCATGGCTCGTTGGAGACCATGGAGGAGACTGTGGGTGTCCGTTAGGGACTGTAAGTGGTCCCTGATGGGACGTAGACACCCATGGATGGCATCAAGTTTGGCTGCCATGAGGTCGAACCCCACCCGCACCTGCTCAGCCATCTCCTTCTGGCCCTCCAACACACGGCGTTGAAATGCCATGTGTTGGTCGTGGGGATCCTGGGAGACAGCCGGGGTATTGGGTGCTTCCTGCTGTGTGGTCTGTGCAGGGGGTGGGGTCTCCTCGATGCAGCTGGGCTGCCCTGCTCCTGGAGGTGGGGTGCCGAAGCTGTCCATGAGCTCTTGGAGGGCGTCGGTGTCGAAGGTGGGGAGGTCCTCCTCGTCACCAGTGAGGAGGTGTTCGGTCTGCTCTGCAGGAGGTGATGATTCTCCCTCTGCAATGTAAAGGGGAGATGCAGTTTAACAGTGTGTTCCATGTATGTTCACGCATTGGCCAAGTTTCCAAACAGACTGCATGACAATGTACATTGTGACTGTTTAGGAGGAGCTGCCTATTCGGAGTGGGACAGTGGACATTTGTGCACCATCAGGGATGTGGGGTTGTACTTGTCCATTTTCATGTCACAGTTTCCTGCTATGCCAAATGTGATTGGCCAGTTTCTACACACAAGCGGCAGCAGTTGTGTCCTCTGTTCTGTTGTGAAAGTGTTGCAGTTTGTACCACATTGTTGTCAATGTTGATGTGCTCTGATTCTTGTGAGTATGCTGCATTGTGGGAGAGTCGCCCCTGCAGCACAGACTTTGCTTGGCCTTCTCCCTTTCAGGCGGTGTGCCTTTGACTTCTGTGCTTATGCAGTGCTGAGATGTTGCATACTTGGGTGAATTGGGCTCTTAGTGGGAGTTGGGACTCTTGGGCATGGTTTGTCCGCAGATGTCTTGTTGCCGTCAGGGGTTGTTTGTGCACGTGGATGTGTCAGTGTGTGACCTGCTCCTTTCCGGATGTGGACCACACTCAGCCATCAAGGTGTCGTGGCGTGCAACATGTCATGATGAGTGGCCTGCAGACATGCTCATCGTCATGCAGTGTCACTTGCATTGTCAGTGTGGCTCATGGATCCGCAGCTTTGCTGGGTTCAGCACAAGTGCATGTGTTTGTTGTGAGATTGGTGATGTGTGGAGAGGGCCCCCTCTGGGCACATTGTGGATGGGGGACTACTTTCTGTTTCTATGTGTGCTGCAGTATGGCAAGGAGATCAGGGACATGATCCTGAGTCATTGTGGTTGTGCAATGTGCCATACTTCATTGGGCATGTGTGCCATTGTGCCCATCTCCCCCCGTCCCCCCAGTCCCTGGTGGTTACTCACCCTGTTGCTGTTGTGTCAGGTCATGTTGAGCAGTGTCCGGTCCCCCGACTCCTGCCACCGTCTCCACACTGATGACTGTGGACACCATTTCCTCCATCTCATCCAGCTCCTCCTGTGGCGCAGGGCTCCCACCCCCAGTCTGCATTGCTGCTTTGCGGTTGTTTGCGTGTTTCTGCTTGGTTTTGCGCTTCACATCATTCTAGCGCCTCTTGACCTCGTCCGTTGTCCTCCTCAGCACTCCGACTGCATTCACCTTGTCCACGATGGACTGCCATATTCCATTTTTTGTTACCAATGATACAGTGGAGGTGACGAACAGTTGTTGATGGTGTTCGACCACCTCCGTTATCAGGATCCTGTTTTCCTGCGGACTGAACCGCGTCTTCCTCTTCTTCTTCTCCTTGCCCTTCCCTGACCCCGAGGTCCCAGGCTGGTCCTCCGTGGGGCTTGTGGGGTTCGGGTTGTCCTCTGTACTTGCTCCGGCTGCCTCCATTGTGCTTCGCAGTTGTTATGTGGTTTTGTTTGTGGTTTTTTTTCTGCTTTTATGGTGATTTTTCCCACCTGACATGGGAATTGCAAGCCTGGCTCTGCTTGTCGCCGATTTTTCTATCGCGGTTGGGCCCATCGCAACTTTTTTCGCGTTCGGGTTTCCTTTTTTATAGCCGTCGCGGTAGTTGTATCGTGAACATTTGAGGCGTTATCTGGAAACTATCGCATGTTACCGCCGTGTTGTGAATACGACGTTGACACAGGGTTATTTCCCCGCGATAGACGGCGATATGAAAAATTGCGTTAGCCTATTTTGGTGATGTTTATCGCACGTTCTTGTGAATATCCCCCGAAATCTGCCAAACTGTCTGTTCACGAGGTCTAATTAAAGTCACTGATTCTGTCGTCAGAAACCATAGACTGATCGCCCTGTGTTCATCAGCTCTTGGTCTAAGTGCCTCATACTGACCGCCCTATTTAGGATGGCTTAGCAGACATAGTTTTTTCCCTGTTTCAGACTGCCAGGAAAAGCCTGGCAGTCCCAAGTAAAATAAATTACAAATGCTCCCAGATCCTTGGAAAAATTTCCATTGCACCTGGGCAATTACTGTTTTATTTTTCAAAAACAAAAACCTGCTTTGGAAGTTTGTTTTTTCATAATAAAATCTTTTACTGAGCATAAGACATGGCGGCTGCTCAGAAAACTTACAGCGTGTTCAGAGAAGCCGCCTTAATGATGGCTCCTATGAAGGCAAAGAGATCTATGCTAGGCAGGCTCATATATCTAATTTTTTGTTTAAAATCTTTATTTCGGTAGTAAAACCATAAAAGATACACACAAATTCTTCCTTGGCAGTGGAGCCCAGGATACAGTTATCACAAATGAGAGTATTTAATACACCAGGTTCTAAAAGTCAAATGTCTCATAATGAATTTGTAGGCACAAAAAGGATCACAAAAAACCCACTATTTACAGTATGTTATCTCTATTAGAACCAAGTAGAAATAGATAAGACATGAGTGAAATGCAAGTGCATTAGTATCTAGCAATCTCCACAATAAACACTCTAAATCTGTCCATAGAGACCCTTTTGCCTTTAGAATTTTGAATAAAAATGATAAAATTAGTTAAAAAGAGTTTTAAAAGAAAAATTTAAAAACAGGATCCTGAAAATAAAGACGCCCTCAACCATAGAATTTTTACTGCAGCTAGACCATAGCACAAGGTAGAGTAGACAGTAGCCTTCGCCTGATGGCCCAAAACTGGCCAAGAAATTTTGCAACAGCGCATACAAAAGATGGTCTTGTGTCTGATCTTAGAATCCGTAAGGCTTCGAGGTGGCTAC
This sequence comes from Calotriton arnoldi, assembly GCA_963921515.1. Taxonomy (NCBI): domain Eukaryota; kingdom Metazoa; phylum Chordata; class Amphibia; order Caudata; family Salamandridae; genus Calotriton; species Calotriton arnoldi. Next base: position 228,155 of record CAWUFW010015620.1, on the reverse strand, counting down.
GAGTCCCCAACTGTCTACATAGTGGAACCAACCAATTCCTTCTTGATCTAGCATATGCGTGGCATACAAAGAAAACGTGGCCCACAGTTTCGTTTGGGTCTAAGCAAGACGGGCATCCCTTAGGCTGGCTATTTTTGTTTAACCAAAGATTGGTAAAAGCATTAATAGGTAAACAGCCGTACCTAAACTGGGTATACAGTTTCCTGTCACCAGGCACTTTGATGGTAGCAAAAAATTAGGCGTTTAGTGGATTTTATATCTAAAAAAACATCGGTTAAACTACCATGGCAAATCCTCGAGTAAGTGGTCTGTTCTACCCATAGCCAATATTGGTGCTTTAATAGGTCCTTTGGATACAGTGGTGGGGAGCTAGCAGACTCATTCGGGAGACCAATTGCTGCCCGGGTGGTGTTAACATATTTTATCCACCCAATTTTTTTGTTCCTGTCTAGAGCGGAAACTTCATTAAAAGCAGCAGCATAAGGGGCCAGGTCGGGAGTAGTGACCAACCTGTACCAAAAAAGCAAGGGGCGCAAACTCGCTTGATCGTGTAATGACCTAACTCCCAGGTCCAATTTCAAAGGAAGGAGACTCCTAAGAAACTTATTTTCCACTATTGTTAATTTCCTAGCATCCACTAAACCCCACAATTCTGCCCCATAGAGCACACTACTCACAACCTTTGAGCTATAAAGTTTAAGGGCTGGGGCTACGGGCTTAGTATAGGATAAGCTGATCTCGCGCTGCAAGGCCCCTGATAGCTGGGAACATTTTAGGGAAACCTTGTTCAAATGGTTATTCCAAGTCATGCTATCAGACAATGTTATGCCCAGATACTCAAAGGTACTAACCCTCTCTAATGGGACATTATCTAGGACCAAATTTCGTTTAAAAGTTTTACGAGGGTTCATTATCATCAACTTGGTTTTAGTAGTGTTAATAACCAAGCCCCTCGCATCGCAGAAGGCCTTACATTGGTCAAGAAGCTTTTGGAGACCCATAGGAGTTTTAGATACCAAAAGAGTATCATCAGCGAACAGCAAGGTCGCTATTTTCTGATTCGCCAATGAAGGAGCATCAGCCGGAGTTGAACATAAAAGGTCAACAATCTGGTTGACATAGAGGGAAAAAAAGGTAGGGGCCAGGACACACCCTTGGCGTACCCCACGCCGGATCTTGATTGGGTCGTAAGTTGCCCCTGGTTGCCCCACCTCACACATGCAAAATTATCGTCATGCAGCCTAACCAAAGTTTCTAAAATTTCAAGGGGCATTCCCATATTCATGAGGGTTTGCCAAAGTAGATCTCTGGGGACTAGGTCGAACGCAGTTTTGAGATCTATAAAGGCAAGATATAGGCTGCCTTTGCCCAACACAACCACCTTCCAATAAAGCAAGAGAAGGCGAAAGGCCTGATCAATAGTACTGGTCTTCCGTCGAAAGCCCGCCTGTAGTGGAGAGAGGATGTTCTTCTCATCCATCCAGGTTTGGATTTTAGTTAAGAGCGAGCGACAGAAGACCTTTTGGGTGCAATCTATCAACCTAATTGGGCAGTAATTGGCGGGGTTAGACCTGTCCCCTTTTTTAAAAATTGGGATCACTTCGGCCCCCTTCCACGAGTCCGGGATCATTCCTCCTCCGACAATATCATTCGCCAAGTTCGTGAAATACGTTGCCCAGTTCGCCCTGTCGGCGCGAAAGAGGTCGCCTGGGATGCCATCTGGGCCTGAGGCTTTTGCCGGTATAATGGCATCTAAGGAACTCATAATCTCTTTTCTAGTGAATACAATAATACTTCGTTGGGCATCCAAGTTGGGGGGCATCCGAAAGCTGTCGGTAATATTACCTATGGAATATAGCTCATTGAAATGGTTATACCATTCTATTGGTGGGATGTTGTTAGCCAGGGGAGGGGAGCGGTCAAAGTTTGTTTTAGCCACTAACAACCAGAATTGTCGAGGATCAGGATGTCCAATAGCCTCCTCTAGCTCTTCCCATCTCCCTTCATCCCATTGTTTTTTGGCATTACCCTGTGCCTGTCTGTAGGCCCTTCTGCAATCACAGATGCTTACTCGGTCCCTATTTTTAATTGCTGTGGTCAATCTCGCTCTCGCTGATCTACAGTCTTTATTGTACCAAGGATTTACTCCATGGCGATTTCCCCACGAGGATCTAATCTTTTTAGAGGGGATATAAAAAAAGGTGGCCAGTTGCTCAAAAGATACTCTATGGAGGACACTACAGGTATTCATAGCGTGGAGATCACTACTTGCTGATTCTAATGTCTCTAAATGTTCAACTAGAGCTTCATTAATCTTATGCATTCTAGATTCATCTGCAAAACCGTGGGCCATTTAAGCCGACGCTTATCATTTGTGGCACTTAACTCCCTTGTACATAGTGGGGCAATGGAATCCTGCCGATTTCTCCCCCATAGGTGACTAATGGATAAGTGTAAGGAGTTATGGTCACTGTCACAGGCCTGAAGTATAAACATGTCCTGTACTCGGGCCACAGGGTCAGGTCCACTAGTATGTAGTCAATCCGACTTGACCCATTTGTTCCTATAAAGGTCATTCCACCACTTCTGTGGGAATTAGTTCGACCATTGGTGGCCCTTAGCCTGTATTCTAGGGATATTGCATTCACTTGGAGGGCAGCATGTGACCATTTTTTAATTGGAGGTAATTCCAACGGAGGTACCCTCCAGACTTTATCCTCTTCGGACACATCATAGGACTCGACCCAATCAAGGGGTTCAATATCTAATTATGATTGGCTGCAGTCTGCTGGCAGCATGGTACATGCCTCCGTTGCCCTAGGATGATGGAGTACAGCCTGTCAAGCCCTAAATAACTTCCTTAGTAATTTAAGGAATTATCTACTGAGACAAAAGAAGTTGTGTATGTGAAATAGGATTTGTTGGAATAGGTATGAATATCTACGGGATAAAGAAGCCACAGTGTGAATGTGAGCTGTGACCGAACTAACTCAGAATGCCCCACGAATGTAACCATCTCCTTAGTAGCGATGGCCTACGCAGATGGAAGTCTTCATGTGAGATGTTGATTGTAACAAAGCGACACAAGCTACAACACCATTACTGAGATAAAGTACCAAACCATATTCAATTAAAGAAATAAAAAATACAATAAGTCGATTGACACAAAATGTGGAAAATCATATGTAGGGTTCAAGCATTTGTAGAAACATTGTTGCATTGGAAACAATAGTAAAGTCAAATTAAATGTACTAGTATGGAAAGTGGGCATTTTAAGTCCATCTCATGAGCGTACAGGATCAGACTGAACTTATTAGTTTGGCCTGGTTACTTTACTTCAAACTTTGAAAGCTTTGTTGAGGAAAAATATTTCTAGGGGGGTAAAACGGAAGGCCGTCTCCAAATGAGGTTCTGAGAAAATTGGATATACTGATATGGTGGTCCCACAGTATTATTATTATTATAATAGTGTTTTATGAAGCGCATGGCTACCCTACAGGGTTTCCTAGCACTAGGTAAAACCAAAGACAATACAGAGAATGTTAGAAAATGCAGATTTTCAAGAGTTTCCGAAATGCACCAAGAGATTTACAAGATAGCATCGAGGCAGGTAAGGAGTTAAATAATTTGGGACCCAGCTAAGAGAGAGACCGGCCACCTCTTCGGACCTTCCTAAATCTAGGAACTGCAGAAAAATTGAGATTACTTGAATGAAGATGTGTACTGGGACAATAGGGTGCCACCAAAGATCTGCATATAACATAATGCTTTAAATTGTACTCGCTTGCTAATTGGGAGCCAATGGAGGTTTCGCAGAAGATTAGAGGCTGAAAAATGTTTAGGAAGATTGATAAGTAACCGGGCAGACGTGCTCTGATCTACTTGAAAGGCACTTATGGGAAGCCTTTGAAACTCCTAGGTAGAGAATATTACCATAGTCCAGCCTAAAGATGATTAACACCTGAAGTACCGTCCTTTACGCAGAGACTGGGAGCAGCCAAAGAATTTTCCTTAGCCACCTCAGGACGCCAAGTCAGGTGGAGGCTACCTTGGTAATTTGATGATTTATTGTGAGTTTATAATCCAGCCAAAACCCCAAGTTCTTAACTACTGAAACGGGGTAAGGGGCTGTCCCCAGAACATCAGGCCAGTACTGAGGACCCCAAAGATGGTTGATTAGCCACCAACAAAATGTCATAATTGTTCCCATTTAGTTTAAGAGAATTGTTATTCATCCAGGTTATCACCATCATAAAACAGGAATTAAGAGTATCAGAACTTTGATCCTTATTGGGAAAAAGGGTGACAATAATTTGCGTGCCATCCACATCAGAAAAGAGAGTCAGTCCATACCTTTCCACTACAGCAGCCAGTGGTCGCACATAGATCAAAATTAGGCTTCTTCAATAGAGAAATATTCCTCACAGGTTTCCAGGGTTTAGGAGCTAAGCCTTCCAGTAATGAGGAATTCAACAGATTGATCACAGTGTGAAAAAGCTGAGGTCAAAATTTACTAAAATAAACAGGGGGGAGAGGATTAAGAGGAGAACCAGATATACAGAATTCAATAAGGAAATAAAAGGAGGGAAATCAATGGGAGTGAAAGTACTCAAAAGTATCTTCACTTCTCATATGCAATGGGGAAAGGGATGTCTGAAGACTTGGAGAAAGGGGAGCCTGGATATTAGCCACTTTTTGACACAAAAAGCTAGCCAGGATCTGTTAAGGTTTTCACAACTTGAAATAACATTTTAGGGCTATTCTGGTCCAAAGTAATTTTGTCAGAGTAGTAGGAGGCCTGAGTAGAGCGACATTCGTTCTGATAATCCCTCAAAGCCAGCTTATATTTTAACATGTCCATCTCACACTAAGCTTTGTGCCAGGCTCTCTCTAGATGCTTACAATTCTTTTTAAATCCATGTAAAGAGTCGTGAAACTAAGGGGCATGGGGAAGAGATCTAGGATTAATAGTGGTTTGGAGAAGGAGTGCGGAATCAAGGGATGACCAAACCCAATTATTGATGACATGAGAATTGGTGTCCACCAACTGACTCAGTTCTGGTACAGTTGTCTATAAAAGTGGCTAACGATGGTGGAATTGAATTTGGACCAGTGTCTCTACCAAGTAGTAAAACAATGAGGATGAGCATTGGGGATAGTAGAAACTGAGATAGAAAATGGTATAGCAAAGTCCACACCAAAGGGATAGAGCAACCTACTGACAGTCCCTTAAAATTAGCGCATAGAGGGTCAAACAAATGTCCTGTTGCATGAGTGGGAGAGTCGTTTAATAGATGAACATCGAAAGCATTAAAATCATTTTCCAAATAGGAGGCAAATTACCATCAGGATCGTCAACAGTATTGTGGTTTCATTCTTGGCATCAAAAAGCTTATAGTGGAACTAGTTGAAATAGATTTGGTGCCTTTATTGGGACCTTTTCTTTATTCATAAAATCTAACAGAGCAGATCAGTGGAGCAAACCACATAAAGGTATCTAGCCAGAGCACCACACTGTCAGACTGAGTTCTACTGAGGAACAGCTGGCAAAAAATAATGCAGAGCGAGAGTAAAGCAATTTTCATCCTATTGAGGTTAGATATTTTTAAGTTAGAGTTCATAGGCTGGTACGAGGCTTCCAATGGTATATTATCTCAAACTCCAAAGGCTCAAAGTAGGATAATGTAACAGTACTACCTTGAGTTTAGTACTTAAAGCCTGTTTTATAGTTTGGCAACTGTCACAACATGACGGATATCCTGTCCACTTTATTATAAGTGACATAGGATACAATGCACTGGTATTAAAATGTAAGGGATATCCATTATGTTTCTGACAGAGTAAACATTCACCAATCTCTACATCAGTCCCTTATGTCTTCAAGACTGGGTCTATTGTCTTCAGTCCACTCTCTCCTACTTGTAGAGGGGCACACCAATAGATACTCAAGTCATCAAGAGGTTCTAGTATCTGACCAACTATGATTCTTCCATTCAGAGCAATGGCTCACTCTGTTCAGGTCTTTCTGCATGCAGCCTCTAGTCGGAGATTGAAATTCCCACATGCTTTCAACCAGCGGTTCATAACCTGTTGACAGGGGGCCGCTGGGTGTCTGCTATGCTTACTCAGGGGGTCCAACAGATTAAGAAAGTGTATACAAATAAAGAAGAAAATAATGTAAAATTTAACATTTTGCTGTAACTGTGAAGGAATTTGAAATTGGAGGCTAAAAATTAAGCTAGTGCTCTCAGATTGATTTGTGGGAGCAGTGCACCTACATCAAAAGGAATATAGTATGGACAGTGGGTCGCCTCAGTTGAATTTAGAAAAGACTCAACCTTCCCATTAAAATTAAAATGTTGATGTTTTTATATTTGTTTGTGAAATAAATGAAGTATTTCATTATTTTTGCATTTGTGTATTTGTTTGATGAATTCTTGTTTTGTATTTTTGTGAATAGTTTTGAGGTTCAAATTTTCGAAACTGGGGAGCTTCCATTAATGTCTCAGTGAGGATCCCCAGATTCCAATAATGATTAATGGGGGATCCCCGTACTCCAGTATGCTTAAATTGGGGTTGACAGAAGTCAAAAGATTAAGAACCGCTATTTTAGACTAGCACGTACTCCGGTCCTTGGTCCCGTTTTAGCCCTGTGTGTCAGCAGGAGATGAGCACCACATGAATGAAGAAAATGGGCTCTTCATGGGCTTGCATTGTGTGCAAACCTAAAAGTCATTTGCAGGTACCCAAGAACTAATTCATAACTAGATCTCAAACTTCAGACTTCCCACTTCCACTTTCTAAACATTTTATTCTCACACAAATCAAGTGAGATTTGCTTTCTTATTATCCAGCTCTCAGAAGTCTCTTGTGGAATTTCTGAAAATGGCAAGACAATGTTTTATATGAGAAAACACCTCTGCTCTCACTCAATCTCCCCTCCCTGTTCACAAGCAAACTCCTGGCAATAGAATGACTTTAATTTACACTTTGCAAATTCATCCCTCTGATTTACAGGGACTGTAGGTCTGGAAAGTTTGTCCCAAAGGTGATGGCCCTTCCAAGCTTGAGAGCGTGACTGATGGCCCTGTTTTACCTTTCCTGCTCTTCTTCATCATCAGTCTGATTGTGTCCTGGCTTGAAATGCGACAAGTAACAGGGGGCTGCCCTAAACCACCTGGAACTAGTGGACATTAACAATTATGAGAAATTTTTTCTTGTTGGACAATCAGTTATAGGTAGAAACATAGTAATTACTTGCATGCACATATGACATTGGGCAAGTAAATAAATGGTCACATTAGCCATAAAATGTTTTTTGATATATGACATTTAGTGAGGCTTTACTGTACTCAGTGCTCAAGTGATTACGCAGTGTGTGAGAGTTAAAGAAGCTTGGGAGTGTGTATATTACAGAAAGGCAATGGAACAGTAGTTTTTGTTTGTGTATGTGCTGCATAAAGCATAGATATCTAAACAGCAGAAAAATATATTCAGAGAAAGTTCAAGTTGCCCCAAGCGTCAAAAGCGTTTTGATCCAGATTGATTAGTGAGATCATCATCCCAACATATGCTTTTTACTGATAAACAGAGTTTTTGAATTTGTGCATAGAAGAATAATCCGACCCACGCATGTCAAAGAAATCCACAGATCGCAAATGCAAAGCAGTGACACTCAGTTGATACAGTACATCATTACAAAACAGTAACAATCTTGGCAGCCCCGCCCTTGAACAGTACCATAGATTTGTTGGCCCAACCACTTCCCCATACTCGGCTGTGTTTAAGGGGGCAGCCCCTAGTCTCGTAGACCAGTCTCTCCTGCAGCACACACCAAACGACCCCTCGGCGCCATTGTGAAAGAGTGGGAGGAGAACAGGACCTCTATCAGGCAGCAATGTCTTGCTTAACGAACATAAGAGTCGTCCCTAAGAAAGATCGGCCAGTCCTCGTACCCCCCACACCCTCAAGGACACCCAATAGAAGCATTAGGGGAGAAAGGGGGGCCGCCTATCCCAGTACCCTGGTTAACTTTCCCACCACTGCAGACCAGAACTTCTGAAGTATGGGGCATAGCCAGACCACCTGGTAAAAATTAGCCGGAGCATCACCACACAGAGCACAGGAGGGCTTGGGAAGTAGTCTCGCTCGATAGAGCCGAGCAGGGGAGAGGTAGGCCCCATACGGCTAGTATGTTTGGACCAAGCATAGTGTGGAGGAGGTCGTGATCATCCTTGGCGGCATCAGTGCCTCACGCTGATCATCATCCTCAAGCGGTCCCAACCATGTCTCCCATCTGGTCCTGAGGTGGTCCAGGGTACCTGGAGTATTAATTGTCATGGTTCATTAAATCTTTGAGACCCATCAAAACCTTGGCTTCCAGTGGCTGAATTCGGGGAGTGAGATTGTCTGAGAGAGATACGGTTGTCGCAATTGAAGATATTTGAAAAAATTCAGACAAGTGTACGTGGCCTGTAGTTCCTGATATGATCTCATGTGTGTCCCTGACCAAACATCTCCAAGCTGGGAGATCCCAATTAAGTCCCAGCGCCCAAAGCCTTGTAAGTATGCCACCTCCCTCAACCAAGTACCATGCCAGAGAGGTGTTAGTTGCGTGAATCTGGTGTCCCAGCAGGTGTTCTGTAAAGCTGACCTCCAAGCCTGTAGGACCACTCTGGTTACTGAGGATGTGGAGTGGGGGAAGGGAGAACATTAGAGCATGTATAAGAGGTGGGGGAACCCTATAAGACTAAGCTCTAGGTGATATGCTGGGTCCAAACATCCCCATTTAAACCAGTGATGTAGAATCAGGCGGTATGAAGCTAGATGATACAAGTAGAGATTGGCCATTCCCAGCCTGCCATCATAGGGGCCTCATTGGCAATGCGCAAATGCAATGCAAGCCCTAGAGCCATACCAGAGAAAGGAGATTGCAGTTCCAACTAGGATCCGAAATCATCTCCGCGGTATGGGAAGCGGAACGTTTTGAAAGATGTAAAGAAAATGAGGCAGTATCACCATTTTATAGAGGGCCATTACACATTAGCGGAACAGACTGCCACCTACAAAGGTCGGCTTGAGCTTTCCACATCAGGTGCTCTATATTCAGAGACCAGGCAAGTTTGGTATGTAGTGCGGTCCAGATGCCCAGACATTTGAAGCTAAGTCTATGGATGGGTATGTAATCCTGACAACCAAAACAGTCTTCGGATGGGGCCTGGGACACCAGTAGCGATTTGGAGGGATTCACCCTAAGACCTGATGCCGCCTCAAAGCAATGCAAAAGGTGGAGACAGCGAGGCCCGCTCTGTGAGGGGTTTGCCAAGTAAAGCAGAACATCGTCAGCATACAAGGCTAGGCGCTCTTCATGGCCATGGCTCCATCTCCATCTTCATCCATGGATCTGCACATCTACTCAGATGAGTTGTGCCAGTGGTTCAATGGCAAGTTCAAAAAGGAGCATGGATAGGGGACAACCTTGCCTGGTCCCTCAGCTAATGTGGAAAGTGTGGGAGAGAACTCCATTAATATGAACCCGCCTCGTAGGGTTGGAATATAGCACTTGGACCATGCCACTAAAGCAGGACCCAGCCCTGGCACACACCAGCACCAATCGGAGGTAGCACCAGTCCACTGTATCAAATGTTTTTTCAAAGTCTATAAGAAGCAAAGCCAAATCCGGAGGTACACAATGACGATTGGCCAGGGCCTTGTGAAGCCACCGAAGGCAGTGTTGCGTGCTATGAGGTGGCATGAAACCACTCTGATCAGGATGAATTAAGTTAGGTAGGACCTGCTTGAGCCGGGTCGACAGTAGGGTCGTAAAGATCTTAACTTTCCCATTGATTAGGGATATCGGGCAATAGAAGTAGATAGAGATTGTGTTATGGGGATCACCACGACGTGGCAGTATCTATTTCTGCAGGGAAGACACCTCCCCATTAAGGGCCAGGAGTTGCAGGGTCGATATCTCATGAAGAGACAGATAATATTCCACTGGGAACCCATCAGGGTCAGGGGTTATGCCAGATGCCACCACCGAAAGGGCTGCCCCCATTTCCTCAACAGAGAGGGGTTCATCCAGGGCCTGAGTCTCGGCCTAAGAGAGGCGAGGGAGAGGAATTATTGAGAAACTGAGCAGAGAATGCTGTATCTCTTCCGGAAGGAACATTGTATAAGCGATGGTAGTAACGGGCAAACGCCTGAATGATCTCAGGAAGAGAGTGGATAGAAACACCATGTTCATCAGTAATCTCTCGCACAATCCTATTCACCTAATGGTGGTAGGCCAGCCAGTATAACAGCTTCCCATTTTTGTCTCCCCACTCATATACCCTGGCCGCTGTAGCGTACCATATATGCTTGGCAGCCTCTGAGGATTGGAGGCGAATCTCCTCACAGAGGAGAGTCTGTTATCGTGCGGTATCGCAGTCAGGATCCATCTCGAGCCTAGCCTCTAAGCGGAGGGCGCGGGCCTCTAATTGAGTGATGTGTTGGGAATGGACGCTTTACTGGCAGCCCAGAGAGTACCAATAGTGGCAACCAAGCCCTCATTAGTATGAAAGTATGTTTGCAGTTCATCGCTTAAGGCTTGGAAGTAATCTTTGTCTTGCAAGTACCTGGCATTGAGACACCACAAAGGTCACGACCTTCCTTGGGAGAACCAAGATGGAGAAGGATAGGGGCGTTGCCAGAAATGGCACAAGCAAGAATTTGAATGTGGAAGAATGCGCAGCAATCAGGGGCTGGAAGGAAGACAAGGTCTATACGGGAATGGGAGTGAAGAGCAGCTGAAGTGTGTGTGCATTGATGACGTCCCGGGTGCCAAGTTCTCCATGCATTGCAGAGTCCCAATGGAGTAGCAAGTCAGAAAGGTGACGGGCACCAGAGTGCCTAGATACCGAGGGAGGTCCAGTGAAGTCAATTTCGGGGGTGCATATTATTGTCAAACCCTGTGGAAGGCCCAGGAGAGTTCTAGACAGATTGCGGAAGAAGGTAATGTGAGCAGTGGCTGGAGCGTAGACAATCACCAGGTTGACAGGTTGGCTTTCAAGCGTCACTGTGAGCACGAGAAAGTGGCCCTGTGGGTCACGAATTCCAGGAAATCGTGAGCAGAAAGGATCGCTGGAGGAGGATAGCTACTCCTTGGGAGCCATGGGAATACCCTGCATGGAAGACCTTGTCATACCCTTTGCGTGCTAGAAAGGGGCAATGATTCCCTAGGAGATGAGTCTCCTGGAGCAAGAGTACTGTTGGGAGATAGCGGTGAGTGAAGGTCAGGACCGCAGTGTGCTTCACTCGGTCCAGTAGGCAGTTAATGTTCCAGGACAAAGTGTGAAAACACATTGTCAAGGGGGCAACTAGCAGAGTGCGTAGCAAGAGGGGGTGAAAGAAGACACCCCTTCCAAGTGTAGGATGGGAGCACGGGCACGCTGCATATAGAGGGGGGGCTGGAGTGTGATGTGTATCGCAGAGCATAGACTATGAATGTGTGTCGGTGGGTACCTGAAAACATAAAACAAGCATTAAAACAAATAAGTAATAACAGTTGAAACAACAATACCTGTTTTATTCAAAACCCCACCCCCCCAACTCCCACCCCACCCTGTACTTCTACCCCAGAAGCATTTGTTGCCCTGAAAAGGAAATCTAGAAGAGAAAATTACATTTAAGGATGGTAGTCATCCATATTGGACCCCTCTGTAGATGACGGATATATGATTGTCATCAGGTTGAATAATATAACGCACAGTAAGGAACATGACAAAGTCCTATAGATGTTAAACAGTGGAAGGATCACAATGCAGGACTTTGGGAAAGATCTGATTCCAGCGGGTTCTCAAGGGATAGTGAGGGCATCATATCCAGGAGAGTTTCACCAGCCGTCTCCTGTTCCCCTCTGTCAGAGGCCAGAGGGTGATGCAAGAAGAAGGAAGAGAGTTCCTGCACTGGAGGAGATCTGGAGGTCGACGTGGAGCAGTTGTGGAGGTGTTTCTTGCAGGAACTTGTGCAATATCTCCGTGATTTGGGTGGCAGCGTATGCTTAGGTGGCCTCACATTCCCGGCTGCCTGAGGCGAAGCCTCCACATGAAAATGAAGGGGTCTTTCCTATGTGAGCCATAGCCAGGCTGATTCTGGAGTCTCAAAAAAATAGGACTTGTTGGCATGGATCACACAGAGCTTGGTGGGAAACAGGAGACGATATCGGAGACCCATCGCTATGAGTTTCTGTTTGACCCCAGTGTAGGAACGACAACGCTGCTGGACCTCCCAGGTGTAATTGGGAAAGAGGAGGACTTTGCCCGCCCCACAACAAAGTTCTGAAATTTAGTGGGCCTCCCTCAGAATCGCATCTGTCTCTGAAATTTAGGATTCGTACAATTATCGGTCTTGGAGGGGCGCCCGAGGGAGGTTTCGGAGTCAGAGCTCGATGGGCTCTCTTGATTGCAAACCACAGGATAGTTGTTCCGCCAGCATCCTGTACTTAATCCATGTCCCCAGAAAGTCTGCAACTTGCAGAGGTTCAGTCCCATCAGGAATGCCGATCACGCACACATTATTGCATTGGACCGGTTCTCAGCATTTTTGGCACAATGGTGCAGTTCCGATGTGTGAGTAAGGAAACCAGCAAACTGAGTCTTAAAGGATGTGACCTCATCCTCTACTCCGGAAATGCGCGACTCAGTCTCAGTGATCCGGGCAGCAGCATTTCTGAGGTCCTGATGGAGCAATGCCACGTCCCTGCCCACTTCACTGATTTTGGTTCCCACAGCCACTTGTGAGGTGTGAATGGCTTGGAGGATCATGGCTAGATCAGTGGTCAAGGGGGGGGGACACCTGTTTCACCCCCAGCGCCCCCATTGTGGCCATTTGCAGGTCCAGTGGTAAACTGCTCCATGCATGTCTGGGAGGTTGCTGCAGGGCGAGTTGCTTTATCTTTACCCATGGCAGCAGTGCGGTGAATCTGTGAGGCGTCGCTGGCGATGCAAACATTAATCGCTTGCAATAGCCAGACAGCAACACGAACAGTCTCGTGCTGAATGGGGGAGTTCGTAGACGCATGTGAGGAGGAGTCAGGCCAGAAGCGGTGAGTCAAGTGCCCAACAAAGGGCACCGGGATAGCATAAAAGTCTCTCAGGTGGGGCACCCACGATATAGTGCTAAAGTCGGGCAAGAAGGAAAGGCAGTCCGCAAACCTAGTGCGGCCGCACCTCAGCAGAGGGGGCAGCTTTGTATTTCAGTGAAAAGCATGATGGCGGGTCTTTTTATATCAAGGGGGGCTGAGGCAGTCGCACAGTTCCAATAGCAAGGAGAGGCAGTTCAGATAATCTGCCCCAGAGCACCCACTCCAAGCACTCTGGGGGCAGACGTGGCAGCATTGACCTCACCTCAGCCTCAGCACCTCTCCCCGCACTCCAGTCCTGGCCACCCCATGCACCAGACACCCCGCCAATCCACGCTGCCTGAAGGAGTTAAAGGGCCAGGGGACCTTCCCAGTTTATGTGGTTCCAGGAATCCAGCAAGTCAGGCAGCAAGCCTCAAAGCAATGGTTGCAGTCTTGAGGTCTCCAGGAGGACACATGCAGGGACTCGACCCCGGGCCCTCCAAGGCTGGAAACAGGCCAGGCCAGTCCTGCAGTCGGGCCGCCCTGGCCCCCCAACAGCAGCATTGTGGTAACCAGGATCCCCCCGGTCTGCACCTCCACAAAATCCAAGGCTCGGGGGGGGAGTGTTTTCTTCCTTCACCGCTGGAGCTGAGCCGCAGGTGCTCTTGCTTTTAGAGAAGGAGGAAGGAGGGCAATAGTGCCAATCAGGACAGCTGCACGCCCGTGCTGACCATGGGTCCAGGTCCCAAAGGGCCAGCACGTCAGTGGCAATAGGCTCTCCTGCTCATCTCCCTCTCATCCTGGCAGAATGAGATGTCCAGGGGGGACCCCGCATACAGCGGCAGCAGCCGCCAGCCTCCTCCACTGTGCAGACGGCCTCCACTGCCGCAGGGCTCCCCACACCGGGCGGCCTCTCCCTCTTGGGCCACACAAGTCAGCCGTGCCGCAGCCGATGGGGTGGTGTCGCGGGATGCCTCCTTGCCTCAGGAGGCCGCCGCTGTCATGTCTTGGCGTCGATGACACTAAAATGATATGGACATGTCTTGATGGCAACTATTTGGTAGGGTTGCTTCCAGATTAGAAGGGATTCCATGCGGAGCTCCGTTAGTGAACATCCACCATGTTGGCTGTCCAAGCCACGCCCCCACAACATACATTTTAAGGAGCATAAGCTATACACTGTGAATGGAAAAACAAGTGGACTGGGCCAAAACATTTATACATGTGGTTGTAAAAAATTTAGTTAATAATATGGCCATGTCTCAAAAGCAAGTTACTTACTGATGCACTTGATCTGAATAAATCTAAAAAATTAAACAAGATGTGTGATCAGTGATGTGGAGAAACCAGTGTGCCATTGTAAAAAAAAATGGCACTTACATGTAATTTATCGATATTTACAACAAATGTGTTTTTGTGTGTAACTGTAAAAAGATTGCCTGCAAAAACCAACTGCTTTGTTCAAGGTTTGTAATGATAGGTACATAAAGAATTAAGTTTATAATACCCATAGAAAGGAGCATTTTGCTACCTTGTCTGAAGAAAGTACTGACAGAACATAAATACTTGCATGGCCCACCAAAATCTGAAGATCGCATAAAAATGGAACATAAAATTCAACTGAGTGCTCGAGTGGTGGGGGAAGAGAGCTCTTGAAATACACAATTCCTCACCACCTTGTGCAGAGAATCGAAACTCTGAAGGGCCGAAGTATCACTTTGGAAGGCAGTGTGACATACAATCTCAATCTGACAGGAAGCTCCCACCTAAAGATCTTCCATTAAATCAAAAATGCCCGTCATGCACCACAAATAATAGAGATAGGAAAATATAAAATGCAACAACGGAAACAGGCAGGGTTAGGGGGGGCGGGTCCTACTGATTACGAAATGGTATAAAAATATTACTGAATAATGTACAATAAAAATTGTATTTGGACCAATCAGAAGAAATTCGCTGTGGCAAAACTTAAGAAAGACTAGTTTGATAAGGCAGCGTATGATCATGCAGGATACAACATAGTGCTCAATTGATTTAAAGGTCATCGAAAGTTGGAGTGTTGCTGTAGCATGTAAAATACAAAATCATTGTTCATAATCTACGGTGTGAATCAATGTTATCAACATTTAATAAGTAATGTGAGTCAGATCTAGTGCCACCCAGTATATGTATGATACTAGAGTCATGCAGACACAGTCGAGAGAAAAGTTACATAAGATATCGTAAAAATGTATCTGGGAATAAATTAGAAGAAATTTGCGCTGCTGAAATGAAAAAAAGATGACTACAGTGATACGGTAGTGTGGCCATATGAGATATATCATAGTGTACAATTGATTTACAGGCCAAAAAAATATGGGGTATTCATACACAATTCGTGAACTGGTTTTGAGAACATAGGATACACAGTAATTAGTCAGAACTATCAACATATTAAGCATAAATGTTACTAGAGGCATGTAAACACAGTGTACAGCAAAGTTATATTGTATAAGTGATGTAGGGCAATAAAACTGTGCAAACATTCTTCCATAATGTTTAATCCTTTTGCAATGCTGTCACATTTCAAAATCCACCAACATTCAACCCTATTCATTAATAGCTGAATATGCCCCCCTTGGAGGCTTATAATGGGATTAATGACCTACTAATGCATGTGGTTCTCAGAATGATTAATTTCAGAAAAAACAAGCAACCAGGGATACTGATAAGATTTTACATCTGATTCTGCTACAGTGTTGGCGTAGATTGATCTTGGCTCTTTTTGTTTTGTTTGCCCTATATAGAGTAGTTCATAGGGGCACCAGACAGCGTAGATTAAGTGACTGGAATTACAATTTGAATGTTGTCTGATTGTGTGTCTGAGAGCACCACCTCGGAACACTTTGCAGTTTACAGTGAAATTGCGCATTATACAATTCCTGCAGCGAGAATGGCTTACCATTTCCTTTTGTCACCAAAGTGCCAATAAATCTGTTGGTTTGTTTCACTGGATAATAGTGTTGACTAGATGGTCTTGTAGATTCTACTATTTTCTACATGAGAAACTAGGTGTGTCATTCGTGAGGCCTATAGATTGGATCAATGACCAGTGTTTTTTAATTAAATTTGTCAGGGTGTTGCTATGTGTGCACAAGTTTGAGATACACACTGCTCTCTCTGTTTATCGCTTTTCTTTAGGGGTAAGCAGATAATCACAGGGTGAATATGATGCTCTCTTAAGGGCTCTATTAGGAATTTCCTAGGTTGGCCTCTGGGCAAATGTTTGTTACTTAAGACTTTGGCTTCCCAAAAGTAATCATGTATTCACTTGCAATTTCTGCAGATTCATAGGGGTATATTCACAAGAACGTGCGCTAAACATCTCCAAAAAATGTTAACGCAACTTTACACATCGCAGTCTATCGCGGGAAAATAACCCCGTGTTAACGTGGAATTCACAACACGGCGGTACCATGCGATAGTCTGCCGAAAACGCGGCCAATGTCCGCGATACAACCACCTCGACGGAGATAAAACCACAAACCCCAACACCAAAAAACGTGCGATGAGCCCATTCGCAATGAGGAAAGCAGCGATAAGCAGCGCCAGGCCCGCGACACACACACGGCATGCGGGAATAAGCACAACAAAAGCAGGAAAAAGGAAGACAAACCAAACAGAAAACAACAGCGAAGCACAATAGAGGCAGCCGGAGCTAGTACACAACCCCACAAGCCCCATTGGCAACAAAACATTGTACATGGCAGTCCATCGTGGACAAGGTGAATGCAGCCGGAGAGCAGAGGAGGACAATGGAAGAAAACCAGAACAGCTGGAATGATGCGAAACGCACAAACAAGCAGAAACACGCCAACAACCAGAAGGCAGCAATGCACACCGTAGGTGGGAGTCCAGCGCCACACCAGCAGCTGGATGACATGGAGGAAATGGTGTCCACCACATCAATCTGGAGATGGTGGCAGGAGTCGGGGACCGGAAACTGCTCAAAATCAACAGACACAACAGCAACAGGGAGAGGAACAACCAGGGACTGGGGGGACGGGGGGAGATGGGCACAATGGCAAACATGCACAATTAAGCACAGCACAACTGCAGACAAACCATGCCCAAGAGTAACAACACCAACCAAGAGCACAAGTCACACAACTCGGCAATATCACACCACTGAACAAGCACAGAAGTGAAAACCACACTGCCTGAAAGGGAGAAGGGTGAGCCAAATCTGAGCTGAAGGGACATCTCACACACAATGCAGCACACACACATAAGAAGCAGAGCACCCCAACATCGAACACAATGTGGCACAAACAGCAACATTTGCACAACCGAACACAGGACACAAGTGCAACCGCTTGTGGCCGGTAAATGGCCATACGCATCTGGCAAAGCACGAAACAGGGACATGATAATGCACAAGTACAAACCCACAGCCCTGATGGGGTAGTAATGCATGTATGGCAGGGACCCAGATAGGCCGTGACACACACATTGGCATACAAATCAACACTCATCACAGTTGGAGACAAGTGAAGGTGCGGAAACTTTATCAACAATTGCGTGTCAGTACGGCCAAGAGAAGTGCCACGACATGCAGACCAATGCAGCAGCATGTCTGAATGAGGAACGTTGGAAAGCGCCCATGTCCACCCCGGGGGAGTCCATCACCCACACAAGTCAGTGCCAACCCGCGTTGGTTATCCGCGCATGGATCCGGAGTCCAGGCCAATGCAGCCATGTCCACTGTCGTCTTGGGACATGTGACCAGATCTCCAACATGCAACCAGGCGTCCGGACACGTGCAATGGTTCACATTCAGTTGTGGCCGCAGGTACGTTGTCACTCGTCCATGAACGCGAGTGCAGCAGCGTAGGCCAACATTTCCAATGAGAGCTCGTTGTCCACCACATCTAACATGTCGGCGACGTAACCCATCAGCTGTCCCAGACAGATGTGCTGACTCCAACCCCTGGCCCCAATTGGCACTAAAGCCCAATAGGGGAGCGGCTCAATGTGGTCACTGCACACGACGACTCGTGCAATCTCCCAGGTCCAGTTGCCAGCATGCATGCCAATCATCCAGGCATGCCATAAACGGGCATCACGGTGACACTCCTGGTCATGGGCCAACAGGGGGCGCACACACACATCGAAATCCAGGTCAGCTACCGTTACGTTGGAGAGGCAGACATCCATGGTCCACTCGAATATGCATGAGCGACAATGCAACACAGGCTGAACGCAGGTGATGTTGGCAAGGCGGAAGCTTAGCCGGTAAATGATCATGCAGCAGACGTGCACGGTACAGGTCCACGTGACTGGAGTTGTGCATGTGTCCGGGATGGTCTGCCATTGCGTCAGTGGCTCTGCTTGAAGCGGCACTGTGCTGACCCGCACCAGTCCTGTGGATGAAATGCCACAGCTCGGAGCAATGAGCATTGTCTGTGTGCAACGGGTGCAGGCCTGGGGTGGGGTGGGAGTACGTGTGAAGGCCATTTCACGCACGCTAACTGCGACCAAGTACTTCTGCGTGTGGGATGTGTACAAGTTGGTCTCACGTCGGGCAGTGAGTAGTGTGGGAGTTGCCAGCAAATGCTATCGTATCTGTCAGGGGGTGCTGGGCACATGCAAGTCCCAGCTCGGAGCTGCAGATGTGCTACCGCCTGATAGTTCAGACAAAGGACCTTACATCCCTATAGTAACTTCACCATCTGCTTGTATACAGGAGATGTACAGAGGCCTGTCGTGGGTGGGGTGGGATGTCTGCGACTCAGGGAATCATGGATGATATGCCGAGCACGTGGCATATGAGCGGCCACACTGGGTGTCACGTTGCCTCACAGCTGCTCCTCCCTCCCACAAGCCCCCACACTTGTGTGCACTGCACAGTTGTATCACGTGCACCCCTACGGCACCCCATTGTCATGCCTGTCTGCGCATGTCCAGCGGCATGCCAACAACACCGTGAAGCTGGCCGTTGAGGCTGTGCGCCCACGTGAGTGTAGGCCAATGGTCTGGACAGGGCGGACACAGGTGTACAGTCCATGGCTGGCTGTGATCGCGCTGCAAATGAGGCTAGGCATCTGACTTATGCAGCCGCAGGACTGATAAACATAACACTTGGCATGTATGAGCCAAGACCCCGAGCGGTCTTGCGCTCCTACATTTCCCCGTACATGCAGGCCCGCCCTCCGAGTGCATGCTACATTGCAACATCGACTACTGTGGCCCCGGTGGTGACAACACTCCAACACAGAGACACGCTTACCGCACTTCCTGCTCAAGGCCAGACCAGAGCCACACCCTGAACCCTCTGCCGAATCAGCACACCCCTGCGCTGACCGACATACACCGGACCAGCACACGCCGCTTGTGCATGCAGGGGGGGGCGGGCGAAGCTACATGTCCAAGGTCTCAGCCACTGCTGAGGTGGCATGGTATCGTCCGCTGAAGACAGCACACTGTGATGTTGCAGGGCTTGGGCCCATCATGCTGCCATAATTACCACACGGACACACTTGCTTAGATGGTGTGAATGGCTACGGGCACGTGCGCCCGGCCACTTTTATTAGCAGGCTCACATGTTGAGTGACACCTGTGTTGGATGTGTGTGGGGTGTGTGTACACCAGCCGTCATGGAGTGCCTGGTGCAGTCAGAAAACGACTACAGTGTACATCGTTAAGGACACAACCATTCAACCATAAAGGCCCCATGACTTGAGCTGCACAGAGTTAGTGGCCCCGGATGCACAGCGTCCTGCACGGGCCTAACGCCACGGGCCGCTGACTTGCGGTGCACTGGGGCAGGGTCACGAGAGCAGAGCAGGTTCTCGTAGATGACAAAGGGGGTTGTCGCTGAGTGTCTCTGTGGATAGTGGAAGGTGTACCCCCAGGGCATGATGCAGAGGGCAGAACCACGCAGAAACAGTCACTATGGTGGAGATGAATGGAACAGACACATGTCGAACACCAAGTCCGGCCCAGCAAGATGATGATGCAGACAACCCCTAGGCCATGGGCTCAGACGCCACCAAAGTCCAACCAGAAAGTGCCCATGACTCATTGCGCACAGAGTTAGTGGCACCAGTGCTGATTGGGGAGGCCGCCTGCGATGAGGCGTGTCCAATGGTGTGGACTCCTCCATATCTTACCCAAAACACAGTTCCACATGTGTGACCTACTGGACCGCAGTGTAGGCCTGAGGCAGCGGTCAGCAGGGGCCATTCACCGAGTGTCGCAGGCTTGCGTTGAACAGGGTTAGTGGCACCACGTGTCGCCGGCTTGCGTTGAACAGGGTTAGTGGCACCACATGTCGCAGGCTTGCGATGCAGACTTTTGCTTCACTGATCGGAGGGAGTATAGGGATGTGGACGCTGCCACAGACTTGGGGTCACTGCCATTCAAAACTCAGGACACAGTTCCACATGTGGGACCTACTGGGCCGCAGTGTAGGCCTGAGCCCTCATACACGTGTCGCCGGCTTGCGTTAAACAGGGTTAGTGGCACTACGTGTCGCAGGCTTGCGATGCAGACTTTGGCTTCACTGATCGGAGGGAGTATAGTGATGTGGACGCGGCCACAGACTTGGGGTCACTGCCATTCAATACTCACGACTCAGTACAACATGTGCCAACAACTGGGCCGAAGAGTACGCCGGTGGGGTATGTCAACGAAATGGGAGTGCTGTGGGCCAGCGTCGTGGAGGCCAGCGATGGTCTGCGTAGGCTGCTAAGGTCGCGGGACTGGGGCTTGGAGCTTGCACCAGCACGTGGTGGGCCCTCTTTGACACACGCCGGTGTTGGCAGGTGAGCGGAGCCTCCTTGGTGCGCTGGGGCAGGCATGAAGGGTCTGGGGACCAGTGGCCCGGGGTGCAGCAGGCGCACAGGGCCGCAGGCCCCGCTGCGCACGGTGCCGGCCTCGTGGCGAGCTGAGAGGCACCGCCCTGGCAGACACGTTGCCCATTCCGAATGAGAACCACGCCCAGTGCAACGGGATTTTTATTCACACCCCTACACAGACCTGGCGTACGCAGGGCCAACCCACTCCGCAAGCGCATACAGGGGGGGACGTAACGGGCGACATATCCGCATTCTGCCCCACAGCCTGTGGGGACATGGTAGCGTTCACTGGCCACTACACTCCATGCACCAGCAGTTAATGTCCACATGGCCATTTCCGTGGTTTGCACACTGAAGTCTGTCTGGCACATCCACGCCACACCTGGCATTGGGTAGGTTCTCATTCATTGGTCACTTGCCGCTCTCGCACATGCCTGCTCGAGGCCTCTCCTCACATTCTGCTATTGTGTGGCTGTGGTGCCATGCCGTGGCTGGGTTGTGTGCATGGCAATCCCAGGTTCCCAATGGAGTCGTGTTGTCGTGTCGTGTCGGGTCGGTTGGCGATGTTGTGTGGCATGTTGCATGTAGTTTTGCTGCGTGCCCATTGCCAGTGTCGTGAGTTGCATGACTGTGGAGTGGAGGTGTGTGGTGTGTTCATTTGGTACTTACCAACGAGCAATGCATTTCCATAGGTGCCATCCTGTGAGCGCTGGTTGATGATGGACTGTCGGGAGATGTATGACTCATGCACACTGCCTGGGGAGTTGGCCACAACATTGTTGAGGAGTCCCCGGTGGTCCACTATTGCCTGCACATTGATGGAATGCGTGTGCTTTCTGTTGCGGTAGTTGTGTGCAGTGTCGGCAGGGGGCACGAGGGGTACATGTGTGCAGTCGATTGCCCCCAACACGTAAGGGAATCCAGCTATGGCATAGAAGCCTTGCTTGGTCTCCAGCTGCTCCTGCACAGTGTGGGTGAAGTGGAGGTGCTGGGGTACCAGGCTGATGATGGCATCCAGGACAGGTGTGATGAACTTGGATAGGGCTGGCTGTGAGACTCCTCCAACTCTGGCAGTTGTGGGTTGGAAGGTACCAGAGGCCAACATGTGCAGCACAGCCGGCAGCTTTGTATGCGGAGGGATGTTGGTTGTCCGCTGTGTTGGTGCCGTCAGCAGGTGGGCGCTGTGGGTCAGGATGCGGGGGATGGTTGTCCTTTTGGGCCTGTAGTGGGCAATGTCCTCCTCTGGCGTTAGGTCTGTGCGGCTGGTGCGTTTACGGTGGGTCCGCTGTCTTTGTGTACGCTGCCTCTGTGGTGGTCCGGGCGGGGGGGGCGGGCGGGTCCTGGGGGTGGTGGCGGTGGGTGTAGTGGACCTCATGGATCTCGGAGCTGCATGATCATTGTCTCTATGGCATTTGTGGGTCTTCAGATGTGGCTCTTGGCTGGGCTTCCTTTCATGCTGCAGGTAGTCGTCCTGCTTAAAACCAGCAAAAGGCAGGTGTTAATTCCCTGCTGCTACTGCGGCTTATCGCCTGTTTTTGGTTCGCATCGCAGATCTGGCAGTTCGTTGTGAAAGTGGTGTAGTGGTGTTTTCGTGAGTTTTTGCACGGGAACGCCTACTATGCATCTCATTAGGGTTAGTTGGTGGTGTCACCCGTGGCGATAAATTTTGAGGCAGTTCTCGCAGGAATACTGGCGATGTCTGCAGATTGCACCCGCTTGTGAATGGGGCATTAAATCTATCTCCACTTTTGATGCGTTAAGGTGGCGATAACTCGGAGATAAGTCCTTGTGAATATGCCCCATTGTCTTTGCCCATATGGTAGCCCATCTTTCAGTGCCTTAGGGTGGTTGCTGGAATACTGAAGAAAGTTATTATGTTCTGTTGGTTTATGAACAACATTGTACTAAGATGGCAATCGAAGGGAATTATTGTTAAGTCAAGAAAGTTAATAGACAAGACATCTTGCTGTAATAGAAAGTAAAATGTAAGTCATAGGATAGGGAGTTAGTCCATGTAAACATTTAACCAGTGTACTCTCATCATCTCTCCAGATGAAAAAAATATAATCTATGAATCTCTTCCATGGTGTTGGTAAAAATTATGAACTTCTGCACTGCTGGTATATTTGCACTCAAAGTCATAAAGGTACAATATGGCTTCATTTGGGGCAAAGCAAACATCCGTTGAAGTAACTTTGTTTGGAAATAGTATGTGCCATCAAAGTCATTTTTAGTGAACGGTATATGCAAAAGAGATATGATGAATTCAGTAGGAACAATGACAGATTCTGCAGGAGTATCAAAGAGTTCAGTATTTACTTGAAAGCCAGTCACTTGAGGGATATTGCTATACATGCAAACTAAAAATTGGATATCACTATCCAAGGGGATTTCATCAGTTTTATTGATAAAGTCTCCACTGTCATGCATAAAACTATTGCTAAGAGGTATAAATCCTGTATGGAGTACACAAGGTGAGAGCCACCAGATATGGTGATCTTGTCAGCAAGAAAGGCTGGGTAGAAGTAATATGATAATAGATGGTCAGACTGGGATGTGAAAATGATGTAGATTGCCTGTCATCCACAATCTCCTGGGGATATTGAGAACTTGGATACCTCTCAAGAGAAGTTAGGGAAAAACAGAGGAGAACTGAAAACACAGAAAGGCTTGTCAATATGGTGTGTCATCTGGCAGGTGCAGAATGGCCTGTGGTTTGATGTTGGGATGGTCTTCTGAATGTCTCTCAGGAGTTTTTGTAAACTGTCTGAGTAAGCACAGTAATTATTAGAAAATAAGTGTACCTGAAATATAAGATAAATATGTGGAGAGGAGTTTCCCACAACGATAAAGTGTATCTACCCCATTTCAAGGCATAGGAGGCAGCAATGAGATGAGATACTGACAAGGACACCAATGCTGATCTCCATCAATCACTTGGAGCATGCTGGGAATCAGCATGTCTTTGGAGCTGGAACAAGCCCAAAAAGAATACAGGGAAGAGCTAAAAAAAAAAGTAAGTGGCAAAGTGAATGGAAATTTAGCTGGACTGTGAGCCAATACAATGAGACATGTGACCTGGAAGTGGAAGCCTAAGATGTTTCCTCCCTGTGGTGGTTAGTTGTGTAGTGTTCCCTAAATACTGTTGCCCAGTCTTCTATAGTCTTCACTCCTTTCCTTGTCTGAATCAAGAAATCTTTGAGTTCATGTGGGTTATGACAGATTGACAGCATGTTTGTGTGGACTACAAACAGGTCACTGCATGAGCGGATGTCGTAATGTGCTCTTCCCAATTTGTCCTTTGGCAAGAATCATGACTGTATCCCCCTACCCCGTGAAAAATCTAAGAATGTTCTCTAAGAGGAATCTGTAAGGCTCCCAGATTTATTAGGAAAACGTTTGTTGAACTGGGAGACGAAAAGACCAGATAGGGAGCATACACAAATGATGCTAGTTCCCAGGACCTTTCACAAATGTCAACTAGATATTGCAACTACCCATGATATATTCAGGAACCTACCAAAGCATGTCAACTGTTGTGTTTTCTGTTTTCTAGGCATTGGAGTACAGTTTTCCAAACGAAATATAGTTGAGGATAAAATTGATGGGGTCTGCTGATTTTTTTAAAGTTTATGTAACCTCAAACAAGTGATCCTCAAGAATATAGAAAAGGGATAGTGAATGATATAAAAGTGGATGGTTTCCAAACTCCTATGAAGAGGTCTTGTTTTTTTCCTTTACTGCTATGACATAAGTGAAGGGCCTCTGATTCCCTTTATATTTTCTGTCTGGTCTTTGACATTAGCAGGGATGGCCTGTTTTAACTAAAAGGCTTGGTCTGTTAAAAAAGTGCCTGAGACCATTAAAGCATAGGACATAATGGGACCTTCTGAGGTACAAATAAGTATGCATAGATAGAAATGCGATTTCTGGTAGACAGACTGTTTGGTATAAAAACTGCTTGTCCTAGTTCTGTCTTCTATGGATGAGCAGCCTGGTTTCCTACAGATAAGGAAACTGTCAGACAAAATTCCAGAATTACCACACTGTATATATATATATATATATATATATATATATATATATATATATATATATATATATATATATATAGATATATATATATTACCTACTGGCGGTCGCCAGTAGGTAGTTATAGTTAGGACCAAGTTTCCATAGGAAAAGCATTTTTTGATGTGCTTATAACTTTGGCGTCGTTTGACGAATCTTTACGAAATTTTCCAAAAAGTTTCTTTTTTCAGATCAGCTCCTATCTTGAAAGTTTTGGGGTGATTCTTTAAGGGGGGGCTGAGAAAAAAGGGGGTCCCAAAACATGTTTTCTCCATGCAATTTCCATAGGAAACTTTAGACAAGGCTACAGGTCAAACTGCTGAACGGAATTACGCCAAATTTGGCAGGGAGAAAGGTCTTGGTCCAGAAAGCACGCTTTTGTTTAAATGGTATAAATCCGTTCAGTAGTTTTTGAGAAATATCAAAATTTACAGATATTGATATTTGAGAATTCTGACTTCTGATTGGTTGAGGGGTTACGAGCACGAGCTTGCGGCTCATTGGCTGCGAACTGTTGAAACTAGGAAGTGTTGGCAGCCATTTTGTGACTCAGTCCATCAGCTCGCATCTCTCCCTCTACAAGCCATCGGGTCCGTAGTTCTACCTCTGCGAGGCAACACTGAAAATATACCGCAGCTCTGTCTGTGCGAGATACCCCTTTCACACTTTCTCTCCCCACATCACCAGCTCGCAGCTATGCCTTTAGAAGCCAGTCCGTAGGCTCACAGCTCTGCGTCTGCGACCCGCCGGGCCCACAGCTCTACCTCTGCGAGCCAGTCCATTAGCTCGTAGCTGTGTCTCTGCTAGCAGGCCCATTGCTCTCCCTCTGCGAGTCAGACCACAGCTCTCCCTCTGCGAGCCAGTACGCTGCTGTGCCTTTGCGAGCCGACGGCCCGTAGCTCTCCCTCTGCGAGCCAAGCCCACAGGCCGCAGCTCTCCCTCTGCGAGCCTGCCCGATGCCCCGTAGGTCTCCCTCTGCTAGCTGGACCGCAGCTGTCACTCTGCGAGCCGATATTGGGAATATAAGGCGGCTCTAAAAAGAGCCCTTGTGTTTATTAGTTGGAGCTACATGTACGTGCGGATGCACAGCTTCAGGTTATTCAGAAAAACTCGGTTTCCCTGATCTGTCAAGTGTACTCCATCACTTCTGTATATATGAGCCATATCAAAAAGGATGTTGTTGTTGTAGATCGACCCCATCCTATGGTCTCTGAGGTATGCAGACACAGCTTTGTTGACATTCTTCCTAGATTTTTCAATCTGATGACAAAATTGGTTTGACCATTTCCACTTCTGTCTTTGGCATATATTGGAATATACAAAGACAGTTTGAGGCAAAAGCAACATCAATTGTCCAAAGGTGTCCTTCATAAGCATTTCCAAACCTACCCCAGTCAATGTGCCTAGGTCGTTACCACCACAGTGCACAATCATGAGGTCAGGGTGTTGAAGATGCAAACAAGTTTTAACCAAAGGCAGCTATTGGTGCCACTTCAATCCTCTCTTTGCAAACCATTTAATGTCCACATTTTGTAAACCTAGGTCTAAGTCAATACGTCTCTGTTCTGCATACCTCTTGCACCAGAAAACATAGCTATGTCCTACGATCCACACTAGCATTTTGAAGGTATGGCTGGAAGATATGGATAGATGTCTGTAGCTCATGCTGTCCGTTCGTAGAATAAGAGATATGTTTAAAGATGGGGAACTACTTTTTTTTCCCCATACAAACCATTAACTGATTGGGAGATGAAAAGCATTGTTTCCTAAAAAGTAGGGTGCATATTAGTTTTGAGGAAAAGCATCTTTGTCATTGGTTAATAAAAAAGCAGTTTAAACGTGGAGTACATATTATAGGATAAAATGTGCTCAGCTCAACCTCACCTGCTAATTGCATTTGGGAGGTACAGTTCGAACTTAAAAGAATGGTGAACTTTTAACCTGCACGTGCCGTTAAATGTTCGAGAAAATGTTGCAAAAAAAATATAGTTAGGTTTAAAAAAATGATGAACTTTTAACCTGCACATGTCGTAGAATGTTCTAGAAAGCGTGTTGATAGAAAACGTTGAACTTCTCACCTGTATGTGTCCTTAAACATTAAAAAAAACGTTTATATGGAAAGTTCAAAAATAACCAATAGAGAGAAGTTTTGCAATCTAAAAAAATCAAGGAACTATTCTGATTTGTTCTTTACATGTATTTATGTGTGGAGCAACAGGGAAATTGTGCCATTACTGGTTCCATTCTTGATGAAAGCGGTGCATTACATGTACTGTGTGACAAAGAAAGAATTGCATGCGTTTGTGACATTTGGAATCTGCATACCAACTACGAAGGTAAGTTAGAAATTAAGAAGGTGTGTTTTGTGTTCTGTAGTAGTGGTTAAGTATTTGAGGGGATATTTTTAACTTTGAAAGTATTTTTTATTTCTAAATAACATAGTGTTAATAAAGTCTGGTGTTTTACATTGGTTCTAAAATATGCATAAAGTGTGAGTAGTTGTTAAACAAGTACTTTATATATGTTTAGGAGTTTTTCACAAAGAAAAGGTGTAAGTTGTCATCTGTAAAAGACTGTATGGTTTTGAAAATTAGATGTAGCGTTAATTTGGATTTGTATATCTATTCCGGCGAGATAAACAGAATGTTGCACGTTTGCAAATTATGCTTAGTCTGGAAATAGTGGGGAAGCGGTGAGAGTAGAAAATTCATGTGTTATTAACTTAACAGAGATGGAACAAAAACCAGAAATGTTATGTGCATAGTTTGTGGTCTCATTTTTTACACTGAGAGGTAGATTTCAATATCAGTCAAGGCTGGTGTGGTACTGCGAGGCTTTGGATTTGGGAGTTCTTAGGAAATCCAAGTTGTTGGGGAGCGTTTCTTTAGAAGATATTTTTTATAAATATGTGAGAGATAAAAAATAAATGAAAATGTTCTCTGTATATTTTCAGTACGAATTTGTTCACAGTGCTAAAGTAAATGTGATTATTAGTGATAGTAATTGTTAGGGTGTGTTCCTCTGCTGAATATAAGCAGGCCTTTAAGTGGTCCGGGTCTTATCGGTACTGAGCTCCGCCACCCCTTTAAGACAGCCGCCAATTTTTTCATCGCACTTAAAGCTGTTAATATACGTATAATAAAGGGACGATACATAAAAAGTTTGTGAATTACACCTTCATTTACTCTGTCCACCACCCACCACCCTTTTGTGCCCCCAACAGTACTGTTTATAAAAATAATCTAATACAGCTTTATCTATTATAAAAAATAGCACTTATAGGTTTATTGGCATATTGGTAGGATCTGTACTATATAGAGAATGTTGCAATCAGTTTCAATGGTATAAAACTGCACTGTATTATGTTGGAAATATTACATATGCACAGGTTGTGATGTCATTTTTTACACTGTGAGGTACATTTGAATATAAGTGAAGACAGGTGTTATACTGCGAACCCGTTCACAATGTGCACAGATTACATGGAGAGTAAATGGACATAGTAAACGTGCACATTGCTTTGTGTATGTATGCATGGTTTGAATCATTTGATGATACTTTAAGATATAATCTAAACACTGTTTCTGCTTTACAGTTGGGTACAGTGCACAGTGTTAGTAGTTAGTGACTAGATGCTGGTAAAGGGATTATTTATTGCTCGTTCCTACGAAATAAAGGTGGAGAGGGGCGTTTCTTTACAAGAGATATTTTATAAACGTGTGAGAGATAAAAAAGAAATAAAAATGTTCTTAGTAAATTTTATGTACGATTTTTTCACACTAGTAAACTAACTGTGATTATAAGTGAATAAAATTGTTAGGGTGTGTCTCTGTGCTGAATATACGCAGGCCTTTAAGTGTGCCGAGTCTTACCGGTGCTGAACACTGCTACCCCTTTCAGACACCCGCCATTTTTTTCATCCCACTTAAAGCCCTCAATATACGTATATTAAAGGAACGGTACAATAAAAGTTTAGGAATTACATCTCTGTTTACTCTCCTCATCTCCCACCCCCATTTTGTGCACCCAACAGTAGTGTTATCTCGCATCTCTCTCTCTGCGAGATACCCCCTTCACGCTCCTTCTCCCCACATTACCGTCCCGAAGCTATCCCTTTGCAAGCCGACGGCCCGCACCTCTCCCTATACTAGTCGGCCCGCAGCTGTTCCTCTGCGAGCCGGCCCGCAGCTCTCCCTCTGCGACCCGACAGGCCGCAGCTCTCCCTCTACGAGCCAGCCAGTCTGCTCGCAGCTCTTCCTCTACGAGCCAGCCCGCCGGCTCGCATCTCTCCCTCTGCGAACCACCGGTCGGCTCGCAGCCCTTCATCTGTGAGCCGTCAGGCCCGCAGTTGTACCTCTGCAAGCCAACACTGGAAATATACCGCAGCTCTCTCTCTGCGAGATACCCCCTTCACGCTCCCTCTCCCCACATCACCGTCCCGCAGCTATCCCTTTGCAAGCCGACAGCCTGCACCTCTCCCTATACCAGTCGGCCCGCAGCTGTTCCTCTGCGAGCCGGCCCGCAGCTCTCCCTCTACGAGCCAGCCAGTCGGCTCGCAGTTCTTCCTCTACGAACCAGCCCGCCGGCTCGCAACTCTCCCTCTGCGAACCACCGGTCGGCTCGCAGCTCTTCGTCTGAGAGCCGTCGGTCCCGCAGTTGTACCTCTGCAAGCCAACACTGGAAATATACCGCAGCTCTCTCTCTGCGAGATACCCCCTTCACGCTCCCTCTCCCCACATCACCATCCTGCAGCTATCCCTTTGCAAGCCGACAGCCCGCACCTCTCCCTATACCAGTCAGCCTGCAGCTGTTCCTCTGCGAGCCGGCCCGCAGCTCTCCCTCTGCGAGCCGACGGGCCGCAGCTCTCCCTCTACGAGCCAGCCAGTTGGCTTGCAGCTCTTCCTCTACGAGCCAGCCCACCGGCTCACAACTCTCCCTCTGCGAACCACCGGTCGGCTCGCAGCTCTTTGTCTGCGAGCCATCGGGCCCGCAGGTTTATCTGTACAAGCCGTTGGGTCCGTAGCTCTACCTCTACTAGCGAACACTGCGAATATACCGCAGTTCTCCCTCTACGAGATACCCCCTTCACCCTCCCTCACCCCGCATCACCGGTCGCAGGTACCCTTTTGCAAGCCGCCAGCCTGCAGCACTCCCTCTGTGACACGGCACGCAGCTGTCCCTCTAGGAGCCGACGGCCCGCAGCTCTCCCTCTGTGAGCCAGCCCGTGGGGGAGGGCTGGATGTCTCACTGCCACTGTGTGCTATTTTTATACTAGATAAAGCTTTGTTTGTGTTTTTTTATAAACAGTACTCTCAGGGGCACAAAGTGTTGGTTACAGTACTAAAGCACATGTAAATGTAAATTAACGTAATTACGAGGTTTTCTGCTGGTGTTAAAGCTCCGTACATGACTGGGCTGGCACATTACCAAAATGGGAATGACACCTTACTTAATCTCTCCCCCCTCTCCATACCCATGCCGGTCGTTTTTGTTGCTCTCTAACAGTTGATCTGTTTTTGGTTATGTACATCCACAATGAAATGTAAGCCTGTACCATATCTTTGTTAATATGGTGCAGTGTTATGCTTGCTAAGTTGCCGATAGAAGTGTTAAGCTAATAAGGGTAACGTTTACATGTGCCATTTAGTTGAGAATATCACTCTAAGTATACAGATAACAATTTTTCAAAATAGTATCTACAAAGTTATCTGTAGTGGGTTGCAGAGGAAGTGCTGTGGGACGGTGGGGTGCGTGGGACGATTGGGTGGGGCGGGGGGGAGGGGAAAAGTAGGAGGTAGTGGAGTCACATATAACATGGGAAGGTGAATCTAAATAATTAAATATATACGTGCTGTATGTCCGGTGACAGTACCTGCTACCCTACTGCTCCCTTATTCCGCTCCACTACCATGCAGCATTCCCTCTGCAAGCCGCCAGTGGAACTTATCTAATTGTATGTGATTATTTTAACATATTGAACAGATATAACAAACAATTGAAACTTTTTTTTCTTTCTCAGAAAATTATTTTGTTTGGATTAAAAATTGAAAATGCCTAGAAGAACTGAAAAAAAAAGGAAAGACAAAAAGGCAATCTACTTAAAGAAAAGTCAAAAATGCGGATTACAAGTAAATGAGAGTACTACAAAAAGACTTTCTTCTGGTAAAAATACTAGACAATTTTTTTAAAAAGTATTACGAACATTTAATGGAAATAACATCACACAAAGGAAAAAGAAGAATTTTTCAAGCAAGGAGAAGCAGACTTCGACTTCAAATTGCAAGAAAAAAAATCATGATAAGGAAAGAGTATTTGTTACCCGTAGACAAAAACAATTTCAAGAAATTCGTCAAAGACTTTTTCGAAATAGAGTAATTCAGAATTTAATAAAAGGATGCCGCAAATATAAAAAGATAGAGCTGCAATTGAAACAGAAACAGCATATTGAAAGCATAGTGGATACTGCTTTTAAGTTAAAACAAAAAATATTCATTTTGATTTTGAAGAGGATGAAACTGTTGGATAAAACAATGAAGATTCTGAAAGACAAAAGTAAAAAAAAAGACTTGTGAACAGAAGCAACTTTTGTAAAATCTTCAGTGGAAAATGGAAACATACGTCTAATAGTGAACCTTTTTTTAATGAAGAGAGTTACTTGCAAGAAAATAGTTTACCATTTGCAGTTGATACTAGAGGTCGTTGCTACGAAGTTCAGAATGGTGGTCCTGTTCCAAAAGAAGAAAAGGTTGGTATTAGTGCAGAACAGTTAATAGCTGAAGAAGTGCAAGGGAAACGCACACAAGCTCCTGTGTATAAGTGGGGATGTAGCAGTATTTGTAGTATTCAACAGGAATCTATTGATATAATGCGAAATTTGTTACGAGAATATGCACAGAAAAGTGTTAAACAGAAGATTAGGTTGTTATAAGGACTAGATCCATATAATGTAAGAAAATATACTGAGAAACATGGGCATTCTCTGGCTTGTCTTTCAAGAAAAGTGTGTAAAAGTGTTTTTCATCACTTGAGGATGTTAGCAGTACACCATTCAGAAAAGCGGAAGTTTGTAAGGAAAGTGTACTATGTAAAAAGTCCTGCATTATGTTTAAGTGAACTGAATACAGCTCTTTTACACGGTTCTTTATCAGATGTACAAAACAAAGTGTGATGATATTGAGTTCCGATACTTTAGTTCAGAAGAGCAGTGCATCGAAAGTGAAAGTTTGACAATTTCAGATGTTGAAGAAGATGGGAAAGTGATTAGGATTGATCAGTTTGAAGAAGAAATTGGAAAGTTTAACATAGTGTGCTCTGAAATTCCAAACTATGTTTGTGTTTGGTGTCGACGTACTAATTTTAAAACTCAAACTAGGAATGTTGATTTGTATTTGAAATCTGAAAAGAAGAATAATGATAAATGGAAGGAATTTGCAACTTACTTGTTAGTGGAAGGTCAATTTGAGTTAGGCAGTGATCAACGTGTTTGTAAATATTGTTATAACAAATTAGAAGAGAACAAGATGCCCGCTAGAGCAGTGCATAATAAGTTAGAATTAGTAGCTATTCCGGAGGAACTGGCAGATTTGAATACATATGAGTCAGTTCTAATTCAATCTGTTCATCCATTTCAAACTATAATTCGCATGGAGCCTAAAACAGGAAAACTGCCACCAACAGACTTACAAAGAGGGCTGAAAGGAAGAGTGGTGTACTCTCCTTTGGATTTTAAGAAAAATATTGAAATTGTTGGTGGAGAGAAAGAGGAAAATGAAGCAGTAGTCATTCTAGTAAATGGAGTACCAACAAAGAGTCGGAAAATATGGCAAGAATTTGTGGATGTTAATAATTTTCAAAAGGCTACATTATGTCTTGTGGAGAACAATATTTATTATAAAAGTGCAAATGTGGAAGAACAGGTAATAGTTTGGAAGATGAATCTTCAATTTCAAGTGGTCAAATAGAGAAAGTGGACAAGTCAAGGAGTGAAGAGATTTATGAACATTACACAATATGTCCTCTACATTCAAAAGAAGTAATAGGAAACAGCATTGAGTTATTTCAAATGAAAAAACCAAAGGGAACTCCAATTAGTGTATGAGAGAAAAGCTTGGAAACTCGTTGTTTTCCACAGCTGTTTCCTACTGGAGAAGGTGGACGATATGATGACCGACCTGTACGGATTCCAGCTTCAGAATATCGCTCAACAAGATTATACTCTGAAGATCCTAGATTTCGACAGGGTATTCCATATATATTTCACCTTTTGTTTGAAAGTGATCTGTCTTCTCTGTCCTATGCAGTGAACCACATACTTAAAACTGGAGTTCATCAATCACTTCTTTCAGCGAAAGAATTTGTGGAGAAAGTTCAACAAACAGATGAAAATTTAGAAGCACAGTTAATTAATTTGATGGTATGTCAACGAGGAACAAATGAGTATTGGTATCGTCGTCATTGAGAACTGAAGTGTATGTTACGGAACTTAGGTACACCAACATGGTTTGTGACACTTAGCTGTGCGGAGTATGCATGGGAAGATTTGCTTGAATTTCTACGAGAAGCAAATTCCAATATAAAAAATGTTGCAATGAAGACACCTGGAGAACTGTGTTCTTTGGATCCTGTAAATGTGTGCAGATATCTTAATCATAGGTTTCAAGGTATGATGTCTTTTATCTGCAATAAAAAGAATCCACCTATTGGAGAAGTTACGGATTTCTTTTGGAGAAAGGAGTACCAAGCGAGAGGTGCTCCTCATATACATATGCTATTATGGATCAAGGATGCACCTAAATTTGGAACTGATTCAGATGAAATAGTATTGTCTTTCATTGAACAGTATGTGACATGTGAGATTCCAAGAGAAGGAGGAGATAGAAGCTTGAGACAGCAAGTTTTACGTTTCCAAAGTCACCGTTGTGGAAAGTACTGCCGACGAAAATACAAGTCTAAAGGAAAATTTTATACCAAGTGTCGGTTTGGATTTCCACGTCCAGTAATTTCTAAAGGAAGAGTAAATTTTTTTTTTCTTCTGTAAGGCACACAATAACTCGCAAATCTCCAAAGAATACCTACAACTTAAAAAGAACAGAACTGTCAAAGTATATTAATGACTACAATCCAGTTATTTTGAAAATGTGGAATGCAAACATGGACATCCAGTATGTTGCAGATAACTCAATTGCTGTTGCACGCTATGTTACATCATATATAACGAAATCAGAAAAAACCGAGATGAAACAAATGTGGGAAGAAATTGCACAAGAGAAGAGCCTTAGCAAAAAATTGTACAGCTTTACTTTGAAAATGCTTTCCCACCGAGAAATTGGTTCGTATGAATGTTCAGACCGCTTGTGCTCTTCAAGTTTATATTCAAAATCACGAGGAATCATTTGGGTAAGTTTAGGTCTTGCCTGCTCACGAAATAGAGTATTGAAATCATTAGAAGAAATTGAATACTTAGCAGCAAATGAACCAGACAGTACAGAAATTCTTAAAACTAATATGTTGGATACATACTATCCGAAAAGGAGTCGACATCTGGAACAGCTATGTCTGTATGAAGTACTTCAACATTACAGCTTCAAAAGAAATGTTAAACAGAATTTAAAAGAAGGAAAATATGAAGTAGTTAGATGTCATGGATGTTTAGTAAAACATACAAAAGGTAACCTTATTAACCACAAGAAACTCAGTTGTGAAACTCCAGATAAGCGAGAATTTTACTATTTAGCACTTCTCCAACTCTTCAAACCATGGCGTAGCGAAAGTGAATTAGTTGGAGATTTCGACTGTTATGAAGATTCTTTTAATGCATGTAAAGATAGCATTGCATGTACACTTTTCCCTACATATTTAAAAATGTAGAATGATGAAGTTGAACAGGAAAAGACTATTACAGCTGAAATAGTTAATGAAAGTTCTCAAGATAGTCAAAGTTCTGGTCCATGTAGTCAAGATCCACTTGGACAACCAATAGTGGAAAATGAAGCAGCGATTGCTATGCATGAAGTCGAAATTGCAATGCAACAAGCACAAGAGGAGAATATTACATTGGAAAAGTTAGAAGAACAAGTAAATATTGAACAGAAAGAAATATATGTACAAGTGAGAGAACAGATAGAACATGGTTTGTTGCATGAAAAAAAAGAATGTGTATGTTTATCATTTAAACCTATTCTGATGTACATCAGTGGTCAAGCTGTAACGGGTAAACGTTTTTTAATTAAAGTTTTGACCAGTTATCTTAAAAAAACTACTGGTTCACATTTATCTTGTGTGGTAACAGCTCCAACTGGATTAGCTGCGCACAATGTTAAAGGAATTACTTTGCATAGATTACTGATGTTACCAGTTGAGCATGATAATAAATTAGAATATCAGAAGTTGTCTGGAGAAGCTTTTTATGAAGTGTCAAGAGTGCTGAAGAAAATGAAACTTTAAATTATTGATGAGGTGAGCATGGTCTCAAACTTAATGCTTGCTTTTGTACATTTAAGAATGCAACAGGTACTAAAAACAGATTACGACGTTCTCTTTGGAGGAAAACATTTAATTGTATTTGGAGATCTGCTACAACTAACTCCTGTAAAAGGAGAACCAGTTTTTAAAACTCTTCTACATGAAGACACTAGGAAACCTTTGGGAAGTATTGGAAATGTGAATCTGTGGTTAAATTTTGAATATAAAGAACTCACTCAGAATATGCGACAAGCAAGTGATGAAGATTATGGAAATATTCTGAAAGATGTAAGAATTGGTGTTCTAAGCAAACATGGTAAACAAGCTTTACAAAGTCGTCTACTAAAGAACTTGTTTACAACTGAAAACACACCAGCAGCAGTAATGTACAAGAAAATTGCAGAAAGAAAGTCTATAGTTTGCTTAATGCCTACAGTGGAAGAGTGTTATACATTTAATCAAGAGCTTCTGAAATTGGAAAATCAAGTAATAGTTCACATTGAAGCTATTGATAAAATCGAGCATCAAGGAATAACAATTCTTCTTTCAAAGAAACTACAGACTAAATTGGATTCTTTGGAAAAGTCTGTATCAAAAACTGCTGGCTTAGAATTTTTTTTAGATGTATTTATAAACTGTCGGTTAATTTTGAGGCATAATTTGAATGTAGAAGAAGGTTTAGTGAATGGAGAAATGGGGAAAGTTGATGAATTTGTAAAATATCAAAACAGAAATGCAATTGAATTCTTGAAAATTAAATTTGATCAGATTACAGAGGTAAGACAGATTGCGCGTTGTGCTGTATGTTTTTTGCTGGTAAAAGACTTGTATGTCCGTAGAAAACAGTTTCCTTTCTGTTTAGCATATGCAATAACCTTTAATAAATCTCAAGGTTTAAGTGTAGATAATGCTTTAGTAAATGTTGTAAGAACTGTGTTTAAAGAGGGAATGTTGCATTATCTCGAGTTAGAACATTGTCTGGCTTGTATTTAATTGATTTCGATGAAAACAAGGTTAGTGCTGATGTAAATTGTGTAAGAGAATATAATCGTTTAAGAAGGCTTTATGCACCAACTTTAGGTGAATATCCTATTTATGAAAAATCTGTTGTGTGTTCAAAACTCAAACATGTTGATGAATCAAGTGTGGTTGAAAAGCAGAAAAAAATTCAAGAGAAAAGAAAAGATGTAAAGAAACAGAAAATACAAACAAGTGATGATGTTGTGGGATACCAATTAGAAAATGCTTCTGGTGTCAACTGCTATGGTAATGTTATTTTAAACGTTATATTTTATCTAGAATATCTTTATGGTGAAATTATGGAAAGTCAGGAAAAAAGATTATGTTCTGCACTTTATACTTTATTTCAACAATTGAGAACTGACAGAAGTAAGATCCATACTGCTTCTGGTATTCGCCAACTCTTGGATACATGAACTGGATCTTTAACATTCAGCGCTAATATACAACAAGATGCACAAGAATTTCTAATGGTTGTGCTTGGAGTATTAGAAGATGAAGGAATCCAGATTGAGAGTTTATTTGGACTCAGTTACAAATGGGATCATAAATGTGAACAGTGTTCATTAACTTCAAGCACTATAGTTGACAGAGAACAATTTCTATATTTAACAATACCTGACTGCAAATCTGTACCTTTTACGAAATTAGTAAAAGAAGCAAATCATGATATGAAATGTTCTCGTTGTCAATCAGAAATGTTATCCACATTATGCCTACAAAGATATGGAAAATATCTCATTTTAATGCTACAACGCTGTAGACCAAATGGAAGAAAAGTGGAAACGAAAATTAAAATTTTTGTTGCTAGTCAAGTATCTATTTCTGGAAGAACTTTCACAACAGTGGCTATTGTTTTCAATGCTGGAGCTACTACCACATGTGGACATTATACTGTATATTTAAAATTCAATAATGGTTGGAGTCACTGCAACGATACACACTTGGAAATAAAACCGAGATTGCCTTATGAATTACCCAACTCATACTTGATATTTCTGAAACAAAAATTTTAGATACATTATTCGGCCTAGAGGGAAAATGTAAACATGCTTTAAGGAATTCATAGTGGATGATTTCAAACAAAATTTTCGACACATTATTCGGCCTAGTGGGAAAATGGGAACAGAAACTACAGAGTAAAGGTAAGATTTAAAAATTGGAAATAGTATTGGATGTGTTATTTGTGTTGATTTTGTATTGTACTTGCAAGAATTAGTCATTTGGGTTTTTTTTAACAATCTTGTTGATTGTTTTTTTTTCCCTGCTGTTTATGATGATACTACACTGACATCACTGTGAATAGTGAAGTTAAGTAGAATCTGATAACAGCAAAAAAAGGGAGAAAAATATGTTTACTGGATGTTAAATTATGTTGTATTATTTGAAAAGTAACACTGTAATTTGTGAAATATATTACATTACATAACAGTTTTACAGTTTATTTTCTTTTATGTAGTGGAAAAGTTACAAAAAACAGTACTAATGACAAATAGCAGAATAGTAGTTCGGTATTTAAAAAACCTTTGAAATTCACTGAAAAAACCATAGGTTTTACAGACGTTATAGTTAGAAATTACAATTTAAAGAACCTTTGAAATTCACTGAAAAAACCATAGGTTTCAGGGACGACTTAGAAATTAGCATTTAAAAAACCTTTGAAATTCACTGAAAAAACCATAGGTTTCAGGGACGTTACAGTTAGAAATTAGCACTTAAAAACCTTTGAAATTCACTGAAAAAAACATAGGTTTCAGGGACGTTATAGTTACAAATTAGCATTTAAAAAACCTTAGAAATTCACTGAAAAAACCACAGGTTTCAGGGACGTTATAGTTAGTTGGACATTTTACTCGTACAAAACCAGAGAAATTCTGCCGTTATAGTTGGTTCAGCTAACTATAACTCGCGCCTCCGCAATGCACTGCTGATGACGTCACATATTACATCATGCATGACATGGTCAGTGACATCACTGATGACATCACTGATGACATCTCAAAGGACATCACTGATGACATCACTGATGACATCATGCACATGATAATCTGATGCACCTCCTCATACCCAAATATAACCTTTGATACACCCACTCTAAAATACAGACTACCATTTTCGAAACCATAGACACACCAACACCAGTCAGTACATACCCACTCACTAATTGCTAGGTCTACACACACATCCACTCATTCACCCATATAGTCACTCATACATGCACACAACCATCAATATGGCATTATCATATGCACTCATATATCTATACAGACACTCACACACCGCCACTCATCCATAGAGTTACTCACACACCTAGTCAGTCATGCAAAGAATCAATCACACCCATTTACTCACCTACACAGTAATACACACAACACCTCACTTATTCAAACATATACTAACACCTACTTACACTCTTATATAATAACTAATTCAAGCACACACTCATCCATACACCCACTCTCCCAAACACTCACTCTCACATATAGTTATTAATACACTCCAATACTCACGTATACTGCCTTTCACATATGCAGTTACTCACACATGTACCACTGAAGCATCCATCCACTCACCAACACACCCAAACACACACTCACCCACCCATACATTCCTTCACAGATGCACTCTTGAACTCATACACCCACTGAATCACCCACTCACACATCTATGCACAGAGTCACACCCTCCCCCACCTGCCCACACAGTCACTGAGGCACCCATACAAATACTCAGACAACCAATCAATGGCCCATATAGATCCTCCATTAGCTACTCACCAACCCATGCAACCGCTTACACACCAACTGACAAACTAAACTGTGTGAATATCTGTATCAGTCACTAACCCATGCATTCAGTGAGACACATTTAATCACTCACTTGTACAGTCAGTCACGCACCTACTAAATCCTCCATCCAGACACTTATACACCCACTCATTCTTCAATACACCTTGGCATATATTTTTAAAACATATTTAAACTTTATAGAAACACAGTCATTGGATGATGTCATCAGTGATGTCATCAGTGATGTCATTTGAGATGTCATCAGTGATGTCATCAGTGATGTCACTGACCATGTCATGAATGATGTAATATGTGACGTCAACAGCAGTGCATTGCGGGGGTGCGAGTTATAGTTAGCTGAACTAACTATAACGGCGGAATTTCTCTGGTTTTGTACGAGTAAAATGTCCAACTAACTATAACGTCCCTGAAACCTGTGGTTTTTCAGTGAATTTCTAAGGTTTTTAAATGCTAATTTCTAACTATAACGTCCCTGAAACCTATGATTTTTTCAGTGAATATATATATATATATATATATATATATATATTCACTGAAAAAACCATAGGTTTCAGGCACGTTATAGTTAGAAATTAGCATTTAAAACCTTTGAAATTCACTGAAAAACCATAGGTTTTAGGGACAGTTATAGTTAGTTGAACATTGCACTACGTACAAAACCCGTGAAATTCCTGTTATAGTTAGTTCAGCTAACTATAACTCGCGCACCCGCAATGCACTGCTGATGACGTCACATATTACATCACTCATGACATGGTCAGTGACATCACAGATGACATCACTGATGACATCTCAAATGACATCACTGATGACATCATCCAGTGACTGTGTTTCTGTAAAGTTTAAATATGTTTAATATATATAGGGAAAGGCGTATTGAAGAATGAGTGGGTGTATAAGTGTCTGAATGGATGATTTAGTACGTGAGTGACTGACTACAAGTGAGTGATTAAACGTATCTTACTGAATGCATGGGTTAGTGACTAAACTGTGTGAATGTCTGTATCCGTCTGTTTGTTGGTGTGTAAGTGGATGCATGGATTTGCGAATAGCTACATGAGTGTCTATATGGGTTATTGATTGGTTCTCTGAGTATCTGTATGGCTGCCTGACTGTTTGTGTGGGTGGGGTGTGTGTGACTCTATATATAGATGTGTGAGTGGGTGATTCACTGGGTGCATGATTTCAAGAGTGCATCTGTGATGGACTGCTTGGGTGGGTGAGTGTGTGTATGGGTGTGTTAGTGAGTGAATCTATATCTCCGTGGTACATGTGCGAGTAACTACATATGTAAAAGGCAGTATATATGTGTGTTAGAGTATTTAAATGGCTATAAGTGAGAGTGTGTTATTGTGAGAGTGGCTGTATGGATGCGTGTGTGCTTGTATCAGTTATTGTATAAGAGCGTAAGAATGTGCTAGTATTTGTATGAGTAAGTGAGCTGGTGTGTGTATAACTGTATAGGTGAGTAAATGGGTGTGTGATTAATTTTTGCATGACTGACTAGGTGTGTGAGTACCTCTATGGATGAGTGGCGGTGTGTGAGTGTTTATATAGGTGTATGAGTGCATATGATAGTCCTGTACTGAGTGACTGTAAGTATGAGTGACTGTACAGGTGAGTGAGTGGATGTGTGTGTAGACCTAAGAATCAGTGAGTGGGTATGTAGTTTTTGGTGTTGGAGTGTCTATGGTTTTGAGAATGGCAGTCTGTAATTTAGAGTGGGTGTATCAAAAGTTATATTAGGGTGTGAGAAGATGCATGAAATTATCACATGGATGATGTCATCAGTGATGTCATTTGAGATGTCATCAGTGATGTCATCAGTGATGTCACTGACCATGTCATGAGTGATGTAATATGTGACGTCATCAGCAGTGCATTGCGGGGCGCGAGTTATAGTTAGCTGAACTAACTATAACAGGGGAATTTCACGGGTTTTGTACGAGTGCAATGTCCAAGTAACTATAACTGTCCCTAAAACCTATGGTTTTTCAGTGAATTTCAAAGGTTTTTTAAATGCTAATTTCTAACTATAACGTGCCTGAAACCTATGGTTTTTTCAGTGAATTTCAAAGGTTTTTTAAATGCTAATTTCTAACTATAACGTGCCTGAAACCTATGGTTTTTTCAGTGAATTTCAAAGGTTTTTAAATGCTAGTTTCTAACTATGCCAACAGAGGTAGGACATGTGAAGAAAGAAGAAAAAATGCACAGAAAGATGCAAAAGATGTGCAGAAAGAACCAACAGAGGAGCAGAAAGAGGCCTTGTTGCAAAATCAGCCTGTGCCCACAACTTTTTCAGACGGGTACTGGTGGTAACTGACTCTGACTAACCAGAGCCAGTGGCACGTTTTAAGTTGTGGGATTAAGTCCCCTTGAATCCTGAGGGTCCCTGGGGCCCAACTAGCCCCCCAGGTACCTACAGTTAGGACCACAGAGCTGAGTTGCAGAGAGGCGTTCCGAGGCCACGCACCTTTTTCACCTCTCTGCAACGCAACTCTGTTGTGCTTACTGAAGGTACCTGGTGGGCTAGTTGGCCCCCAGGATTCAAAGGAATTAACTCCCCAACTTAAAACGCACCACAGGGCGTGTTTGCGCACATGTCACCTGAGGCCCCGCCCCCTCCCTTCACCACTGTGCAAACGCGCCCCGTGGCGCGTTTTAAGTTGGGGGATTAGGTCACCTTGAATCCTGAGAGTCCCTGGGGCCCAACTAGCCCACCAGGTACTTCCAGTAAGCACCACAGGCCTGCGTTGCAACGCCTGTAACAAATTGTGCAGTTGTGTTTAGGTAGTGAAGAGGGTCGTGCTGGGGGTAGTGTTTTAGGGTTTAGGGTAGTGCAGTGGTGTTTGTGTAGTGTAGGGGGTCATGCTGGGGGTAGATTTAGGGTTTAGGGTAGTGCAGTGGTGTTTGGGTAGTGTAGGGAGTCGTGCTGGGGGAGTGTTTTAGGGTTTAG
The DNA here is from genome assembly GCA_963921515.1 of Calotriton arnoldi. Taxonomy (NCBI): domain Eukaryota; kingdom Metazoa; phylum Chordata; class Amphibia; order Caudata; family Salamandridae; genus Calotriton; species Calotriton arnoldi. Next base: position 185,891 of record CAWUFW010015620.1, on the reverse strand, counting down.
GGTAGTACAGTGGTGTTTGGGTAGTGTAGGGGGTCGTGCTGGGGGTTAGTGTTTTAGGGTTTTAGGGTTTAGGGTAGTGCAGTGGTGTTTGGGTAGTGTAGGGGATACTGCTGGGGGTAGTGTTTTAGGGTAGTGCAATGGTGTTTGGGTAGTGTAGGGGGTACTGTTGGGGGTAGTGTTTTAGGGTTTAGGGTAGTGCAGTGGTGTTTGGGTAGCATAGGGGGTACTGCTGGGGGTAGTGTTTTATGGTTTAGGGTAGTGCAGTGGTGTTTGGGTAGTGTAGGGGTTCGTGCTGAGGTAGTTTTTTAGGGTTTAGGGTAGTGCAGTGGTGTTTGTGTAGTGTAGGAGGTCGTGTTTTAGGGTTTAGGGTAGTGCAGTGGTCTTTGGGTAGTGTAGGGAGTCGTGCGGGGGGTATTGTTTTAGAGTTTAGGGTAGTGCAGTGGTCTTTGGGTAGTGTAGGGGGTTGTGCGGGGGTAGTGTTTTAGGGATTAGGGTAGTGCATTGGTATTTGGGTAGTGTAGGGGTCATGCGGGGGTAGTGTTTTAGGGTTTAGGGCAGTGCAGTGGTGTTTAGGTAGTGTAGGGTGTCGTGCTGGGGGAGTGTTTTAGGGTTTAGGGCAGTGCAGTGGTGTTCGGGTAGTGTAGGGGGTCGTGCTGGGGGAGTGTTTTAGGGTTTAGGGCAGTGCAGTCATGCTCGGGTAGTGTAGGGGTCGTTCTGGGAGGAGTATTTTAGGGTTTAGGGTAGTGCAGTGGTGTTCGGGTAGTGTAGGGGGTCATGCTGGGGGTAGTGTTCTAGGGTTTAGGGCAGTGCAGTGATGTTCAGGCAGTGTAGGGGGTCGTGCTGGGGGTGGTGTTTTAGGGTTTAGGGCAGTGCAGTGGTGTTCGGACAGTGTAGGGGTCGTGCTGGGGGTGGTGTTTCAGGGTTTAGGGCAGTGCAGTGGTGTTTGGGCAGTGTAGGGGGTCGTGCAGGGGGTGGTGTTTCAGGGTTTAGGGCAGTGCAGTGGTGTTTGGGCAGTGTAGGGGTCGTGCAGGGGTGGTGTTTCAGGGTTTAGGGCAGTGGTGTTCGGGCAGTGTAGGGGGTCATGCTGGGGGTGGTGTTTCAGGGTTTGGGGCAGTGCAGTGGTGTTCGAGCAGTAAAGGGGGTCGTGCTGGGGGTGGTGTTTCAGGGTTTAGGGCAGTGCAGTGGTGTTCCGGCAGTGTAGGGGGTTGTGCAGGGGGTGGTGTTTCAGGGTTTAGTGCAGTGGTGTTCGGGCAGTGTAGGGGGTCCTGCTGGGGTGGTGTTTCAGGGTTTAGGGCAGTGCAGTGGTGTTCAGGCAGTGTAGGGTGTCGTGCTGAGGGGTGGTGTTTCAGGGTTTAGGGCAGTGCAGTAGTGTTTGGGCAGTGTAGGGGGTCGTGCTGGGGGAGTGTTTTAGGGTTTAGGGCAGTGCAGTCGTGTTCGGGTAGTGTAGGGGGTCGTGCTGGGGGAGTATTTTAGGGTTTAGGGTAGTGCAGTGGTGTTCGGGTAGTGTAGGGGGTCATGCTGGGGGTAGTGTTCTAGGGTTTAGGGCAGTGCAGTGGTGTTCGGGCAGTGTAGGGGGTAGTGCTGGGGGTGGTGTTTTAGGGTTTAGGGCAGTGCAGTGGTGTTCGGGCAGTGTAGGGGGTCGTCTTGGGTGTGGTGTTTCAGGGTTTAGGGCAGTGCAGTGGTGTTCGGGCAGTGTAGGGGGTCGTGCAGGGGGTGGTGTTTCAGGGTTTAGGGCAGTGCAGTGGTGTTCGGGCAGTGTAGGGGGTCGTGCAGGGGTGGTGTTTCAGGGTTTAGGGCAGTGGTGTTCGGGCAGTGTAGGGGGTCATGCTGGGGGTGGTGTTTCAGGGTTTATGGCAGTGCAGTGGTGTTTGAGCAGTAAAGGGGGTCATGCTGGGGGTGGTGTTTCAGGGTTTAGGGCAGTGCAGTGGTGTTCGGGCAGTGTAAGGGGCGGTGCAGGGGGTGGTGTTTCAGGGTTTAGGGCAGTGCAGTGGTGTTTGGGCAGTGTAGGGGGTGGTGCAGGGGTGGTGTTTCAGGGTTTAGGGCAGTGCAGTGGTTTTCGGGCAGTGTAGGGGGTCGTGCAGGGGGTGGTGTTTCAGGGTTTAGGGCAGTGGTGTTCGGGCAGTGTAGGGGGCGGTGCAGGGGTGGTGTTTCAGGGTTTAGGGCAGTGCAGTGGTGTTCGGGCAGTGTAGGGGTCCTGCTGGGGCTGGTGTTTCAGGGTTTAGGGCAGTGCAGTGGTGTTCGGGCAGTGTAGGGGTCTTGCTGGGGCTGGTGTTTCAGAGCCTAGGGCAATGCAGTGGTGTTCGGGCAGTGTAGGGGGTCTTGCTGGGGCTGGTGTTTCAGGGTTTAGGGCAGTGCAGTGGTGTTCGGGCAGTGTAGGGGGTCGTGCTGGGGGTGGTGTTTCAGGGTTTAGGGCAGTGCAGTGGTGTTCGGGCAGTGTAGGGAGTCGTGCTGGGGCTAGTGTTTCAGTGTTTCGGGCAGAGCAATGGTGCTCAGGCAGTGTAGGGGGTTGTGCTGGGGGTGATGTTTCAGGGTTTATGGCAGTGCAGTGGTGTTAGGGCAGTGTAGGGGGTCATGCTGGGGGTGGTGTTTCAGGGTTTAGTGCAGTGGTGTTCGTGCAGTGTAGGGGGTCGTGCTGGGGTGGGGTTTCAGGGTTTATGGCAGTGCAGTGGTGTTCGGGCAGTGTAGGGTGTCGTGCTGAGGGGTGGTGTTTTAGGGTTTAGGGCAGTGCAGTAGTGTTTGGGCAGTGTAGGGGTCATGCAGGGGTGGTGTTTCAGGGTTTAGGGCAGTGCAGTGGTGTTCGGCCAGTGTAGGTAGTCTTGCTGGGGGTGGTGTTTCAGGGTTTAGGGCAGTGCAGTAGTTTTCGGGCAGTGTAGGCGGTCGTGCTGGGGCTGGTGTTTCAGGGTTTAGGGCAGTGCAGTGGTGTTCGGGAAGTGTACGGGGTTGTGCTGGGGCTGGTATTTCAGGGTTTAGGGCAGTGCAGTGGTGTGCGGGCAGTGTACGGGGTTGTGCTGGGGCTGGTGTTTCAGGGTTTAGGGCAGTGCAGTGGTGTTCGGGCAGTGTAGGGGGTCGTGCTGGGGGTGGTGTTTCAGGGTTTAGGGCAGTGCAGTGGTGTTCGGGCAGTGTAGGGGGTCGTGCTGGGGCTGGTGTTTCAGGGTTTAGGGCAGTGCAGTGGTGTTCGGGCAGTGTAGGGGGTCGTGCTGGGGCTGGTGTTTCAGGGTTTTGGGCAGAGCAGTGGTGTTTGGGCAGTGTAGGGGGTCGTGCTGGGGGTGGTGTTTCAGGGTTTAGAGCAGTGCAGTGGTGTTCGGGCAGTGTAGGGGGTCTTGCTGGGGGTGGTGTTTCAGGATTTAGGGCAGTGCAGTGGTGTTCGGGCAGTGTAGGGGTCTTGCTGGGGGTGGTGTTTCAGGGTTTAGGGCAGTGGTGTTTGGGCAGTGTAGGGGGTCTTGCTGGGGGTAGTGTTTCAGGGTTTAGGGCGGTGCAGTGGTGTTCGTGCAGTGTAGGGGGTCGTGCTGGGGGTGGTGTTTCAGGGTTTAGGGCAGTGCAGTAGTGTTCGGGCAGTGTAGGATGTTGTGCAGGGGGTGGTGTTTCAGGGTTTAGGGCAGTGCAGTGGTGTTCTGGCAGTGTAGGGGGTCATGCTGGGGGTGGGGTTTCAGGGTTTAGGGCAGTACAGTGGTGTTCGGGCAGTGTAGGGGGTTGTGCAGGGGGTGGTGTTTCAGGGTAGTGCAGTGGTGTTCGGGCAGTGTAGGGGGTCGTGCTGGGGCTGGTGTTTCAGGGTTTAGGGCAGTGCAGTGGTGTTCGGGCAGTGTAGGGGGTCTTGCTGGGGGTGATGTTTCAGGGTTTAGGGCAGTGGTGTTCGGGCAGTGTAGGGGGTCTTGCTGGGGGTGATGTTTCAGGGTTTAGGGCAGTGCAGTGGTGTTCGGGCAGTGTAGGGGGTCTTGCTGGGGGTAGTGTTTCAGGGTTTAGGGCAGTGCAGTGGTATTCGTGCAGTGTAGGGGGTCGTGCTGGGGATGGTGTTTCTGGGTTTAGGGCAGTGCAGTAGTGTTCGAGCAGTGTAGGGGGTTGTGCAGGGGGTGGTGTTTCAGGGTTTAGGGCAGTGCAGTGGTGTTCGGGCAGTGTAGGGGGTCGCGCTGGGGGTGGTGTTTCAGGGTTTAGGGCAGTGCAGTGGTGTTCGGGCAGTGTAGGGGGTCATGCACGGGGTGGTGTTTCAGGGTTTAGGGCAGTGCAGAGGTGTTCGGGCAGTGTAGGGTGTTGTGCTGGGGCTGGTGTTTCAGGGTTCAGGGCAGTGCAGTGGTGTTCAGGCAGTGTAGGGGGTCGTGCTGAGGCTGGTGTTTCACGGTTTAGGGCAGTGCAGTGGTGTTCGGGCAGTGTAGGGGGTCGTGCTGGGGCTGGTGTTTCAGGGTTTAGGGCAGTGCAGTGGTGTTCGGGCAGTGTAGGCGGTCGTGCTGGGGCTGGTGTTTCAGGGTTTAGGGCAGTGCAGTGGTGTTCGGGCAGTGTAGGGGGTCATGCTGGGGCTGGTGTTTCAGGGTTTAGGGCAGTGCAGTGGTGCTCGGGCAGTGTAGGGGGTCATGCTGGGGGTGATGTTTCAGGGTTTAGGGTAGTGCAGTGGTGTTCGGGCAGTGTAGGGTGTCGTGCAGGGGCTGGTGTTTCAAGGTTTAGGGCAGTGCAGTGGTGTTCGGGCAGTGTAGGGGGTCATGCTGGGGGTAGTGTTTCAGGGTTTAGGGCAGTGCAGTGGTGTTCGGGCAGTGTAGGGGGTCGTGCTGGGGGTGGTGTTTCAGGGTTTAGGTCAGTGGTGTTCGGGCAGTGTAGGGGGTCTTGCTGGGGGTGATGTTTCAGGGTTTAGGGCAGTGCAGTGGTGTTCAGGCAGTGTAGGGGGTCTTGCTGGGGGTAGTGTTTCAGGCTTTAGGGCAGTGCAGTGGTGTTCGGGCAGTGTAGGGGGTCTTGCTGGGGGTAGTGTTTCAGGGTTTAGGGCAGTGCAGTGGTGTTTGGGCAGTGTAGGGGGTCATGCTGGGGGTAGTGTTTTAGGGTTTAGGGTAGTGCAGTGGTGCTTGTGTAGTGTAGGGGGTCGTGCTGGGGGTAGTGTTTTAGGGTTTAGGGTAGTGCAGTGGTGTTTGTGTAGTGTAGGGGGTCATGTTTTAGGGTAGTGCAGTGGTGTCTGGGTAGTGTGGGGGTCGTGCTGGTGGTAGTGTTTTAGGATTTAGGTTAGTGCAGTGGTGTTTGGGTAGTGTAGGGGGTCGTGCTGGGGGTAGTGTTTTAGGGTTTAGGATAGTGCAGTGGTGCTTGTGTAGTGTAGGGGGTCGTGCTGGGGGTAGTGTTTTAGGGTTTAAGGTAGTGCAGTGGTGTTTTTGTAGTGTAGGGGGTCATGTTTTAAGATGCAATGCTCCAATACCTGACCAGTCTGCACTACATAAAACTGCAAAAAAACTCAAAATAAAAAGTGTTTTGCACACTTTTGTCATTGGGCTATATGTGGGCTACATCTGGGTAATATTTGTGCTACATTTGGGCTCTTTTTTCACTGGTGGCCATCTTGGAAGACTTCTTTGTTATGAAGTTTCCTAATTTCTTCATTTACTGCAGTCTTCTCAGTAGGAAATGCTTTCAGTTTTTTACTTTGATTCCATCAAGAAGGCATTCAGATGTGTCTCACATCTGCCATAAATTCAGAATGTTAGCACTCTAGTTGCTCATTAGATCACTGGAGTAAAGCTACTGCTCAACAGTGAGTTAACTGGTAGTCTGCTGCTGGTATTGAAAGTGATTGTTTCAGTCTGCATGCCAGAATTTTCTAATGAAATAGAAGAGGATATGAGATCTCACTTAAAACATGCCCTAATTTTTCTTTCTGCAGCACTAACCATAATTTCTATTTCAAAAAGAACCCCTCATTTTGTTCCTTTTTAAATTAAATGTTTTAAGTGTTACCGGTTTATTCCAATCAAGATGGCTTCAGGTGTGCCATACTTTTGTCATAAGTTAGGCTGTTAGCGCTCTAGTTGTTCTTTAGAACACTCTGGGAAGCTGCAGTAGAACACAAAGGCATCAACTGGCAGGCTGCTCCTGTTGAAATATAACAGGAAGATATTTGAGATCTCACTTGAAATATGTCCTAATTTTTCTTTCTACAGCACTAACCATAATTTCTATGACAAAATGAACCCCTCATTTTGTTCCTTTTTAAATTAAATGTTTTATGTGTTACCAGTTTATTCCAATCAAGATGGCTTCAGGTGTGCCATACTTTTGTCATAAGTAAGGCTGTTAGCACTCTAGTTGTTCTTTAGAACACTCTGGGAAGCTGCAGTAGAACACAAAGGCATCAACTGGCAGGCTGCTCCTGTTGAAATATAACAGGAAGATATTTGAGATCACACTTGAAACATGTCCTAATTTTTCTTTCTACAGCACTAACCATAATTTTTATGACAAAATGAAGCCCATCATTTTGTTCCTTTTTAAATTAAATTGTTTAAGTGTTACCAGTTTATTCCAATCAAGATGGCTTCAGGTGTGCCATACTTTTGTCATAAGTAAGGCTGTTAGCACTCTAGTTGTTCTTTAGAACACTCTGGGAAGCTGCAGTAGAACACAAAGGAATCAACTGACAGTCTCTGCCCTTGTTGGATGTACATGTTTTACTGAGAATGTCAGACTTCATTCTCACATGAGTGAGAAAGATAATGTGAATTTACAGAAAATATGCTCTCATTTTAGCTTCTGGAGCACCTTCCAAACCTCCATGGGACAAGCATGAGAAAATAGTGATCTCTCAAACATGATTCATGATATCCCAGCAGAAGGTTTTTCACATGGTAAAATCACCTTAGAATACACCACAATTCCTAAAATTAGTATGGTACCATCAACAAATAAATTCTAATGTAACTAAAGCCTGTTATCACCCTTTATAGTTCTCCTTTTGGTGACCCTCAAAATCTTCTATTCACTACAATGCATTTCAATGAGGTACTATCATTTATATTGGTCCCAAGATGGCTGCCAGCAATTCCAGGATGAAGTGCTGACAGCCAATCAGATCTCACGATGACATGTGTGGTTAGGCTCCGCCCAGATATATATGTGACTTTACTTTTGATTTTCTCAGGAACTACTGAACGGATTTACACCATTTAAGCAAAAGGCACGACACTGAACCAAGGGCTACCTCTTTGCCAAATTTGGTGTAATTCCGTTCAGCAGTTCGGGCTGTAGCTGCGACTAAAGGTTCCTATGGAAAAATGAATGGGGAAAACACGTTTTGGGACCCCCTTTTTTCTCAGCCCCCGCTTGACGTATCACCCGAGACTTTCAGGATAGGAGCGGACCGGAGCGCCCCAACAAGTTGGAAACTTTCGCGAAGATTCGTCAACCGGCGCCAACGTTATTTCAAATAGAATGTCGCGGATTTCCTATGGATAATAGGTTTTAACTATAACTATCTACTGGCGACCGCCAGTAGATAATATATATATATATAAATATATATATATATATATAAGAAATTGGGTTATTTATTAAGGGTGGTGAAAATTCTACTCAGGGTCAAGTAACAACCACATTCCTTTTGAGTGAACCAGAAACTCACTAAATTAACTTGTGCTTAAACCTCTGGCAGCTTGGCACAAAAAGCAGTCAGTCGGAACTTAGAGGCAATGTGTTAAGTATTTATACAGCACACAAATGGTAATAAAGTGAAAATACAAAACAAAAAAGATCCCAAACCAGTTTAGTAAAATAGAGACAATTGTAATACATAAAATGACAGCAAAACAAATTCAATCAATTCAGTAGAACTGGAGTTATGAATTTTTAAATGGTTTAGTGAAATCTAGAGCCTAAAAGATGAAAGCACCAACAGAGAGTATCTAGTTGTGTGAAACTGGGGTGAAGTCAAAAGTTAAGGTCGACTGCCATGAAGTGTGGATGGCTACATGAGGTAGGTGGGGCCCAGTATTGGATTACCTTTGGACTCAGAAAAATTCTTTAAAAATTCCAGGAGAAGATAGATTTGAGCGGGGCAAGGAAGCAGGCTGTGTCCGAGGAGTTGTCACCACCGTGGAGCGCTGGGTGAGGTCTTGGTGAAGCTGTCGACAATGGTGGAAAAAAGCTCCAAGTGGGAGAATCTGGAATTTCAGGCTGAATAGGTTATCGTCATCAATGGGCAGCCTGTTGCTGTCAAGCCCAATTAAGATTTTTCCTTTCAGACATGGACAACTTTTTGGAAGGTATAAACCTCCAGTGGGACTAAACTGCAAGCTGTAGACAAAAAGGGCCCCACGAGGCCAGATACCTTTCCCGGAGGTCCCGCAGAGCAGGATTTTCTGCTGCGGAGAAGAACAAAACCTCTAACACTACTTACAAGAGGCCAGCCAACTAGCCCTTGGAGTCACTCTGGTAGTCCTGGGTTCAAGCAGAGAAGGCAGGCCTCTAACAGCAGGGCTGTACTCTGGTAGCAGCAAGGAAGTCCTCTTGGGGAACAAAGCAGGCCTCAATCAGCAGGGTAGTCCTCTGGGGGTCCAGGCACTCCCATCTGAAGTCTTCCACAGCTCCAGAAGTGTAATGAAGAGTGGTTCTGAGGGTCCAAAGTTTATACCTGGTGCCATTCTTTGAAGTGGGCGATTCTTTTAGGCTACCCAACTTTCTGACCCTGTATAGTCCTTGCCTTCACCTGCCATGGCTCCACAAAGTCAGAGGTGACAGAAGGCCAGTGCCAGGTTCCTTTGTGTGTGTGCTGGAGGCAGTATTTTGAAATGGCAGTGGGCAGGGAACAGCTCCACCCCAACCATCCTGATAGAATGGCCCATCCTGCCAACACGTAGTCCCTTTTGTCTCACTGTCTGTGAGGAACACAGAAAGCCCAATAGCTAAGCTATTCACAGTCATGGAACCCAGGACACCGGCATCAGGCACCAAATGGTTGGAAAAATAAAATGCCAACTTTTAAAAAGTGACATTTTCAAATTTCCCTGCATTGAGGGTTGATGATTAAAGAGCATTAATCTATCCCTACACTAACACTAACTGACATCCCTACTTAAGCATCTTCAGGAAGAAGTATAAAAGGTGTCATTATGTGGAGTCTTCCTAAGAAGTCTCTCCATCATCGATGGGTCAGATAGCGTAAAGCTATGGAGACATAGCTTGTTCTCAGATGCTCTCTCTCTGAAGGCAAAAGAAGAAGTGGGCACTTTCCCTACTCCCAACATCACATTATTTGAAAGTAACTTTCCCGACAATTCATTGCGGATCGCGCCATCTGCTCTGGGTACAGTCCTGAAGGTATTTTTCCTTGGGACAACGGTGTTCTTTCCTTGCAACATTTTGTCCTTGATTCGCAGGCCTTCTCCTGTGTGAAGCACAAAGACCTTCCTTTATCGACTCAGGCCACATGATTGTAACTTCTTCTCTCTTTGCCTGACTAGTAAAACAAAGACATTATTCTAGCTAACAAGAATGTTTCTGTCAACTGCAACACAAAATGTGAGAAAGAACAATTCCAAAACACACATGAAATTCAAACTGTTAATTCAAAAGCGAGAGTTTTCAGGGAACTGCATTTCAGGCCTAAGAAATTCAGCTAACATAAGAAACAGCAGAAGGGTCATGGTCTCGCAGGCGGCAAGATGGCTTCACCTTGAGTGAGCTCTGCCGACCGGACGAGGACTATCCTGCAATATACTGCTCTTAGGCTTGCCAAAGCGGCCTGAAACATTAGCCTGCGACGCGGGACACTGCATAGTCTGACCCGATCTACTTGCTAGATGCGGAGCTGCCCGGAAGGACGACCGAGGAGTGAAACTTGCCGCGGCTCGCCGGTTGCGGTGGGCCGCAAGGTCGCTGAGGTTGGATTAGCGGCGTGCGGCGGCAACCACTGAGGTGCGGTTCTTGCTGACCGGCACTGACTCTACCTACACTGCCTGGGCTGGGAGATGAGCACACTCCGGGGGGCTGGAGACTTCGGCGGCGCGATCCTATGGGTGGCCTCCTGCTACGAGACCCTGAATAAACATGGCGGACCCCGCCTGAGCGAGGTGAGCATAACTACGAGCGGCTGGACAGGCCCGGACTTTGCGACGCTGTGGCTGGCCTGCCCCCGCCTAAATCTGTGGGCCCTTTCCCGCCCACGGGAGGGGTGTCGGGCCGCCAGACTAAGTGATACCTTCGGCCGCCCTGCACTGTGGATCCCTGTGGCCCTTCCCCATAACATTGTTGCGGTGCGGCCTGGAGGCGGACTCCCCGTCCCGGGCTGGGGCGACAGCGCTTTGACCCCCGAGGGGATTCCCTGACATTAGCACTAAGGATACCTGCTGCTTTTCTGCTGTGGGTGACGCTGCTGCCTGCGGTGCGGGCCTGGGTCGAGCTGCTCTGCCTGCCTGAATCCCCCCCCAAAAAGCTGTGGGCTGGGGTGGTGCCCCGGCTGCTGAGGAAAAGGATGCCTGCGGCCTGTATGCTGAGGAGGGCTCTGCAGCTTTTGCCCCCTTAAACTGGTGCACTGTGGACTACTTATAAACTCTCCAGCCCTTTCAAACTCTGATCTCTATCAGCTACCGGGGCCTGTTGCCAGACGCCACCGCAGCCCAGAAACACTTTCCTCCGGTCCTGCCCTGACGTGGGGGATTGCCACATATGCGCTGTGGACAGAGGAAGGAATCAAAAAGAAAACAAGAGAATAAAACACTGCAAACCGCATCATACGCTGAGCCCGGGGCTGCTTGGCGTACCAGAACTCCTGTCTGCATGAGAGCTTGCGCTCTGGGGGGTCCCCATGATTTGAAGGAAGGACGCGACCAGTGAAGAAGACCGCCCTTCAGCACACACAATAATTGACTGTCCCTGCAGCCTTCGGGTGCGGTGTTGGGCTTGTTAGTGGGGGTACCTGGCAGCCTTCCTGGGCTGCATAACTGCTGGCTGAGCCGAGCACGCTGACATTTCTGTCTCTCCCTGGGCCTCCCACTAGAACCTCGATATTACGACTTCGCAGGGGTACACTGCCTGAGTTGCCCCAGAACGGGGCCTCTGCCCTTTGCTCGAAATGGGGAAAACTGACCAGTAACAGCCTAAACTGAACTTTGAGGGCAGAAGCACTGGCTGTGGCAGCGACGCACAGCAAGATGCAGGTGATCATGCTACCCAAACAGAGGCTCCTACTGTACAGGACAATGATATTAAATCATTATTTATGGAAGTCAAAACCAGCCTGAAGACCATTGACTCTAAAAGTTATCAACTGGCACTGCGCCTAGACCAGGTTAAACAATGCGCCGACTCCCATGACAACCGAATCACGCACCTCGAAGCACGACTGTCAGATGCCGATGACTCCATTGCCGAAACACAACAGAAACTGCTCAAAATGGATAAGGTCCTGGACCTCATACGCGCCAAAAATGAAGATGTCGAAGCGCGATCCCGTAGGAATAACCTGCACATCATGGGCATTCCGGAGACTACGGCGATGGGTAGGGTGGAAGACTACCTAGAAGCACTGTTGCGCGAACTCTTTGGCCCGGCATTATCTGAATGCTTCATAGTTGAGCGAGCCCACCGTTGCCTGGGGCCTCGGCCTCCTCCTGGAGCTGCGGCAAGACAAATCATCACCCGCATCCTAAATTATCACGACTACAATGTCATCCTTTGGAAAGCGAGAGAGATGAAGGAAATACGGCATCAGGGCAACACCCTAGCATTCTATCCGGACTTCACCCTAACTGTCCAAAATGCCAGAAGAGACTTCCTACCGGCGAAGCGCCTGTTGCAGCAACTCAACATTACATATGCCCTCCTATACCCGCCAAGTTGCAAATTGATACAGAGGACAGACCCCGCTACTTCACGGACCCCAAGGCGGCTACATCCTTTGCCAAACAACTGAACAAAGACCGCTCATGTACTTTACCACCGGAGGGTGAAAATAACCATCTAAGTGACAATGATTAGCCTCCTTTCTTTTACTTTCTTTGCTGTCCTCGAGGGGGCATGAACACTGGGGTGTTTTCTGTCTGACGTTACTTGTTCCCAGCTATATTGGTATTTCATTGCATTCACAGGCGACCAAGGATGTGTCTATTGGGCCTATAGCTGTTGTCGTAAACTCTCGCCCGGTCAAACCGCCCTCTGAGCCCTCGCTCCCACTCGGGATGAATCCTGCTTGTTACCTGTTTCTCATTTTTTTGTTGCTTGGGGGTGGTGGGAGGAATGTATCTCAACCTGATTGGGGGGTTGGAGTGGGAGGTGGGAGGGTTAGGGTAGCTGTAGACAGGGGCCGGGAATTCGCCCCTCTGTTATGGGTTTATGTTCCTTCTAACTGTTCAGTATGTTCAGTAGGTGGCATCCACTGTCATAACCGACAACACCACAAAAGATAGAGGAGACCTCTGCTTGGACAGCGGTCGACACAGCACCAGAGGTACATCTACACTTATCACAACCCATTAGTATGGCCGAGGTAACATTTATTACCTTGAACATCAGAGGTATCAATGATCACCATAAATCCAGGCTTATCCACGCCTACTTAGCCAGACATAACACTGACATATGTTTCCTGCAGGAAACACATCTTGCCTCTGCCAACATGGCTAGGCTTAAGGCCCGCCATTGGGGGGAGTCCTACTCGGCTGCATACTCAAACTATGCCAGAGGGGTCACTATTCTAATCAGACGTGGCCTACCGTGGCATACTGATCGAACACACACCGACTCTGCTGGCAGATATGTCATACTAACGGGCACGCTCTATTACCAACCTCTAATACTAGCTGCCATCTATGGCCTCAATCTCGATGACCCTGACTTTTTCCTGAACTTTTGGAGACTGCTCTCCTCCTTTGGTTCATATCCTATCATTTGGGGCGGCAACTTCAATATAGCACCGCTCAATACTATGGACAGATCAGGCGCACGTACAAAACATCCACTGGCCACGGCCACCCTACACACACTGACACAAGAGAATGCCCTAGTAGATCTCTGGCGGCATATTCACCCCACGAAAACCAAGGGCACTTGTATATCCACCACGTGGCTCTTGGTCACAAATTGATTTATGGCTCACAACTAGAGATGTCGCCAGCTGGACACTATCTGTCGAACACATGCCCCACACCTTATCTGACCACGCCCCAGTGCGCCTTACGCTAAAGATTCCACAATCCCGCCAGCGTATGTTCTCGTGGCGCCTACCTTCTTATGCCTTGCGGGACACAGTATTGAAGGAAGAGTTGCGCAGCGCCATCACGGGCTTCTTTGAGCTCAACACCTGCTCAGTCACATCTCCCTCAGTTCTCTGGGAATAGTTCAAGGTGGTGATGAGAGGGATATGCATCGCAAAACAGGCCGGAGTCCTCCGAGCCATTAGGGACACTCTCAGGCGCTTGGAGTCTGAGCTCCAAGCTCTAGATCAGACTTACTGTTCTAATCCCAACCCAGATATACTTGCAAATGTTAGGGTCAAAACAACTGAACACTTCTCAGAAGCTGAGCGCGAGATCAGCTACCTGGGCCGCGAGGCGACGACCCGTAGATACGTCGAAGGTGAGCGTCCGGGTAAAACTCTGGCTAACCTGTTACGGAAACCCATGCATCCACTTATATGACAGAGCTATGCTCTGATTCGGGAAATAGAATTACCGCACCAGATGATATCATAAAAACAATCTCTACTTTTTACTCTTAACTTTACACCGCAGGCTCTGAGCAGGACCCTGACTCCCTAAAACAATACTTCGACTCGATTGAGCTCCTATGGCTCAGTCCGGCCCACCGTGAATATCTTGATGCTCCATTCACAAATGAGGAAATTACTCAGGTCATCGCGGGACTCCCGGCGGACAAGGCACACGGTACGGATGGCCTTACGCCGGCGTTTTACAAAGAGTATGCCCCAATTTTAATACCTCACTTAGTGGAGATGTATAACGAATCCATTAAAGTTGGCTGACTTTCCCCATCGCTCCGTGAGGCACTCATCACCCTAATACTGAAACCAGAAAAGCCGCCAACATCTTGCAACTCCTATTGCCCTCTTTCGCTCATCAACACGGACAATAAAATACTGGCCAAAGTATTAGCAAACCGACTACTCCCACTCATGCCGTTAATAATACGTCCAGACCAATCTGGCTTAATTCCAGGCCGCGCCACCTCACATAACCTCAGAACCATTTTTTGGGTAATGCACCAAATTAATCCCACCCTCCCCGCAGTGGCTGCGCTTCTCAACGCAACTAATGCGTTTGACTCCCTCGAATGGTCCTTTCTGTTCTCTCTGCTGGCCCGCCTTGGCCACAGTCCGGGCTTCATTCGAAATATTAGATTGCTATATACCCTGCCAACAGAGCGCATAAAACTCAATGAGCAGATCACCGACCCCATTACAATCACTAGAGGCACACGGCAGTGTTGCCCACTTTCGCCCCTGCTCTTTGCCATTGCCATGGAACCCCTTGCTGCTCAATTGTGTCAACACCACACCCACCGTGGCATTGGGTTCTCCGCCCGAGCATTGGTCACCTCTATGTATGCAGACGATGTCGCACTATACATCCGTGAGCCACACAAGAATCGGGATCCAATGACCAGAGAAGTCATACGTTTTGGGGGATACTCGGGGGTCCACATTAATTGGAGTAAATCCATATTGTTCCCCCTTACGGTTCACCACAACCTTGCTCGACAGAGTTTCCGCTTAAATGGGCAACTGAACCTATTAGATACCTGGGCATTTGGCTTAGCAGAAACACAGACGAACTATGGTCTGCGAACTATGATAGGGCCATGGAGTGGTTAGAAGCCAAAACACCAATCTGGAATAAACTTGCGCTTTCCTTGTCAGGCCGCATCGCAATTTCTAAATAATCCGCCATATAGTAAATGACCAAGGGATTTTGGCTCACTAATAGAGAGTCATATTGTTAATATATCGCTCTTTCAATTGCACTGTCTGTGCTATTAGGTGTTCTTTGGTATCATTATTATTTTTTATATTTTTTATATTTCCATCTTTTAATACTTAGCAATTCTTCTGCTATATTTTAAATATGCAAAATCTATCTCCATACTACCAACTGCAGACAGTCTAAGAGATATTTAAAGATGGCGGCTAGAATCGCCTTAGACCATTTAACAATCGGGATACAGACACAGCGTATATATATATATTTTTTCTGTGCTCTCTCTGTAAGCTTTGATCAAATAACTATAGTGTAGCATTTTATTCAATCGATATTGCTAGCACTTCATCAAGGTTGTGTAGATGCGTTTTTAGGAGTTACTTTTGCCGCCTAAGGTCCACCAGATGGATTTACTGGAACTTGGAGTAGGATCACTATACAAAATTACGAGTATATTTACTGATCTAAGTCTTTATAAAAATTATTGTTTAGAGCTGTATCCAAACTATTCTCACTAAATATGGTATGGTACAAATGACACTCTAATATGGCGGACACAGTCGCAGTGTATTATTTCTCACTTAAGGGAGAAATAGCGCGCCTAGTCTCGTTGATCTTCGTCTGACCAATCACAGCGTAGTATCAGATTTAAAAATCGGCAAAGACGCTAAACTTGTTGACTATCGTCTCGAACGCCTAACGTAGTGCGGATCACGGGCCTCGGTTAAACAGCGACAATGGCAGGTAAGGATGTATCCGGGGTTTCCGCTTTAGTTAATCTCTAATGAATCTTTGATTCATTATTCAGTATTTGCAGCTTTATGGTCTTAGAGCCTTATTATGTAACTGCAGAGCATTTCCCGTTTTTAACATCGTCAAATAGTTAATAGTGCCGCTTTTAGCAATATGCCTAACATTCGCATACTTAGTATTAAGCAGCAGGACCATATGCCTTATCTAGCTGTAGGACAATGAATGTAAAGTGCTATTTGGTTGACCAATTTATACACATTTACAACTGATCAATTCAGGAATCCGTTAATTTTCGGTCATAGTTAACCATTGCAGCGATACAAAATGAGCCTTAGAGAGGTCAAATTGAATAGTGCCGCTTTTAGCAATATGCCTAAGATCTGCATATGTAGTATTAAGAAGCAGGATCATATGCCTCATCTAGCTGCAGGACAATGAATGTATAGTGCTATTTGGGCGATCAATTTATGTATATTAACAGTTGGGAAATTCAGGAATCCGTTAAGTTTTTGGTCATACTTAACCATTGCAGCGTTACGAAATGAGTCTTGTAGAGGTCATAACAGGGGATATATAAATGATACCCTGTGCTGCTTGTATTTAGGAACATTTGTGTATCAAAACTTTTTGTCAGTATTGCAAGAGCCACTTCCTTCATATGGCTTATCTTGGCTGGGTGCTTATTTTGTTTCGCTAGTTAGCACCATGTATTTAGGAAATATTTACATTCTCTAAAGTTTGCGCCTTGGTGACGATTTGGTTTGGTTTTCTTCTGCCCTTTGTAGCTAACTAATTTGATGAACACGTATATACAGCAACGGGAATTACCGGCTTAGTTTTGTTACATTACTGTAATAAGGAGTTCTAGATACCCTGATTTGAAGAAGTACTTAGCAGTGAGCCATCAAATAGGGTAAGTTATTTCTCCCTGCCTTCACTAATAGTCAGGATTACTCCCTGGACGTATGTGACAACTCAGCTGTCTTTTATTATTTTTATTTTATTTCCTAGATGTCGTGCGTATTGTACGCAAACAAATCTTTCTTGCAGCCGTAAAGCTTGTCCAGACGACTAGAAATATATATAAAAATAATTCTTTCAGGCAGGTTGATTTTTACAAGCAGGTAGACCATTTCTGGCTTTCAAAGCGGATGCATGTGCTTTTCTTGCACATTTTTCTATTCACATTTTTCTTATTTTTCTTATTTAAGTGCACGGATGAACTAAGTGTTTCTCTTCATTTTCTTTCAAGTATGGTGTAGGCTATTTGTTCGGTACTAGTTTTCATGGTTGTGTTAAATCACATTGGGAACTACCACCTCTATTCACTTTATGACCGGAGGAAACTCCTCAAGATAGGAACCACGGGGAGATAATGAAGTAATTACTTGACTTGGTATCAACTTTGTATTGAAATTAGATGCTTGTTCCTGCCACTCCCCCATCATTACTAAAATCAATGTTTTTAACACCTTACAGATAACCCCCGGCTATTGTTGGGTCTGAGATTTCTCTCCCTTTTATTTGGTCCTGAAGAAGGTGGCTTGTCCACTGAAACGCGCGTAGACCAAGACCGAGTCCAACTCTGAGAAGAGGTCTATGGAGGAATAGTACCATCAGACATCGCCTTTTTACCAACTCTCTGTCTTCCCTCCACCGAATTGTTTAGACCCCTCATAGGATTGAATCTCATGTGGTTTTTATTCATATTAGGATGATTGTAGAATGTTTGAAGTAGGTTGTGTGGTGTGAATGAATGATTGGTGGTTGCTGTGGGGTTATAAACTTTAATGTTTACAATAATGTATTATTTGTAATGCTTTTGTGTCACATTGATTGAATATTTCATAAATAAATTGTACTCATGTAAACTTTTTTCTAATGTGAATCAGAACAAATATAAAATGATAAAAATGTCTTTGGAGAATTTTTAAAGAAAATAAAAAAACATAAATGAATATTTTGTAATTGGTATAATTTAGATGTACAAGTGATTCATGATTTGGTTGTTGGCAGGATAGAACCTGAAGGGGTCAGCTTTAAAGCAATATAGGTCTGATTAGAGGTTTTGTAGTTTAAGTTTGTTTTTCCCCTCTCCTCTAGGACCTAAAGTAATTTTAGGGGGCCTTTTGCTCTTACACGCATCGCAATTGCTGAAATGGTTATTTTGCCCAAATTTCTTTATTTGTTTTTGAACATACCGCTTCCTCTTACGATGCAATTCTTTAATAGACTGCGATCTAACTTAATCTTTTTGACATGGGCGGGACGCCAGCTGCGAATTCCCTATGATATTTTGACGCTCCCTTTCGCACACGGCGGTCTTGGTGCCCCTAACCTGAAACTATATGCTTATTGCGCTCAGGCCAGTTTTCTACATTTTTGGCTCCACCCGACACCATTCCAGCCGCACACTGCGGTAGAGGCTGACCTGGCCTCTCCTTGGCCGCTTAGCACTGCGCTGTTCCTGCCCTATAAAAACCCCTGAAAAGAAATCAGCACAGTGGAATGCCTGCGATGGGCATGGGAGGGACTTTGTAAATACACTGGCACAGACACCCTATACGCTCCATCCATGCAACTCGCCGAAAATCCCGCTTTTCCCCATTACAAAATAAAGGTATGGCGCGCTGCGCGAAGGCACTAGGAATCAGTATAAATGCTGATTTATATCCAGATGGCCAATACCCCCCCCCCCACGAGCGCACCGCAACATCAACACCCACACTCCTGGATAGCCTACTATACCACCAGATGCGTGCTAAGGGCCCGATTCACAGAACTAACTTAAGACAAAATCCTAAACTTACTACCATTGTGGTATTCACAGAAGGCACTTACTCATTTTGGTATTCACAGAAGGCACTTACTCATTTTGGTATTCACAGAAGGCACTTACTTACTCATTTTGAGTAACTTACTCATTTTGAGTAACTTACTCATTTTGGTATTCACAGAAGGCACTTACTCATTGATGAGTAAGTGCCTTCTGTGAATAACAAAATGAGTAAGTTACTCAAAATGAGTAAGTTACTCAAAATGAGTAAGTTACTAATTTTGGTATTCACAGAAGGCACTTAGGGCCATATGTAGGTAATTTCTATTTACCGATTCCTAAATACCGAATTTTACCGATTCGGTATTTAAGAATCGGTAAATAGAATGTAGGTAAACATTCGGTACATTTTACCGATTCGGTAATATTCGTTATTACCTATTCGGTATTTACCGAATCGGTAATAAGGAATACCTTCCCGTTCATTCCTATGGGCCTGGAGGCCCATAGGAATGAATGGGAAGCCATTCACTATTACCAATTCAGTAAATACCGAATCGGTAATAGGGGGAGCATATTCAAGGGTGGCAGGGTGTCAAATTGACACCCTGTTGCACCCTGAATCGTGCATGTGTGCACATGTGGCGCACATACATGCCCTATGGGCATGTATGTCTGCCACATGGCACTTTAAAAAAGCACAAAATTGCTTTTTAAAAGGTATTCGGTATTTACCACCAACTTGTAGTTGGTGGTAAATAACGAATCCTTAAACCAAAAATGCACTCACTTGAGTGCTCCCTACATAGGATTTAAGGAATCGGTAATTTACCGATTCCTTAAAATAACGAATCGGTAAATTACCGACTCCTTAAATCCGGCCTCCTACATTGCAAAGGGCTAAATACCGGTCGGTAACGGGAAATTTACCGATTTTCGGCCGTTACCGACCGGTATTAGCCCACCTACATATGGCCCTTACTCATCAATGAGTAAGTGCCTTCTGTGAATACCAAAATGAGTAAGTGCCTTCTGTGAATACCAAAATGGTAGTAAGTTTAGGATTTTGTCTTAAGTTAGTTCTGTGAATCGGGCCCAACATGCAAAAATGCGAATAACTCATTCCTGGCGCCACCTCCCACTAACGCGTCACTGTAATATATACACATGACTACTTCACATCGAAAACTTGTCACTAGATTGTATTTGCTATCCAAGGCAGCTGCACCTATTGACGCTGCGCGGCGCGCAGCGTGTGGTGGGCGGACTTGCTGGACTGCCCCACACTTGAGTAATGGCAATACTGCTGCAGCCACGCAGAAAGACTCTCTCCCAATTATAGGCTGAGGCAGATACACTTTAAATTTATCCACAGGCTATACCGTACCCCGCTCGCAATGCACAAGAAGGGCCTCACTGCGGACACGCGCTGTGCGCGCTGTTCGGCACTCGACGCCACTCTCACGCATCTGGCCTGGTCTTGTCCTAAAGTGGCATCCTATTGGCTAAAGGTATGCAAGATCATCAGCTCTATTACCTCATTCACCATCACACCGAATCCCCTTCTCTACCTACTTGGTTACGTTAAAGAGGTTCCTGATGCATGCCAGCACTTGGTGGCAATGCTACTGGTTCTGGCCAAGCGCAGAGGAGCTATTCACTGGGGGCGGAAACCGGCACCAATGCTCAAATCCTGGCTCGCTGATGCAGCATACTTTCAGACACAACTAACAGAATTTTGGAATCTTATGCCGACAGCAAGCAGGCAGCACGATATTTGGGGACCACTAGTTACTTACCTACATGGTTTGGCTGAGGATGCCTCAGACAATAACACCACCATGGGCAGTCAGGTACGCATGCCTGCACGAGTAACCGATGCTTGGCCGGAGGTGCACGTAGCTCTATAATATATTACTATTGCTGTGATCTAACTTGCCTCTGCATGACTCCTTCTTTTTTGCAGAAATATCATCTGTTGTGAATGTTTGACGATGTTAACCTACTGATAGATACCTCGTATGCCTGTATATGAATCAATAATCCACTGTAACTTGATTATGCCACTGCTGAACTGTATGTACTAACATGCTCCTATTGAAAATGTTCAATACAAAAAAACATAAGAAACAGCAGATGAGCTTTACGTATTTGTATTAAAAATAAGGCTCTTTCAATTAATACATTTACCTACATGTAATACGACACGATTAATAAACACAATTAGTACATGAATAATTGTCAATTTCACAACACAAGCCCTTCACGTTAATGTTTTCTGCTAGTTACATTCATTTTCTACGTTGATTCTCCATGTTACCATTTAATGGCCTAAAATACATCACTTCATGTTAATACAACAAAGGATTATATGCGGGTGCGCCCTACATGTGTGATTATAATGCACCCCTACAAATAAAATGTGATTTCCACTACATCACACGCAGTACCTTTATTTGGAATCATTCAGTTCCCAGTCTCTGCAAATAGGTTGTTAAACAAAGCGATTTACCTTGTTCTGATCCAAATGCCAAATGTCACAAGATATATCCCGTTAGGCACACACTACCTATGTCTCAATCGTACAGTTCTCGGCATCTGCGCAGTGCTTGCAAACAGTGTGTTAAAGTAAGCGCTTTACCTTGCTCCGATTAGCTGTATGAGAGCGGCCGCTTAATGCAGAACCTTCCTTGATACACAGGACTGAAATACCTGATTGGTAAGTCTGTTCTCTTTTTGTTTTTCTTTCCTAGGAACATCAGCAGAAAGTGGCGTGACGAACTGCAGTCGAGGTGGGAGCACCCAGATGAAGAACTGCAGCCTAGGTTGGGATCGGGCTTGCAGTGTCAACAGTCAGGTGACAGGATTCCAGCAAGTCTAAGTGCAGAGCCTTGACTGGGACCGGTTTACATAGCCGATCTTCGCGCATATGTTCCAACTCACATGTAGAGCAGAAACCATTTCCCAGCGGGGAGCCAACCTGCACATGGAGCAATTGAAAGGGTTTGCACATGCCGGTGTGCACATTGATTTGGCACAATGTTCACTACTGCCCCTAGGGAGTGAATGCATCTGTAAACATTGTCTAATACAGTTTCCCAGTCTAAATGCCTACCACTACCACCGGGGAACAGTGAAGCACACCATTACACGATACAATGGACCACATTATTATGACAACTCACAATGGGGATGGGCGTCACTACTTAATATGGACATCTTGATTACCATGAGCACACAGTTGCATGAGCCGCCATTGAGACTACAGGATCCATGACACACAGTGTGCACGGGACCCACTAAAGGCATACCCTTCCCAATTAGGGCAACATACTAAAGCATAAAAAGAGTGATGGATAGAAGGCCTAAATCAATGTCAGCCACTGGTAATTACTGGAGCAGCATCTCAGTCCATCATTATTTTTCACACCATGCCACCTAAGTGTTTTCTTTAGTTTGCAGAAGTGGAATCTGGTGCTAAAATTTGACTCCCTGAAGCTACAAATGAGTCTGTAATTTGGTTAATAGGGTTTAACAGGAACACTATTTCTTGACTACTGGTCACAAGGTCCACATGGATTTTAGTAATGGCTTAACTCATATAGTGACCCACTGAGAATCTCAGTTATCCCAGAGCCTCTCTGGTAGTTTTGATAACTTGTATATCTCTCAAGAAAAATAATGTAAAAACAGGGCAGAGGAAGCAAAAGTACATCAGTGCTTGTCATGGCTGTGTATCATCTGGAAGATGAAGATTGATCTGGCAACTGTTGGCAAACTGATCCACTAATTGGATCTCAGGTTAAATGTGGGAAAGTTCAAGATAAGCACAATAAATGTTGGAAGGTAAATGTACTTAAAATACAATATAATAACCCAATGAAGAAGATGTTTTCCGCAATGTGGAAGTACAGCTTACCTAAATCCATGGCAGAGGAGACGGTATTGATGTCAGATGTCAACCAATATACCAACACTGTTCAATAGGATGCCAAGGAGATGGACATCATCCAAATAGCGGCAGAAAGATGATAACATCGAAACAGCCTAGGACAAATTGCCAGTAAACATTCTTGGAGCGAGAACTAATCTGAAAAGAAAATTGGTCAGGAAGAAAATAATGTGAGGGAATGGAATGCCAAGTGAATTGAACATAAGCAGGAATAAAAAAACAATGTAACTATGAGTTGTTAGAAGGCAAAGACACATATGTGTACTCCAAATGCCAACTAGGTGCTCTACAGCTTTTGACCTGTAAATTGACTCCTAATCTATGAAGTTCCCTTCCACATGATTGTTTTATAGGTCTAATCTTTCCATAAAGCTATTCCCCAGTCTTCCATAGTTTCCACTCCTTCACTGTGTGAATCTAATGATCCTATAGTTGATGCAGGGTGTGGCACAGTGATAGTGTGGCTGATGTCAAAATTTTAAACAGGTCTTCTCTTGTACCGTTCCAGGACTGCTGTTGGCTAGGAATCCTGACACAAGGGCAATCACTTGAGTTCTAGCAGAACTGGGGAGTTATGATCATATTTCTTGAGGCCCTTGATGATATGTATTGTGGTGTGTAAGATGGTATTAACAGGGACCAACATGGAGTCTGTGATGCCTTAAAGTGGAATGTCGCCATTATCCAGATGCACCTATAACAGGGTCTGAACAACTGTTCTGAAGTTGTTTGCTGGGAGGAATGGCTTCACTTTCTTCAGCAGAGAGAGCTTTCTCCATGCCATTTGGCACTGGGTGAAGGTTGGGTTTTAAATGAGTCCAGAAGCATGTAATTCAACAATGTCTACATTAGTTGACGTTTAGGGGTAGGGTTTTGAGTAAGAACAGGAAGATTGGCGCTCAAACTAGTACGCGTTATGTGAGTAATGCTACACAAAGTTGTGCGGTGCTGCCAGGTCGGAGGAACAACCCAATAACCCCCGTGAGTGTGTGAGTCGAAGAACGCACACTGGACAAGTAAACACAATCCTGGGCACACGTATTAGGGGTATACCAGTAGTATGAGAGTCTCGTTCAGATAAATCACAGTTGTTAATGTCTGGATAGAGTTCAGTGATATTTATTAAGAGAAAACAAAATTATAGAAACAAAGCAACCAGCCGACACGTGTTTCGTCACAAGTATAATTCCTGTGACTCTTCAGGGCTGGGAAGGATACAAAAATTAAAATGAGGGAAAGAAAGAAACAAAAGAAGGTGGGCTATACAAATGATAAAGTTATTTTAAGGGGACGTTTGGGAAGGGGAATAGACCTTGAAAATAACTTGAATAACATTGGTTTAAAAGGTGCACAATGAAACCAGTGACTCTCGTGAAAGTGCCGCTCTCATGAAGTGATCTACATGATAAAGTTCGTGGGAAAAACATAGTTAAAGATGAAGTGACAATCGAAATGTGCAGGGCACAAGGTAATAAGTGACATAGTGGGTTTCAAGTGTTTGTGCAGTGATAGAAACTGTTGTTAGTCAACAGAAAACAATAACAAAAAATAATTACTTTCAAACATACACTGAGACGTAAAGAAAATCATAAAGAAAATAACTGTAGGGATCAATAATGGTCAAATAATAAGAGATCCAATTAACATGGAATATACAGAAAAAATTAAGAATTTGACAAATCAAAAAACGTCGCAGTGCACGGGACCGGGGGTCAGAAGTTGAGTGACGAACAATATGAGGAAAGAGAAAATGATCCGTCCAATAAGTGAACGGATCGGGGAAGAGATCTAATGAGAGAACCCCATTGAAACAAAAGGGACAGGTACCTTAGTGGAGTGTTCCACACGAGAAAGCAAGGTCTCGAAAAGCGGTGTGAACATCAAAATCGTCCCAGGGTCAGGGGAGGACTGAAGAATGTAAGCGAGTCTGGTGTGTTCCAGAAAATAGTCAGGGCAGGTGCAGAGCCACGAGTCCACAATAAGTACGTGGCAAGTCAAAAGGGGGCCCTGGTGAGAAATGAAGAGAGGGGACTAACTTGACAACCCATCGTATGTCAAAAGTGGTTGGAAAATGGGAGACGAATGAGGGCACTAACCTGTGTGTTAAAAGGAAGGCCGTCCAGTATCCTGTGCCTGAAATCGTAATACTAATAATGCCGTGTATGGCAGCAAGGTACAGCGCTGAAAGATAACGTGAGACTAGTAAGTAAAGGCTAAATCAATGAGGTGATCTTCTGTTGTTTTTCTCTGCAGAAGAAACTGATGGCATTGAACTAGTGTGTGGAGTGGGGCATGAATGATCCGCAAAAGATTGATTCTGTGCTTAATGGTCTACAAGAGTGTTCTGCTTCCGTTGGCTACTTTATTGATGGTTTTGATATAGTATTTTCTTTGACTGATGTGATGCGTTCTCTGTGTTTTGAACAAATGCCCTTCAATCCCAGCAGTCTGACTGGGGTTCTGTTTTTCTTCTATTTCCTTTCCACTCTGTGGATGGAGGGTTTGATGCTGGCAAGGTCTTTGAAGTACTGTGGTGCTGAGGGTTCATCTTGCAATTGTGTATTTTAGTTTAAGTTTGTGTATTCATATGCTTTTCCAAAATTGTGTTGAAGATCCTTAGAAAGGTGTGAAGTTCAGGTGTGGAGATGAAAGGGTGAGTGGAGAATTTGTGCTTATGGCTGTGAATAGAGATGCATTTAAAGAATGTTTGCTGTCCCTTGATGGGTTGACCTTGATCAGATGATTGAATATTGGGGTAGTGAGGTCATCCAGTCTAATGGCATGAGAGGTTTGTATTGTTTAGTTGGTTATATCAAGAAGACAATTTTGAGGATTTGGCCTTTAGAGTATGATGGTCGGGTGACATGTTGAATCATGTTGAGTGCATTAATGAGGTTTAGGAAGGTGTTTCTTGTTTTTCACACTTGAGTTGTCTGGGAAAATAAAGTCGCTAAAATGGTAATTTTTTATCAATTCCTTTTTTTGTTGAGTAGGTTTGTGGATGAAATGTTAGGTGGCGGACTGAGTTGAAAGGATGGAATGTTCCTGTTTCACTGGCTTGCCTACAATGCAGAACCAGGAAGCCTTGTGAATGACAATGGGGTGTCCTTGCGTCCTATCGGTGCAGTCCACACTCTGGATGCAATAGTCTGTCGGAACAAGGACATTTAGGATAGGTGAGGATGTGGGGGTGAGCCATGTTTCTGTGATGAAAGTGTGTAAAGATTGTGATAGGTGATAAGGTCTGTGATGTGAGGAGCATGAAATACTGCAGAACCTGTGTTACTGAACTTGAACTGTAGAGTGTTTTATGTAGTTTGAGGGTGCGTGGTGGTTAGTAAGATGTGCCTGATGTTGGGTCTATTTGTTGTGAGGATGTGGTGTGGTTGTTTGTGTGATTTAGATCCGGATTTAATTGTGTAGATGGTTAGTGAGTGGTGAAGAACTGGGCACATGATGAGTCTTAGCTGCTGGGTGCTTCCTGAAGTTGCACTGCTTTTTCTGCCAGCAGTCCCCAACCTGTAACTCGGGAGCAGCATGTTACTTGTGGCATAAAAAATGAGGATCTCGTTCCTATTTCTTGTTTAAAGTGCCCCCAGCCTGCTTCTCTATTTGTTTTCCCTCTCAGACTGTCTCCTGTAGAAAGAAGTACTGCATGTTCATGTGCAGGTGACTGGACCTGGGAGGAGGTGTATGATTGGAGAGTTTTCTTTGGGACGCTTAGGCTCAACACCAGCAGTGTATGACAAATCCCATAATTCTTTCACAAAGGCTCATTGGGGCCTTCCATCACAGGGGCTCTATAGTCTGCGTTTTTGATTTTGCAACTGTATGCAAAACAGGAAGAGAGCTCAAATGCATCACATGCAAAGCCTAGGAGCCTGCCAGGCCTGACCGCTAAGAGTTCCCTGTACTGTGAGATGGCAGTAATTAAAGAGGAGGTCTAAGGACGGCAAGAAGGCCTGCTAAAATTTCAAGTATTTAGGCCCTCATTAGGGGCCTCATTTATGAGAAGTGGAGCAGCGCTGCATGAAAGCAGCGATGCAACACTTCTCAGTGCGCCCTCCTTGTGACACCAATGATGCGTCATATTTACAGTATGACGCATCATGTCGTAAGGAATGACAGATAGTGGCGCAAATGTGGCGCATTGCTGAAGTTGTGTCGGAAGCCTGACGCAACTCCAGCAATGTTCATTTCACATGGGGCAAGCCCCATGTGAAAGGGCCTGCGTCACCCTTACGCCTGCCATGAGGCAGGCGTAAGGTTTTGACACATTGGCAGCATAGAGGTGTCGTAGCTGCAACACTTCTACGGGGCTTTGTTACGACGGAACGCCCACCCTGCATACATTATACCTGACGCAGGTATAATGTAGCGCAGGGCTTTACAAGGTGACGCATATGACTAGATGCGCCACCTTGTAAATATGTCGCAAAGTGGCGCATGTTTTACGCCACCGCCGGGTCACGAAAAGTGACGCAACGGCGGCGCAAAACAGGCACAAGGGCTCATAAATAAGCCCCTAGGTTTCTAAGTGATACAGCCCCTTTCTTTCACCAAGGTCTCAAAGATTCTGAAAATGAAAGTCCAAGAAGTACATTTTATGGATGGTGACAGTGAGTGTTATGGTCCTCATTACGAATTATGTAGTATCCAGAATTCTGCATGGATTGTTAAAAAACGCTTGAACCATCTGATTCACAAGATTTACAACTTGAATTTTACATGCATTTTTTTTGCACATAGGGAAATTTTGCATGCTGTAAATACTGGTATTGTTAAAACATTTATACAATAAATATTGCATCTTTTATTTTAAAATAAAGTTCCAAGTATGGTGGTTGACTGTAAAACAGCTGAGAAAAAAACTGAAAAATACCTCCAACTGTACTCTAGTTGTTCTTTTAACATGTTTTGATCTCTATGTCAACTTTCAATAAAACTTTATTGAATTGATCTCTGGCAGAGAGACATGTTCTTGATCTGCTGCCCATAGGTACTGGAAAGTGTATCTTGTCTTTGTCCATGTATCCGGATGTTTTTTTTTAAACTTAAGTTGGGATAAGTATGTATTAGGATGTATTAATATAATGTCTGTCAAGTCTTTATTCGAATGCATAATACATCCACAAAACCATAACATACATCAGACAACATTATACAATACTTGTCCTAAAATAAAAAGCTGCCATGATTAGTTAAAATACACAAACAGTATTAAAACTTAAAAAGACCAATTATATTAGGATTTTATGCTTGTGTACACATCCTGACTAAGTGCAAAATACGGTCCACTGTAGGGGCAACTTTAGTGACAAACGTGCCCAGCCAAGTTTTATAAAGTGCGTAAGTGTTAATGTTAGTTAAAAAGTCCAAATCATCATGTGCTTGGAGGGGTAAAAACTCCTAGCTCCAGAATCATCCTGAGCCTATATTTGTTACATATCATTTACCACGGCCTAGGCACGTAGAAGGTAGAATGAAGTATTGTAGGGACTGGTATCCCGGACCCTCCATCTAGTCTAGTATACAAATGTACTAATCTAATTTAGTTAAAATTCAATGATACAAGATGTTTCACAAGTCCGGTCAAATTAAAAATATAACAATAAAGTTATGTTACACAGCCCTCAGTTCCACCAAAATACTCATTTCAATATTTTTAAAACAATTACAATTTCAAAGTTGTACATTCTAGCCCAGTTATAGGATTAAACCATGTTCTTTCTAATATAAAAGACCGACCATAAGAATGTTGCATTCTGCAGCATCTTTCTAGGGTGGGTAATGTTTGCAGATATAAATATGCAGGGCGCAATTGAGTAAAGCCATGGGGTTTTACTATTGGTAAAATATATCTTTTCCGTAAGTGAGTATAAAACTTATAGAAGAGGACCACATGCATTGTATCCTGTGGTAACATATTATCACAGGGACTGTTAATCAAGTTTACTGCCCAATCATTCATTTTTGGGAGACTGACTAGTCGATGAAAAATGCCTAATCTTAGGCGGGTTAAAACAAATCTATGTCTACCATGCAATACAGATTTGAGATAGGGTTGCATATTAAAAGTAGTTAAAATTAATTGGTTCTTTGATACACTTGGTTTAGGAGCTTCAAGTGTCCATCTAAGATTATCTAGATGCGTCAACCCTTTCTCCTTCAGAGTTTTTTTGCTAATGGTACGAAGAGTATCTGGTCTTTCAAAATACTCGCAACAGCCCATGTCACTGAAAAAGCGTTGAACATACGCTATCCAAGAAATTCTTGTGTGCAAACTCAATTTTAGACAGTCCCCAAAAATTGCTCTGTTCAGCACTGTATATTCTGAAGACCAGATTTTATGCCAGAGGAGTATTGGTTGCAGCTTTATTAAATCTGTCACGTGTTGTGCCCCCAACTCCTCATGACTAACATAAACTGATGTACTTTTAGGGATGGCGAGTAAAAAACTTAAACATTAATTTTCCACAGTTTGAATGTCTGTCCAATTTCTGTACCCCCACAGTCCTGCTCCATATGTAGCTATACTCAGACACTTAGCTTTATAGATTTTCATCATTACTTCGGGGGGATTTGTGCCCAAACGTTTTGCAAAACTCCTGAGAGCCATGCAGGAACTCCTGAGAGCCATGCAATATAATGTTCATTGAGTGGGGTGGCAGCTGTCGCCTTCTCTGCTGTGATATGTGGTTCACTAGAATCTAAACGGGCTTCTGAAGTATTGTTTACCTCAAAACTTTCTTCCCCATAGGTGTCCCATGTAAAGATTCATATGTTAGTGGGACGGTATCAGATGGCATAATATGTGCTGCCAGTTCAGGTGAAATGTCAGTGGGGACTGTGGTTGTCACAGAGGTTTGTGTTACAGAGGTGGCTGTGCTAGGTTTCATGCAGGTGGGTGTGGATGTCACAGTGGTGACATCACTCCGGATCTGTACCAAAGAATCTGTATCACTTGTTGTAGGCGTTTCATTGGCAGCAACATTGCAGAGGTAGTGGTTGATATGGAAGTTGTGCTTGGTGAAGATACTGTGGCAGTATGGAATGCACCTCTAGAAATTGCAGCAAAGGTTATTACATTGCTGACAGTAGAGAGCAGTTTTTGCTGATGCTGGTTTAATACTATTGATTGGTATTCGTTTGGATGGTGCAGAGGTTTGTTCTTTAACACTTGTACTAGATTTGTTTTCGTAGCAGTGCTTGTTTGTTTTTCAGTTGAGCATGATGGCCTTCCATTTTGCGTCTCCTCATGGGGTGAGTTACCTGCAAAAAAGTTGGAAAGCATATTAAACATAAGTGAATGTTGAGAAGCATCAATGTTAAACATTTTAGTGTACGTAACAATGGTATTTTACACTTGCATCCATGAAGATATACATGGGTGTACATTTCACTATGGGTCCACATACACTTGTCATGTACTTATCTACACAAAAGTTACAAAAACCCTTATGTAGTCTTAGCATAATGAATGTTTTCCCAAATTAAATTACTCGTGTGGATGATAGAACATCAGTCTATGTTGTCAGTTTAGCTATTTGAGTTCATGCCTCCATTTTTAAAATCGCTCGTAATTAATTCAATTTCCTTTTGATGTATTTTAAATGGCTGATCAAACACTGCTTATGTTTTTTCATCAGCGTTCTTTATTTTTTACAATCGTACATATTAATTGACTAATAGCAAAGTGGTGGATATGTTTAATTTGCCCTTGCACCACATGCAAAGCTGTAATTGATACAGGATCAAGGGTCATGCTGACATGTCTATTTTTGTTTTACATTGAAAATGTCAAGCTTGCCATGCCTGGTGTACACATTTTTACTATATCTTAATATAGTTTAAAATGAGATGAGTACTTCACATGCCATTATGGGACATTAGATAATAAGTGATAACAAGTCAAATAAGATATAAAAAAGACCAAATTATATATTCAATTTAAACATAATTATGAAATCTCTTACATTTTTAACGTTGCAAAGTACATAACATATGTAGTTGCACTTTATCACATTCAGCCTGTCTATATTATCTATGTCATGGGTGTTTCAGACCTTTATCATCCTTTTTGTCTCCAGGGAGCCAGCCATGTCCTCCATCTGAGGAAACAGTCTGAAGTTTGTGCTTTGACACTATGGACCCGATTCCGATGTCGTGCGGAAAGCATCCAGACCGAATCAGATTGGGAATGCTTTCCTTACGACTCGACCGCGAGCCCTCCGTGCGACGGAGTATGATG
Source organism: Calotriton arnoldi (assembly GCA_963921515.1). NCBI lineage: Eukaryota > Metazoa > Chordata > Amphibia > Caudata > Salamandridae > Calotriton > Calotriton arnoldi. The sequence goes on along the minus strand of CAWUFW010015620.1, from coordinate 155,274 downwards.
CATCCCATGTGAAACACAACCAAATCATACGGAATGCTATCATTCCTAACGAAGGCTCCGTAAACCGCACTGATGCGACTGACTCGTTTGCAAACATTCAAGAATCGCATGCCGGTCACGAGTCCGACTTATATCAACACGCGATGAGATGATGTTGCATGACAATCGGTTACGGAACCATGTTGGTCCGTGCATTAAATGTCAATGGGGGGAATCTAAAACAGTAAAAGAAAGCATTGGCAACTCCCCCCCAAAAAAAATTGAACCACACCCACAACTCCACCTATATAAAGGGCCAACACCATGACCATGATCCTTTGCCACAACTGCCAATACTTACAAGGAGCTTCTACCAGACTTTCCCTGCTCTCTGCCTCTGCCTCACACACTCACACACCACACACCCTGCACCGATTTTGTTTCATACAAAAACACATAAACACACACCTGTTTTCAGATTCACACTCACCTCCACACTCACCCTCATCTTCACACTTACCCTCACCATGTCCAAAAGGAAGCATCCACGTTTTACAGATAAGGAGTTGGAAGTGCTTGTAGATGAGATTGTCAGAGTAGAGCCACAGTTATTTGGGAACCTAGTCCAACAGACCCCCCTTGCCCAGAGAAAGTGGATGTGGGAGAGGATAGTTAACAAGGTGAATGCTCAAGCACCTTGCCTGTGCACAATGGAAGATATCAGGACCAGGTACTATGATGTGCGTAGGAGGGTCAAGAAGCTGATGTCCAGGGAACATTTCCAAAGCCAGCAGATACAGTTAAACAAAGGACAGTATAAATATATCAAATGTACTAGATTCTAAGAGCATGTGATGTGTATGTCAGATTGTTAACAAAAATACCTCAAATGATATTGAAAATGCAACAAACTATAACCATGCACATACTTCTCACAAACTCACAGATAGGCCTTCTGCTCCAAACAACAGGTACCAGTGTCAGACATCTTGGCCCTGTACTTTTCCACTCACTCACAGGAAAGCTCAGTCACAGGTAGGCAGTCTGGGATGGCTGGGAAGGTGGGTGTAGGCAAAGGCACCATGGGACTTGTAGTCACTGCAAACACTCCTCCTCACAGACAGCCTACACAGACATACTGGGACTATGCGAGCCTCTCAGTCAGTGGAAAAGTACCAGCAAGATGGCTGACACTGCTAAATGGAGTCTGGAGCACAAGGCATGAGGGGAGTTGTAGTCAAGTTAAACTACAGGCACCAGTGTCAGACAACTTGGACCAGTACTTTTCCACCCACTCACAGGAAAGCTCAGTCACAGGTAGGCTGTTTGGTATGGCTGGGAAGGTGGGTGTGGGCAAAGGCACCATGGGACTTGTAGTCACTGCAAACACTCCTCCCCACACACAGCCCACACAGACATACTGGGACTATGCGAGCCTCTCAGTCAGTGGAAAAGTACCAGCAAGATGTCTGACACTGCTGAATGGAGTCTGGAGCACAAGGCATGAGGGGAGTTGTAGTCAAGTCAAACTACAGGCACCAGTGTCAGACAACTTGGACCAGTACTTTTCTACCCACTCACAGGAAAGCTCAGTCACAGGTAGGCTGTTTGGGATGGCTGGGAAGGTGGGTGTGGGCAAAGGCACCATGGGGCTTGTAGTCACTGCAAACACTCCTCCCCACACACAGCCCACACAGACATACTGGGACTATGCGAGCCTCTCAGTCAGTGGAAAAGTACCAGCAAGATGGCTGACACTGCTGATTGGAGTCTGTAACACAAGGCCTGAGGGGAGTTGTAGTCAAGTCAAACTACAGGCACCAGTGTCAGACAACTTGATAGTAGACTTCCATTCACTGTCAGGTAGCCATAGGGCCAGATGACCTGGTTGGGTACTGTGGGAGGAGTGTTTGCACTGACAACATCTCCTATCATGCTCTATCCCACACACACACCTTCCCACACAGCCCAGCCAGGCCACAAGGAACAGTGGTGTCCTGACAATGAGCGGAAGTGTACTTGCAGGATGTCTGACAGTTGTGCATGGTGTCTGAGTTGAACACAAATCCCATCATGGCCTCGTGCTCCTCACACCAGTCCCCAGTGTCAGACATCTTGATAGTACATTTCCATTCACCATCAGGGATAGCATAGTTCCTGGTCTGCTGGCTGGGAAGGTGTGTGTAGGACAGGGCATGATGGGAGTTGAAGTCAGTGCAAACACTCATCCTCACACACAGACCAACAAGATCACATACAATTGAGCTTCCCTGACAGTCAATGATAATGTACTGGCAAGATGACTGGCCCTGTGGACTGCTGTTTGGAGCTCAAGGCACTCTTGGAGAGTAGTGGACAAATCAGACACCAGTCACCAGGGTCAGACATCTCTGAAGCACATTGCCACTCACTGTCAGTAAAATAGACTCACAGATAGATATTTAGGATGGGTAGGAATGTGTGTGGAGAATGGAGCCTGATGGGAGACGGAGTCAAGGCAAACACTCCTCCTCCCACACTACACAACCAGGTCATCTGGGCCGACACCTACCTGACAGTGAATGGAAATCTGCTTATTTAATGGCTGACACTGGGGACTTCAGTCTGGGCAACTACGCCCTACTTGTGGACAAATTGGAACCAGTCATCAGTGTCAGACAACTTGCAAGTACATTCACACTCACTGTCAGGGAAGCTGAGTCACAGGCAGGCTTTTGCAGATGGGTGGGAAGGTGTGTGTGGGACAAGGCCTAATGTGACTTGTAGCCATTGCAAATACACATCCACACACCTAGCCATGCTAACTCCTCTGGGCCTAAGTTTACCTCACAGTGAGGAGAAGTGTACTGGCAAGGTGGCTGACACTGCTGCATGGTGTTGATCTTTAAACCAACTCCCATCAAGGCCCTGTGTACAAAACATCATGCAACTGTGTCAGCCTTGTTAGTACACTTAAATTCACTGTCAGCCATTGCCACAGATGAGCTAGTTGTGCTGTTTGGGAGGAGGAGTGTCTTCCATAACTACAGCTACCATCAGGCTATGGCCTCCACACACCTTCCTACCTAGTCCTAATAGCTTATATGGGACTCTGCTTACCTGACAGTGAGTGGAAATGTGCTGCCAAGATAGCTGAAACTACTGCATGGTGTCTGGAGCAGAAGGTCATGTTGGGTGTTGCAGTCAAGTCAAACAACAGGCACCAGTGTCAGGTACCCGGCTGGGACATTTTGTATCACAGTGAGGTAAGAATAGTACATGCTGGGCTGTTTGAGTTGGGTGGAAAGGTATACGTAGGACATGGCCTTATGCAACTTGTAGCAATTGCAAAGCCTCCTCCCATCCAGACTAGGATACTCCACTTGGCCTAAGCCACTCTCATGGTGAGGGGTAGTGGACTAGTGAGATGGATGACACTGTTGCAGTGTGTTTGGAACACAGGTCCCTGATGTGAGTTGCCCAGATGAAGAACTGCAGCCTTGGTTGGGATCGGGCTTGCAGTGTCAACAGCCAGGTGACAGGATTCCAACAAGTTTAAGTGCAGAGCCTTGACTGGGACCGGTTTACCTAGCCGATCTTCGCGCATATGTTCCAACTCACATGTAGAGCAGAAACCATTTCCCAGCGGGGAGCCGACCTGCACATGGAGCAATTGAAAGGGTTTGCACATGCCGGTGTGCACATTGATTTGGCACAACGTTCACTACTGCCCGTAGGGAGTGAATGCATCTGTAAACATTGTCTAATACAGTTTCCCAGTCTAAATGCCTACCACTACCACCGGGGAACAGTGAAGCACACCATTACACAATACAATGGACCACATTATTATGACAACTCACAAAGGGGATGGGAGTCACTACTTAATATGGACATCTTGATTACCATGAGCACACACTTGCATGAGCCGCCATTGAGACTACAGGATCCAGGACACACAGTGTGCACGGGACCCACTAAAGGCATACCCTTCCCACTTAGGGCAACATACTAAAGCATAAAAAGAGTGATGGATAGAAGGCCTAAATCAATGTCAGCCACTGGTAATTACTGGAGCAGCATCTCAGTCTATCATTATTTTTCACACCATGCCACCTAAGTGTTTTCTTTAGTTTGCAGAAGTGGAATCTGGTGCTAAAATTGACTCCCTGAGGCTACAAATGAGTCTGTAATATGGTTAATAGGGTTTAACAGGAACACTATTTCTAGACTACTGGTCACAAGGTCCACATGGATTTTAGTAATGGCTTAACTCATATAGTGACCCACTGAGAATCTCAGTTATCCCAGAGCCTCTCTGGTAGTTTTGATAACTTGTATATCTCTCAAGAAAAATAATGTAAAAACAGGGTAGAGGAAGCAAAAGCACATCAGTGCTTGTCATGTCTGTGTATCATCTGAAAGATGAAGATTGATCTGGCAACTGTTGGCAAACTGATCCCCTAATTGGATCTCAGGTTAAATGTGGGAAAGTTCAAGATAAGCACAATAAATGTTGGAAGGTAAATGTACTTAAAATATAATATAATAACCCAATGAAGAAGATTTTTTCCGCAATGTGGAAGTACAGCTTACCTAAATCCATGGCAGAGGAGACGGTAATGATGTCAGATGTCAACCAATATACCAACACTGTTCAATAGGATGCCAAGGAGATGGACATCATCCAAATAGCGGCAGAAAGATGATAACATCGAAACAGCCTAGGACAAATTGCCAGTAAACATTCTTGGAGCGGGAACCAATCTGAAAAGAAAATTGGTCAGGGAGAAAATAATGTGAGGGAATGGAATGCCAAGTGAATTGAACATCATCAGGAATAAAAAAACAATGTAACTATGAGTTGTTAGAAGGCAAAGACACATATGTGTACTCCTAATGCTAACTAGGTGCTCTACAGCTTTTGACCTGTAAATTGACTCCTAATCTATGAAGTTCCCTTCCACATGATTGTTTTATAGGTCTAATCTTTCCGTAAAGCTATTCCCCAGTCTTCCATAGTTTCCACTCATTCACTGTGTGAATCTAATGATCCTATAGTTGATGCAGGGTGTGACACAGTGATAGTGTGGCTGATGTCAAAATTTTAAACAGGTCTTCTCTTGTACCGTTCCAGGACTGCTGTTGGCAAGGAATCCTGACACAAGGGCAATCACTTGAGTTCTAGAAGAACTGGGGAGTTATGATCATATTTCTTTTTTTTTAAATATCTTTTTATTGATTTTGTTAATACAAACACAAACCATCGGCCATTCACATGTATCTGAAAACAAGACATCATAAATATGGCATTTCGTTTGGAGTACACAGCAATTACAAAGAACATCACATGAGTCAGGAGAGGTCCTCAGGGGGACACAGATTCATCATCGGGGGGGCGGTAGGCGCAACACAAATATCCCCCCTGTACGTGTTCCACTTGGCCCACACTCTGGACCACTTTTGGGGGCACCCTCTTGCCACATAAACAGTTTTCTCCCTAAACATGCACCAATCAAGGTTGCGCTTCCATGCAGAAATGGTAGGGGATGTGTGCCCTCCCCATAGTTGAGCAATATCTCTTTTAGCAACTATAGCACCCAGTGTGACCCACAGCCTTTCCGCCCCCACCAAATCAGTGGGTTCCCACACATTGAGTAGACATCTCTTAGCCTCTGGGCGGATAGCTTTATGAAGGACCTCACTCATAACCATGTGTATCCCCCTCCAGCATCTCTGGATCTGCTCACATTCCCACAGAATGTGCATAAAGGTAGCAGTCTGTCCGCAGCACCGTCTACAGTCCGCGTTCTCCCCACGCCCCATACGGACCAGCTGTGGTCCAGTGATGTAAGTCTTGTGGAGGATTTTCAGTTGGACCAGACGGAGACGCGCTGAAATCGCCACCAGCCTGGGGGAGGCCACCTCCTCTCTCCACTCTTCGTCGTCCAGTAAGAGGCCATCCCTCTCCCACGATTCGTGTAATTTGACCAGTGGATCTGGTGCATTGTTAACAAGCTTTTTGTAAGTTAACGAGATAGCTTTCTGCGGTAGAAGCCCATCCAATAACCTATCCTCCAGGGGGGAGGAGTCGGAGAGGGGGGAGTCCCTATTTATGGCGGTGGTCAGTGCGTGTCGGATCTGCAGATAGTGAAAGAACTCTGAGTCTGCGAGCTCATACTGTTGTTGCAATTGGCCAAAGCTGAGCATGGCACCCTTTACCCAGAGGTCGCCAACCCGGGAGATACCAATGAGGTCCCACTTATCGAAACCTTTGGAGGAGTGTAGACTGCCCAGTTGATCCGAATCCCACAGGGGGCTCACAAACGTCAGTTTACGGTCCCATCCTAAACTTTTGTTGACTGCATGCCACACTTGGACCGAGTGAGAGGTGGGTCCAGTCAGGGGAAGCCTCTTAGGGTTGGCATATAGGGCTCTGTTGTACGTCCCACCCGGTAGCAGCCATCTATCCATGGCATAGCCCGGGTCCCCCGGAGTCCGGTACGTACCCTGGTTAATGGCAGCAAGGTGAGCCGCCCAGTAGTATTTCTTTATGTCGGGTAGGCTGATACCGCCGTCTTACCAATTAAGGGTCAGTTTGTGAAGCGCTATTCTCGGTCTCCCATCCCAAAGTAACTGCCGCTGTAGGTCCTCGATCTCTCTAAAGTATCGTGCCGGAACTGGGACGGGATAGTTTTGCAGGGTATATAGGAAGCGGGGCAAGGACATCATCTTGAAGAGAGCGGTTCGACCGAGCAGCGAGAGAGGAAGCGCCTTCCAGTTGGCAACATCACGTCGCAGGCGCTGTAGGGGCGGGAGCAGGTTTCTCTCATAACGGAGCCTGGGGTCGATGGTGACAAAAATCCCCAAGTACTGGAAACCGTCGGACACTACCTGTATTGGGCAATTCCTGGGGAGAGACGGGTTCTCACCCGATAGGGTATAAAGGAGTGACTTCTTTCAATTAATAGAATAGCCCGAAAATCTACCAAAGGATGTGAAGATGTCTAAAACACATCGGAGGGATTTCATGGGGGAGGCCAAGCAAAGGGGGATGTCGTCCGCGTAGAGTGAGATACGATCTTCCCACTCCGCGGACCACCACAGACCACGTATGGACAAGTCGCGCCGGATCCAGGCCGCGAGGGGCTCCAAGGACAGGGCAAAGAGCAGGGGCGACAGCGGGCACCCCTGCCTAGTACCTCGACTGAGAGCAAAGGATTCGGACCGTTTATTGTTGACCACCACCTGTGCAAGAGGAGCGGAGTAGAGGAGTCTGACCCATGATATAAACTGCGGCCCAAACCCCAACTTGGAGAGTACTGCAAAGAGGTAGGACCACTCCAGAGTATCAAATGCCATGGTGGCATCCAAGGACAAGATTACTGCATCCTCTTGGATAGAATCAGCCCTCTCTATCACCCCATGCACTCGCCGCAGGTTGAGAGCAGTGTTGCGGTGGGGCATAAAGCCTGATTGGTCCAGGTGTACCAGGGTTCCAATCACTCGCATTAGGTGGGTGGCCAGAAGTTTGGCGAGTATTTTTGGTTCCGCATTGATCAAGGAGATGGGTCGATAAGAGGCGCAACTATCTCTAGGTTTTCCTTCCTTGGGAATGACAACTATCGACGTCAGCCGCTGGTCAGGTGGCAGCTCTCCCACCTTCCTACTCTCTTTGAACATGTTCTGCAGATGCGGGGCAAGCTTGTCCGGACGCAGTTTATAGAGCTCAATGGGCAATACGTTCGGCCCCATCGCTTTACCCGGTTTGAGAGCCCTGATCGCATCCGCGATCTCATAGTTGGTTATGTCACTATCCAGATAACTCTGGTCGTCTTCAGAGAGGATCGGGAGCTTGATGTCTCTGAGGAGGTCAGCCGAGTCTGTCTCGAGGAGGGACGACTGTGCCCGATATACAACACCATAGTGTGCAGCGAACTCGTTGGCAATGTGGACTGGGTCTGTAATCTTAGCACCCGAATCGGTCGTAATCTCAGGTACAAGGCGGTTGGCCCTTTCCTTCTTATCCAGCCAGGCAATGAGTTTCCCGGCTTTGTCCCCCCATTCATAAACTCTACCGTCTCTCTCCCTCCCCCAAGACCTGGCCCGATCAGTGGCGATGGCCTTGTATTCATCCGTCTTCAATCTCAAGAGATGCGCTGCCTCTGGGGCGCTCCCCCCCAACGTCTGCCTCTAGTCGTAGGACCTCCCGCTCAATGTCCTCAAGCTCTCTGGATTTGTCCTGCCTAACTCCCGCTATGAGCGAGAGGGCTGACCCTCGAACAACTGCCTTGAATGCTTCCCAGAGTGACCGGGGGGAGTCCACCGAGCCAAGGTTCTCCCGAAAATAGCAGTCAATCGCCTTTTGTAGGTCTATGCGAACTTTGGGGTTTCGCAAGTACCAGGGGCTGATGGGCGCCACCATGTCGATCCACTGGTCCCCCAGCACCAACCTTGTCCAAACAGGGGAATGGTCTGATATGCCGCGTGCAAGGTGACGGACCTCATGCAAGTATAGAAGTTGAGAGGCCGGCAAGAGTATGTAGTCAAAGCGAGAGGAGCTGCGATGGGCGCCAGAGAAAAAGGTGTACTGTGAGTCTCCGGGGTGAAACGCCCTCCAAGCGTCCGAGAGGCCGAACGCCCCGAGGAAGTCGGGGAGCCAATTATTAGAGGACCCCATCACACGAGGAGGCTTGCGGTCCAGTACACCAGAAGCCACAGCATTAAAGTCGCCCCCCACTAGCAGTAGACTCTCCGGGAGGGATAGGAGCAGAGTTCCCAGATCCGTAAATATTTGACACTGCAGTCCCAGCTGGACGTACACTGACACCAGGGTCAACGCCCTACCCTCCCATTGGCCAGTGAGTGCGATATACCTCCCGCGTCCATCAACGTGTGAGGACCGAACAGCAAAGGGGAAGGAGTTTTTAGCCATGATGCCCACCCCTCTAGACCCGGTGGTAAAACCCGAGAGGGCAAGGAGCCGGTATCCCCATCTGTTTAGGGCTTTACACACATTTCCAACAAGATGTGATTCGTGAAGGAGGACAACATCTGGGGAATGCCTTTTTAGGTATTGCAGGATGACCGTGCGTTTAACCTTATCCCCCAGCCCGTTCACGTTCCAACTAAGTAAGGTGAAACTTTTGTCCCAGTGTGTTCCCACAATGAAGTGCTAAATGTGGATTCGTACCCAAAGCCATATGGATAGGTGATGCCGAAAAAACAACCATGAGCACCCCAGCCCTCCCAACCCCTGTTACAACAACACCCCCCTCCCAGCCCCCCTGCACCCCGGGCATAAACCAGCCCAAAGAACGAAATGTGCAGAGTGCCTGTCGCCCCAACATACCAACAGTAGCTAAAGTGTGGGGAAGTGAACACCATCCCCCCGACCCTCCACTCACCCCCTAAACCCAGGGAAAAGAAAAAACAAACAAATTAGATTACTATTCCACAAAGGGGTGACCACCAAAGATCAACAGTCAAGGTCACAGAGTCGTCGGACCCTGCATGTACAGATCCATAGAAACTTTCAGCCGTCAGATCTCAGGGCTCGAGCAGTCTGCGCACACAGGGGCCCCGGAGCGGGGCCAGTCCCAGCAGGGTCCGACACGGCCGGTGACACCAATGGTTCGCCAATCAGCGCGGGTTGTGCTCTCTGGCATCTCTCCAGCCCTCCAGCCAATCGGTCGCCGCCTCTGGATGATCAAAAAACCAGGCCTTACCGTTTGCTTTGACCCGCAGCCGGGCGGGGAAGAGCATCGCATATTTCAGCCCCCTGTCCCTGAGTGTTTTTTTGATGGCTAGGAACGACCATCGCTGCTTCTGCACGGCTTGTGTAAAATCAGGAAAGAAGGTGACAGTAGAGTTCTCATATTTGAGAGGCGGCAAACTTCTAGCACTTTGCAATATTACATCCCCATCCCTGAAGTTCAGCAGTCTTGCTAGGATTGGGCGGGGTTGCGCCCCGGGTTTTGGGCGCCCGCCCGGGACTCTGTGCGCCTTCTCCACCCCAAAGAACTTCGAGAGACCCTTTGGACTGAGATGGTGGAGGACTAGGTCTTCAACGAATAGGTCTGGAGCCTGCCCCTCTGATTTCTCCGGCACCCCAAGGATGCGGACGTTGTTGCGCCAAGAGCGCCCCTCAAAATCATCCAGCTTCTCTTCAGCGAATTTCTTAAAGCTGTGAAGGCTCTGGACTTCATTTTGAAGTTGCGAAACATCGTCCACCAGGCTCTTCGCGGTTACTTCCAGATGTTTGACTTTGTCATGCGTTTTGTTGAGGTCCGCCCTAATCAGGGTCATTTCCACTGTGATGGCATCCGTGCGCTGTTCCATGGAGGTGCGCACGCCTGTGATTGCCTCCATAACGTCCTTCAAGGTAAGTTCAGGGGTGTCACTCTCCAGCCCACTGGTAGACCCCCCCCGGGAGGTGGGCTCCGGGGCAGTGCCCTTTGAGTAGGCGTACTTGTCTAGTTTGTTTTGTTGTGTCACTTTGGAGCCCTTACCCCCGGACATTGTGGCCGCAACAGTGGGGCTCAGTCCGGACAACGCAGCTTTCCCTGTCGCGATCTCCACCAGCCACTTTGCAGGATGCAGACAGGGGGTGGGTCACACGTCAGCAGCAGGATTGTCACCACCTGGAAGCCGGGGGGCAGCGCACCCCCCCCGGGCCCCAAAAAATCCGGCCGCAGCACCACCAAGTCGTCCCAGTGTCCGCAGCTGCCTGTAGCGGCGCCAGCTAGTTGGGGGCAGACAACAAAGCCCCAGAGATGCACGGGCCACACCGGAGTCCCCCCCAAGGGCAGGTGGGCTCACCGTCTCAGGTGCCGGGCGCTGCACATCCAGTGATGGAGGGTGTATTGTCTCGGCGGCAGCTACAACTCGGCAAGCCGCGGTGTAGATCAGCGGTGCGCCCCCACGCCGGCGCGGTCGCAGCGGCCTCCGAGAGCACCTGAGGCCGCGGTTGCGAGATATGGGTGGGTCTCAGGTTGCAGCGGTCAGCATTGCCAAGCCGTCCCAGGATCTGCTGCTGCCTGCAGCAGCGCCAATCAGTTGAGGGCAGACAACAAAGCCCCAGGGATGCACGGGCCGCATCAATGTCCCCCAAGGGGCAGGCGGACTCACCATCTCAGACGCCGGGCACCGCGTGTCCAGTGATGGAGGGTGGAGTGTCTCCGTGGCGGCCACAACGCGGTGCACTCCTCACGGACCAGGCCACAAGCCGCGGCGTAGATCAACGGCGCGCCCCCACGCCGGCGCGGTCACAGCGGCCTCCGAGATCACTCGAGGCTGCGGCTGCAGGATACGGGTGGGCCTCAGGTTGCGGTAGTCAGCGCGCCGTCCCCTCGAGCGCGGCCAGGCCAAGTAGCGGGTCAACAGGGTCTCAGGCACCGTGGAAGGCAGTCCCTCACTTCGGGACTCGGATGAGTGTGGCGGATAGATGGGTTTCGGAACGGCGGGTCCGGAGCTAACTCAAACCGCGGCCATCACGATGTTGTGCGTAGCCACGCCCCCCATGATCATATTTCTTGAGGCCCTTGATGATATGTATTGTGGTGTGTAAGATGGTATTAACAGGGACATAACATGGAGTCTGGGATGCCTTAAAGTGGAATGTCGCCATTATCCAGATGCACCTATAACAGGGTCTGAACAACTGTTCTGAAGTTGTTTGCTGGGAGGAATGGGTTCACTTTCTTCAGCAGAGAGAGCTTTCTCCATGCCCTTTGGCACTGGGTGAAGGTTGGGTTTAAATGAGTCCAGAAGCATGTAATTCAACAATGTCTACATTAGTTGTTTCTTCACTTAGCTCCAAGAAGAAGTTAGAAATGATGAGGACAAAATGGAACCCTGGGGAACTGCACAGGTGATAGTGTTCATGAGTCCTGGAGTTGCCCATGTGAATTAAGTTGTGTTGTCTAGATACATATAAGGAGAACCAGTGTAGGACAGTGCTAGTGAATCTTATTCAAGGTTTCAGGGTGTGGATGAGGGTGGGATGACAACACAAAAGATGGATGGAGTTTATTTGATCATGAATTGAACAGATGAAGAATAGGTGATGAATGAACCAGTAGTGGGAGAGGTCATATCAGATTCTAATGTGGTTTCTTCTGGAGGGGAGGATCCGGACTGTCTTGAGACTTTTTGGGAAGATGATGTGAATTCGACTTTTATGATGATGAGAAGGTGAAAGATAGCCTCTTTGCAAATGGCTCTTAGGAAGGATGAGGTAAAACATCATTTTCATAGGAGGTGGTTTTAAGGAAGTTGAGAATCTCGAACAGAAACAGACGTTTGAATGATATCCACTGTGGGATGCAGAATAATGGGATGGATGTCAGAATAGAAACATGTTTAGTGTTTTCTTTCTGCTATTGGATCTTCTGTTGTTTTTCTCTGCAGAAGAAGCTGATGGCATTGAACTAGTGTGTGGAATGGGGCATGAATGATCCGTAAAAGATTGATTCTGTGCTTAATGGTCTACAAGAGTGTTCTGCTTCCGTTGGATACTTTCTTGATGGTTTTGATATAGTATTTTCTTTGACTGATGTGATGCGTTCTCTGTGTTTTGCACAAATGCCCTTCAATCCCAGCAGTCTGACTGGGGTTCTGTTTTTCTTCTATTTCCTTTCCACTCTGTGGATGGAGGGTTTGATGCTGGCAAGGTCTTTGAAGTACTGTGGTGCTGAGGGTTCATCTTGCAATTGTGTATTTTAGTTTAAGTTTGTGTATTCATATGCTCTTCCAAAATTGTGTTGAAGATCCTTAGAAAGGTGTTAAGTTCAGGTGTGGAGATGAAAGGGTGAGTGGAGAATTTGTGCTTATGGCTGTGAATAGAGATGCATTTAAAGAATGTTTGCTGTCCCTTGATGGGTTGACCTTGATCAGATGATTGAATATTGGGGTAGTGAGGTCATCCAGTCTAATGGCATGAGAGGTTTGTATTGTTTAGTTGGTTATATCAAGAAGACAATTTTGAGGATTTGGCCTTTAGAGTATGATGGTCGGGTGACATGTTGAATCATGTTGAGTGCATTAATGAGGTTTAGGAAGGTGTTTCTTGTTTTTCACACTTGAGTTGTCTGGGAAAATGAAGTCGCAAAAATGGTATTGTAGACATTTTGGCTGGATGACGTAGTGAGAGGTCTGAGAATTTTTTATCAATTCCTTTTTTTGTTGAGTAGGTTTGTGGATGAAATGTTAGGTGGCGGACTGAGTTGAAAGGATGGAAAGTTCCTGTTTCACTTGCTTGCCTACAATGCAGAACCAGGAAGCCTTATGAATGACAAAGGGGTGTCCTTGCGTCCTATCGGTGCAGTCCACACTCTGGATGCAATAGTCTGTCGGAACAAGGACATTTAGGATAGGTGAGGATGTGGGGGTGAGCCATGTTTCTGTGATGAAAGTGTGTAAAGATTGTGATAGGTGATAAGGTCTGTGATGTGAGGAGCATGAAATACTGCAGAACCTGTGTTACTGAACTTGAACTGTAGAGTGTTTTATGTAGTTTGAGGGTGCGTGGTGGTTAGTAAGATGTGCCTGATGTTGGGTCTATTTGTTGTGAGGATGTGGTGTGGTTGTTTGTGTGACTTAGATCCGGATTTAATTGTGTAGATGGTTAGTGAGTGGTGAAGATCTGGGCACATGATGAGTCATAGCTGCTGGGTGCTTCCTGAAGTTGCACTGCTTTTTCTGCCAGCAGTCCCCAACCTGTAACTCGGGAGCAGCATGTTACTTGTGGCATAAAAAATGAGGCTCTCGTTCCTATTTCTTGTTTAAAGTGCCCCCAGCCTGCTTCTCTATTTGTTTTCCCTCTCAGACTGTCTCCTGTAGAAAGAAACACTGCATGTTCATGTGCAGGTGACTGGACCTGGGAGGAGGTGTATGATTGGAGAGTTTTCTTTGGGACGCTTAGGCTCAACACCAGCAGTGTATGACAAATCCCATAATTCTTTCACAAAGGCTCATTGGGGCCTTCCATCACAGGGGCTCTATAGTCTGCGTTTTTGATTTTGCAACTGTATGCAAAACAGGCTCAGGAAGAGAGCTCAAATGCATCACATGCAAAGCCTAGGAGCCTGCCAGTCCTGACCGCTAAGAGTTCCCTGTACTGTGAGATGGCAGTAATTAAAGAGGAGGTCTAAGGACGGCAAGAAGGCCTGTTAAAATTTCAAGTATTTAGGCCCTCATTAAGGGCCTCATTTATGAGAAGTGGCGCAGCGCTGCATGAAAGCAGCAATGCGGCACTTCTCAGTGCGCCCTCCTTGTGACACCAATGATGCGTCATATTTACAGTATGACACATCATGTCGCAAGGAATGACAGATACGTCAGTATTACTGACGTATCTGTCGGCGCAAAAAGTGGCGCATTGCTGGAGTTGTGTCGGAAGCCTGACGCAACTCCAGCAATGTTCATTTCACATGGGGCAAGCCCCATGTGAAAGGGCCTGCGTCACCCTTACGCCTGCCATGAGGCAGGCGTAAGGTTTTGACGCATTGGCAGCATAGAAGTGTCATAGTGAAATCTCATAGATTTCACTGCAACACTTCTACGGGGCTTTGTTACGACGGAACGCCCACCCTGCATACATTATACCTGACGCAGGTATAATGTAGCGCAGGGCTTTACAAGGTGACGCATCTGCCTAGATGCGCCACCTTGTAAATATGTCGCAAAGTGGCGCATGTTTTACGCCGCCGCCGGGTCACGAAAAGTGACGCAACGGCAGCGCAAAACAGGCACAAGGGCTCATAAATAAGCCCCTAGGTTTCTAAGTGATACAGCCCCTTTCTTTCACCAAGGTCACAAAGATTCTGAAAATGAAAGTCCAAGAAGTACATTTTATGGATGGTGACAGTGAGTGTTATGGTCCTCATTACGAATTATGTAGTATCCAGAATTCTGCATGGATTGTTAAAAAACGCTTGAACCATCTGATTCACAAGATTTACAACTTGAATTTAGATGCATTTTTATTGCACATAGTGAAATTTTGCATGCTGTAAATACTGGTATTGTTAAAACATTTATACAATAAATATTGCATCTTTTATTTTAAAATAAAATACCAAGTATGGTGGTTGACTGTAAAACAGCTGAGACAAAAACTGAAAAATACCTCCACCTGAAAGCAGGTGGTAAATGTGAGCATATCCCATAGAAGTGTGCACTGTGTAGGTTTCAAATTAATTTTCCAAATGAGAAAAGGGTCAATAATTCCACCTGTCACCATCTACCATGACATTTTAAATTAAACAGTATTCATTGCAAGTATTACAGCGATACAATGGCTGAATGCTGTCAGGATGCTTGAGAGAATCTGTTTAAAAACACACTTACGGATTCAACAAGTAACAATATTAGTGTGTCAGAACAGGGATGAAACGCTTTCTACATGTTTTTGTAACTCACCACATTATGTAATATAATACTTAGTGGATGTTTTTAATTTGATGCAAAAAAAAATATTATGATGAGTCCATAATTTATGTTCTTACTTCAGAACTACATGAAGGTCATCTACACCAAATATTAATCACACCATATTGCAAATTGAATTATAGGTTTTGCATACCTAACCTATATTACCCAGAAAAAGAGGTAACCCTAAACTACAACATTTAGGATAAAAAATATTATGCAGCTGCAGTTAGAATAGACTACTCTCTCCCTTTGAATACATGCTCCTTCGGAGTGGCCAAGAGTATTGCCATGTATGCTGATCGTCTACTACACCTTGGGTTGGAGGTATTTGAGGAGGGTGGTTTTATAGTACTTGGTGGTGTGGTTGATGGTGTAGTGTAGTACTGTATGTTTGGGCACAGTGGGTTGTTTGAGTGTGGGTGATTGCTTGCTTTTCTATTAACTTGCTAAGCGTGTCCGTCACTTATCACTACACTTTGTTTTTTCAACATGTTGGAAACATGGTGGTGAGCCAGTTAAGAGGACAAATCTCTGCTTAGGCTTGGCAGCTCTGTAGTTGCTTATGTCACTTTGTTGCCTTATGAGCCATGCACCTGTACTCTAGTTGTTCTTTTAACATGTTTTGATCTCTATGTCAACTTTCAATAAAACTTTATTGAATTGATCTCTGGCAGAGAGACTTGTTCTTGATCTGCTGCCCATAGGTACTGGAAAGTGTATCTTGTCTTTGTCCATGTATCCGGATGTTTTTTTTTTTAAACTTAAGTTGGGATAAGTATGTATTAGGATGTATTAATATAATGTCTGTCAAGTCTTTATTCGAATGCATAATACATCCACAAAAGCATAACATACATCAGACAACATTATACAATACTTGTCCTAAAATAAAAAGCTGCCATGATTAGTTAAAATACACAAACAGAATTAAAACTTAAAAAGACCAATTATATTAGGATTTTATGCTTGTGTACACATCCTGACTAAGTGCAAAATACGGTCCACTGTAGGGGCAACTTTAGTGACAAACGTGCCCAGCCAAGTTTTATAAAGTGCGTAAGTGTTAATGTTAGTTAAAAAGTCCAAATCATCATGTGCTTGGAGGGGTAAAAACTCCTAGCTCCAGAATCATCCTGAGCCTATATTTGTTACATATCATTTACCACGGCCTATGCACGTAGAAGGTAGAATGAAGTATTGTAGGGACTGGTCCCCCGGACCCTCCATCTAGTCTAGTATACAAATGTACTAATCTAATTTACTTAAAATTCAAAGATACAAGATGTTTCACTAGTCCTGTCAAATTAAAAATATAACAAAAAAGTTATTATGTTACACAGCCCTCAGTTCCACCAAAATACTCATTTCGATATTTTTAAAACAATTACAATTTCAAAGCTGTACATTCTAGCCCAGTTATAGGATTAAACCATGTTCTTTCTAATATAAAAGACCGACCATAAGAATGTTGCATTCTGCAGCATCTTTCTAGGGTGGGTAATGTTTGCAGATATAAATATGCAGGGCGACATTGAGTAAAGCCATGGGGTTTTACTATTGGTAAAATATATCTTTTCCGTAAGTGAGTATAAAACTTATAGAAGAGGACCACATGCATTGTATCCTTGGTAACATATTATCACAGGGACAGTTAATCTAGTTTACTGCCCAATCATTCATTTTTGGGAGACTGACTAGTCGATGAAAAATGCCTAATCTTAGGCGGGATAAAACAAATCTATGTCTACCATGCAATACAGATTTGAGATAGGGTTGCATATTAAAAGTACTTAAAATTAATTGGTTCTTTGATACACTTGGTTTAGGAGCTTCAAGTGTCCATCTAAGATTATCTAGATGCGTCAACCCTTTCTCCTTCAGAGTTTTTTTGCTAATGGTACAAAGAGTATCTGGTCTTTCAAAATACTCGCAATAGCCCATGTCACTGAAAAAGCGTTGAAAATACGCTATCCAAGAAATTCTTGTGTGCAAACTCAATTTTAGACAGTCCCCAAAAATTGCTCTGTTCAGCACTGTATATTCTGAAGACCAGATTTTATGCCAGAGGAGTATTGGTTGCAGCTTTATTAAATCTGTCACGTGTTGTGCCCCCAACTCCGCATGACTAACATAAACTGATGTACTTTTAGGGATGGCGAGTAAATAACTTAAACATTAATTTTCCACAGTTTGAATGTCTGTCCAATTTCTGTACCCCCACAGTCCTGCTCCATATGTAGCTATACTCAGACACTTAGCTTTATAGATTTTCATCATTACTTCGGGGGGAGTTGTGCCCAAACGTTTTGCAAAACTGCTGAGAGCCATGCAGGAACTCCTGAGAGCCATGCAATATAATGTTCATTGAGCGGGGTGGCAGCTGTCGCCTTCTCTGCTGTGATATGTGGTTCACTAGAATCTAAACGGGCTTCTGAGGTATTGTTTACCTCAAAACTTTCTTCCCCATAGGTGTCCCATGTAAATATGTTAGTGGGACGGTATCAGATGGCATAATATGTGCTGCCAGTTCAGGTGAAATGTCAGTGGGGACTGTGGTTGTCACAGAGGTTTGTGTTACAGAGGTGGCTGTGCTAGGTTTCATGCAGGTGGGTGTGGATGTCACAGTGGTGACATCACTCCGGATCTGTACCAAAGAATCTGTATCACTTGTTGTAGGAGTTTCATTGGCAGCAACATTGCAGAGGTAGTGGTTGATAAGGAAGTTGTGCTTGGTGAAGATACTGTGGCAGTATGGAATGCACCTCTAGAAATTGCAGCAAAGGTTATTACATTGCTGACAGTAGAGAGCAGTTTTTGCTGATGCTGGTTTAATACTATTGATTGGTATTCGTTTGGATGGTGCAGAGGTTTGTTCTTTAACACTTGTACTAGATTTGTTTTCGTAGCAGTGCTTGTTTGTTTTTCAGTTGAGCATGATGGCCTTCCATTTTGCGTCTCCTCATGGGGTGAGTTACCTGCAAAAAAGTTGAAAAGCATATTAAACATAAGTGAATGTTGAGAAGCATCAATGTTAAACATTTTAGTGTATGTAACAATGGTATTTTACACTTGCATCCATGAAGATATACATGGGTATACATTTCACTATGGGTCCACATACACTTGTCATGTACTTATCTACACAAAAGTTACAAAAAACCCTTATGTAGTCTTAGCATAATGAATGTTTTCCCAAATTAAATTACTCGTGTGGATGATAGAACATCAGTCTATGTTGTCAGTTTAGCTATTTGAGTTCATGCCTCCATTTTTAAAATCGGTCGTAATTAATTAATTCAATTTCCTTTTGATGTATTTTAAATGGCAGATCAAACACTGCTTATGTTTTTTCACCAACGTTCTTTATTTTTTACAATTGTACATATTAATTGACTAATAGCAAAGTGGTGGATATGTTTAATTTGCCCTTGCACCACATGCAAAGCTGTCATTGATACAGGATTAAGGGTCATGCTGACATGTCTATTTTTGTTTTACATTGAAAATGTCAAGCTTGCCATGCCTGGTGTACACATTTTTACTATATCTTAATATAGTTTAAAATGAGATGAGTACTTCACATGCCATTATGGGACATTAGATAATAAGTGATAACAAGTCAAATAAGATATAAAAAAGACCAAATTATATATTCAATTTAAACATAATTATAAAATCTCTTACATTTTTAACGTTGCATAGTACATAACATATGTAGTTGCACTTTATCACATTCAGCCTGTCTATATTATCTATGTCATGGGTGTTTCAGACCTTTATCATCCTTTTTGACTCCAGGGAGCCAGCCATGTCCTCCATCTGAGGAAACAGTCTGAAGTTTGTGCTTTGACACTATGGACCCGATTCCGATGTCATGCGGAAAGCATCCAGACCGAATCAGATTGGGAATGCTTTCCGTACGACTCGACCGCGAGCCCTCCGTGCGACGGAGTACGATGTATCCCATGTGAAACACAACCAAATCACACGGAATGCTATCATTCCTAACGAAGGCTCCGTAAAAAGCACTGTTGCGACTGACTCGTTTGTAAACGTTCAAGAATCGCATGCCGGTCACGAGTCCGACTTATATCAACACGCGATGAGATGATGTTGAATGACAATCGGTTACGGAACCATGTCGGTCCGTGCATTAAATGTCAATGGGGGGAATCTAAAACAGTCCAAAAAAGCATTGGCAACTCCCCCCCAAAAATTTTTTAACCACACCCACAACTCCACCTATATAAAGGGCCAACACCATGACAGTGATCCTTTGCCACAACTGCCAATACTTACAAGGAACTTCTACCAGACTTTCCCTGCTCTCTGCCTCTGCCTCACACACTCACACACCACACACCCTGCACCGATTTTATTTCATACAAAAACACATAAACACACACCTTTTTTCAGATTCACACTCACCTCCACACTCACCCTCATCTTCACACTCACCCTCACCATGTCCAAAAGGAAGCATCCACGTTTTACAGATAAGGAGTTGGAAGTGCTTGTAGATGAGATTGTCAGAGTAGAGCCACAGTTATTTGGGAACCTAGTCCAACAGACCCCCCTTGCCCAGAGAAAGTGGATGTGGGAGAGGATAGTTAACAAGGTGAATGCTCAAGCACCTTGCCTGTGCACAATGGAAGATATCAGGACCAGGTACTATGATGTGCGTAGGAAGGTCAAGAAGCTGATGTCCAGGGAACATTTCCAAAGCCAGCTACAGTTAAACAAAGGACAGTATAAATATATCAAATGTACTAGATTCTAAGAGCATGTGATGTGTATGTCAGATTGTTAACAAAAATACCTCAAATGATATTGAAAATGCAACAAACTATAACCATGTACATACTTCTCACAAACTCACAGATAGGCCTTCTGCTCCAAACAACAGGTACCAGTGTCAGACATCTTGGCCCTGTACTTTTCCACTCACTCACAGGAAAGCTCAGTCACAGGTAGGCAGTCTGGGATGGCTGGGAAGGTGGGTGTAGGCAAAGGCACCATGGGACTTGTAGTCACTGCAAACACTCCTCCTCACAGACAGCCTACACAGACATACTGGGACTATGCGAGCCTCTCAGTCAGTGGAAAAGTACCAGCAAGATGGCTGACACTGCTGAATGGAGTCTGGAGCACAAGGCATGAGGGGAGTTGTAGTCAAGTCAAACTACAGGCACCAGTGTCAGACAACTTGGACCAGTACTTTTCTACCCACTCACAGGAAAGCTCAGTCACAGGTAGGCTGTTTGGGATGGCTGGGAAGGTGGGTGTGGGCAAAGGCACCATGGGGCTTGTAGTCACTGCAAACACTCCTCCCCACACACAGCCCACACAGACATACTGGGACTATGCGAGCCTCTCAGTCAGTGGAAAGGTACCAGCAAGATGGCTGACACTGCTGATTGGAGTCTGTAACACAAGGCCTGAGGGGAGTTGTAGTCAAGTCAAACTACAAGCACTAGTGTCAGACAACTCGATAGTAGACTTCCATTCACTGTCAGGTAGCCATAGGGCCAGATGACCTGGTTGGGTACTGTGGGAGGAGTGTTTGCACTGACAACATCTCCTATCATGCTCTATCCAACAAACACACCTTCCCACACAGCCCAGCCAGGCCACAAGGAACAGTGGTGTCCTGACAATGAGCGGAAGTGTACTTGCAGGATGTCTGACACTTGTGCATGGTGTCTGAGTTGAACACAAATCCCATCATGGCCTCGTGCTCCTCACACCAGTCCCCAGTGTCAGACATCTTGATAGTACATTTCCATTCACCATCAGGGATAGCATAGTTCCTGGTCTGCTGTCTGTGCTGGCTGGGAAGGTGTGTGTAGGACAGGGCATGATGGGAGTTGAAGTCAGTGCAAACACTAATCCTCACACACAGACCAACAAGACCACATACAATTGAGCTTCCCTGACAGTCAATGAGAATGTACTGGCAAGATGACTGGCCCTGTGGACTGCTGTTTGGAGCTCAAGGCACTGTTGGAGGGTAGTGGACAAATCAGACCCCAGTCACCAGGGTCAGACATCTCTGAAGCACATTGCCACTCACTGTCAGGAAAATAGACTCACAGATAGATATTTAGGATGGGTAGGAATGTGTGTGGAGAATGGAGCCTGATGGGAGACGGAGTCAAGGCAAACACTCCTCCTCCCACACTACAGAACCAGGTCATCTGGGCCGACACCTACCTGACAGTGAATGGAAATCTGCTTATTTAATGGCTGACACTGGGGACTTCAGTCTGGACAACTACGCCCTACTTGTGGACAAATAGGAACCAGTCATCAGTGTCAGACAACTTGCAAGTACATTCACACTCACTGTCAGGGAAGCTGAGTCACAGGCAGGCTTTTGCAGATGGGTGGGAAGGTATGTGTGGGACAAGGCCTAATGTGACTTGTAGCCATTGCAAGTACACATCCACACACCTAGCCATGCTAACTCCTCTGGGCCTAAGTTTACCTCACAGTGAGGAGAAATGTACTGGCAAGGTGGCTGACACTGCTGCATGGTGTTGATCTTGAAACCAACTCCCATCAAGGCCCTGTGTACAAAACATCATGCAACTGTGTCAGCCATCTTGTTAGTACACTTAAATTCACTGTCAGTTAGCCATTGCCACAGATGAGCTGGTTGTGCTGTTTGGGAGGAGGAGTGTCTGCCATAACTACATCTACCATCAAGCTATGGCCTCCACACACCTTCCTACCTAGTCCTAATAGCTTATATGGGACTCTGCTTACCTGACAGTGAGTGGAAATGTGCTGCCAAGATAGCTGAAACTACTGCATGGTGTCTGGAGCAGAAGGCCATGATGGGTGTTGCAGTCAAGTCAAACAACAGGCACCAGTGTCAGGTACCCGGCTGGGACATTTTGTATCACAGTGAGGTAAGCATAGTACATGCTGGGCTGTTTGAGTTGGGTGGAAAGGTGTACGTAGGACATGGCCTTATGCAACTTGTAGCAATTGCAAAGCCTCCTCCCATCCAGACTAGGATACTCCACTTGGCCTCACTCTCATGGTGAGGGGTAGTGAACTAGTGAGATGGATGACACTGTTGCAGTGTGTTTGGAACACAGGTCCCTGATGTGAGTTGCATTCATGTTCAAAACCATGCACCAGTACCATACACCTTGCCAGTGCATTTACCAGCACTGTGAGGTAAATATAGGTACAGAGGAGTCAGCAGGTCTGGGTGGGAGGAGGTGTTTTTGCAATGTCTACAACCCACATCATGTCTTGTCATACACACATTCTTTCCACTCAGACCAACTAGCCAAACAGAAACTCTGCTTACTTGACATTGAGTAGCAATGTACTGACAAGATGTTTGACAATGTGGACTGGTGTTTGGACCACAAGGCCCTGTTGTGAGTTGTGGTAAAATCAGACACCAGGCACAAGTGCAACACACCTTCATAATCTATTCCCAATCACTGTCTGGAAAACCTTCTGCCATGTAGTCTGTATTCTCTGTTTGGGAAGAGTGTGTGAAGGACAGAGCCTGGTGTGAGTTTGAGTAATGTTAAACAATACTACACCCACCACGAAGAATCACTTTAACTGTGCCAATGCCTACCTGACAGTGAATGGAAGGGCAACAGCAAGATGCCTGACACTGGTGCATGGTGTTTTTGGCACAAGGCCTTTGTTGGGATTTGGATTCACATTTAACACCACGCACCAGTCTCTGCATCCTTGTCAGAACACTTACCATCACTGCCAGTTAGCCATAGTCTCAGAGGACTTAGCTGGGCTGGTGGGAGGAGGAGTATTTCAAAATCCTATAAATACCATCAGGCACTGGACAACATACACCTTCACTAACATCACAAACAGACCTACAGGAACTAGGCATACACACAGTGATTTATAATTTACTAGCAGGATGCATTACACTGGGCACTGGTGTCTGACTTTACAACACATACCAACAGTGATTTGTGCTCAAAACACCAGTCACCTGTGTCAGCCAACTTTGTCAGTACATATCCACCCACTGACAGGAAAGCATAGTTCCAGGGGTGCTGCATTGTGCGTAGTACAGGGCCTGATGGGATGTCTGGCCATTGTAAACACTCATCCGAACAAACAGCCATACAAGACCACTAAGAACCGTGATTACCTGACAGTGAGTGGACATCCAAAAATGAAATGGCAGAGACTGAGGCATGCAGTGTGGTGCACAAGGCCATGAGACAAGTTGTCTCCAAGTCAGAAACCAGTTCCCAGTGCCAGACAGCAGGCCATGACACTCTGACACACTGTGAGCTAAGATCATGTCCTGTTGGCCTGTTATCACTGGGCAGGAAGGTGTATGTATGACGGGCCCTGCTGGGACTTGGAAGAACAGCAAACACTTCTACACACACAGCACAAAAACTTCATCGTGGGCTATGTCTATCTCACAGCGAGTCCATGTGTACTAGCAAGATGGCTGACACTGTGGAATGTTGTCTGAACCTATCACAACTGCCACATTTGCCCATGTGCCACAAAGACCAGCCAACATAGACAAATATCTCTCAAATACCCTTATAAACATTGGCTGGACAACACTCTTCCATGTGGCCTGGTGGTGCTGGGTGGGAGGAGGGGTGTAAGTTTCACAAATAGAGAACAAGCACTCAAAGATCAGTTCATCATATTTCTTTGCCACATAATGGCACAAAGCTAAGTTTGTGAAATCATTTGACCATCGAGTCAATGTACAAAGTACAATATCTGTGTAGCCACAAAGTTAATCAGTCACACAATGTTCCTACTGACAGACATTCACATGTGTAGAATGAGATGAAAACAAGAAGCACCTCAATCACTCCATTCCCACAACTTTTCTGGCTAAGTTAATAGAATGTGAGTGTGTAGCCAGCCACACCAATGTGACTGCTAAACAAAAGCACTAAGACCAGTAGACAGGCCCAAAAAAGTAACCACAAAAGGAGTAAAGTGTATGTATCTCACTGTGAAAGTAAAGATGTGGACAACCTAAACACACCTGTGTCATTCATAGGGTGTCAATAACCAGTCAATTTCTTCCGACATGAAATGTGAACTAAACACAACAGGCCCTTCAATGCACATACCTGCTCATGTCCATCAATCCCCCTCTTGTCCCAAAAACATAGTCACCTCAAAAAATTGGTCTGCATCATGGATGAAGGAGTTCAATCTATTTACAGTAACTCATCATGAGCTTTGGTAGCCCATGTAATGTGTTTGATTTGAGGGGCAGTTGGCATTCACAGCAGTCATTGTGTTATGTTTGAACCTACAGGGCCAGCTGAGGACACCACTGGAACCATCCAGGATAGCCAGGCCCAGACTCCGGTCGACCAGGGGCCCTCCGGCGTTGATGACTCTCATCATTCTTCGGATGACGACGACAGACCTGGTCCTTCTGGTATGGGTCACCCCACAGCACCAGTGGCGGAAACAACCCGATCCTCTGCGAGCACTCCTGCCTCAGCTGCCAACACCCAGCTGACCCATACCTTCACAGACACAGCATCCCAGGAGACCACCAAGAGCACAGCAACACAGGGCACTCTGAAGTTGCCCAACAACACCAATGCCAACAAGGAAGGAGGCTCCGTGTCGACTGTGCCAGCCCCAACTGGTCCTGCTCGGGTGGGTAGGGGTGGTGGGAGGTGTCATGGGGATCAGCAACATCATGCAGCTGGTGCCGATGATGTGGAGATCCAAAACCTCTCCAGAATCCTCAAGGCATATGAGGATTCACAAGGAGAGATGGGCCAGGTCATAGGGATCCTCAGGACAATGAAACAGCAGCAGGCAGACCAAAATTAAATTATGTCAAAAATGGATAAACAGACTGTGGTGTACAGGGACATTGCAACTTCCCTCCGCAAGATTGCCACCAACATAGCCATACCTCCCTGTGTGCCTACCACATCCGCTGCAACAACATCTGCAACAGCCACAGGGAGGGATGTGGACTCCGGCGGAGAGCCCCCTGCACCGCCGCTGCCTGCACCTGAGGGTCCCCCGGAAAAATGTGGAGTCGGTCGTCCAAAGAAGCAACGGTGAGAGACAGATGTCTACGCATCACCGCCATAAAGTGACTACCTGCTCTTGATATCCTCCTTTGTGTGCAAAACATTCCCTTTGTTGACTGTCACAGAACTCTCCCACTTTGGCTGGAGAGTCTAAGTTGGACTATGGACTCAAATAACTGTGCATCTACATTGGAATACCTCATCTACAAACACTACCCACTCCTATCTGCATAAAGTGACAACCTGCGACTGATATCCTCCATTGTGTGCCAAACATTCACTTTGTTGACTGTCACAGAACTCTCCCACATTGCCCTGGAGGGTCTAAGTTGGACTATGAACTCAAATAACTGTGCATCTACATTGGAATACCTCATCTACAAACACTACCAACTCCTATCTGCACTTCTCGAAATCATTTTTTGTTGTCGACACCAACATGATGTGGACAGATATCTTCATATTATGCACTAAAATAAATCCCTATGCACCCAAAAAGTGGTCATATCGTTACTTGGAATAATAAATGTATTAACTGTAATGATGTTGAAAAAGGCAAAGAAGAAAGTATGCACAACATTGGTAACACATCACTTTGAAGGACTACATTACTGACTTGTGAGTATATGTACATTGTCACAGCATGATAGATAGACACAAGCAGGTCATGGCCCAACCCATAGGACATGTTACAGATGCAATGCAAGTACACTGCTTAAGATACTAGCACCATTTTCAACCACAATAAACAAAATTTCTTAGCAAACCAGTGCATCATGGCGCATGTTCAGTTTAAATATAACCTTGTGATGTATAAAACACACAAGGCACGAATCATTGTGTATCCTAGGTTTATTTCCCTGACAAAACCTGGCGCATTAACACAATTTCAATGGACAGCACACAGGGAAAAATGCTGTAAAGTGAAGAAAAATGTCCATCAGTCCAAAAGGAAGTGCATGCCATGGATTTAGAAACAAGTCCACTGTTGGAATAGGTCACAGCCTCAGGTGTCTGGTGAGGTCACAACTTGCATGGTTGACATGGCACAGTACCCTGGTAAGGAGAAACATAGAACAGATTGAGGCACACAGGTCTAAACCTTCACAATTTTGACAACGATATCAGCTGAAGCACAAGATTTTCAGTGTGGACACCACATATGATTCACAGTAACACTGCACATCTCAACTTTTTCATCTCACAAACACTTATCAAACAACTAACATCATGTCAATTTTCATACACTCACAAACATACATACACATTGTGCACCAGCAACACAACAAGAAACACTTGGGGATAGTTCCCTACTTCCATTGCATACCTACACTCATGTGAAGAAGTTGTTGATAAGCTGTCGTCTCAAATCCATGCCTTCGTCATCATCATCCCCACTGTCGTCATGTCCCAGTCCAGAATCCTCCCTCACTGGCGGATGCTGGTCTCCATCATCCTGTATGAGTGGAATTTTCCTCCGTATAGCCAGGTTGTGGAGCATGCAGTAAGCAGTGATGATGTTGCACACCTTCAATGGTGCATATTGTGGGGCTCCCCCCATCCGATCGAGACAGCGGAATCTTGTCTTTAGGAGGCCAAAACACCGCTCAACGACTCTCCGGCTCCTACCATGGGCTTCATTATAACACAGTTCGGCAGGGGTGATTGGGTTATGGAGTGGGGCCAGCAACCAACGTTGGTTGGGGTACCCAGAGTCTCCTACATTGAAAACAGAAAAATAGATTCAGTTGTTGGTTGATAGAGCATTATCTGACATACAATCTACACACAACACAGCACACACATTTAACATCACATACCAACAAGCCAGGCACGGTCAGTTGTGTCTGTGACATCAAACAGGGGATGGCACTGTTCCTTATGATGTACGCGTCATGTGCAGATCCAGGGAAACATGCACAGATGTGTGAGATGGACATGTCCACCAAACACCTGGACATTAATTGATTAGTAATGTTTGCGGTTGCGATACACTACCTCAGTAACCTGTGGTGGCACCAGTCCAACGTGGGTGCCATCAATGGAGCCAATTATATGGGGTATCCGTCCCAATGCATAAAATTCCCCCTTGATGTCTGCAAATTCTCCAGGTGTTGGGAACTTGATGTATTGGCACAGGTAACGCAGCAATGCCCCCAAAACATCTTGCAGAACACGGCTAAACATGGTTTGTGACATCCGACCAGATGTTGCAACTGTGAATTGAAATGTACCAGTGGCAAAAAAATATAAAGCTGCCATAACCTTCACTTTGGGCGTCAGTGCAGTTGGATATGGCCAACCTGGCTGCATATGAGGTAACAACTGCACAGTCAAGTCTTCAATGATTGCCCTTGCGAAGTGGTACTTCCTGATGGTGTCACGTTCTTCCATGGTTGCCAGGTCTGGAAAGGGCCTGTGGATTTGCAGGTCGTCTGTGATACCTATGTGTAGAGTGTAAACACAGATGGTGTCAGGTCACAGTGTACCAAGCAACATGCTTAGAGACAAACAGAACATGAACTGTGAACACAACTGAAGCTACAGATCATTTCAAAACCAGATCTCAATGATAAGATTTGCCCTTAGATACATCTCACAGCATCAGTACCCTACACAGACATTTTAACAAGGTATGGTGACACAGCAATTATAGTGGGATAGTGTAAGACTCACTTGTGTCTAACATCATGAATGTCTGCAAACATCACATATTCCCAGGATCCACAGTAAAAATATGGTACTTCAAGGTTTGTGAGAACAATTACATGTGCAATAGACCGAATAGAAGCATGTAATGCAAGAGATGTGATACACCTGATATACACATCATCTCACATACTCTGTCATGCCCACCACTCTCACAGGTTGGACACTGTCCCTTAGTTATGTCTACAGTACACATACAATCACATACACAGACTATTTTCAATGTTGAGGATGCTAAAATATGCAACAACACCATACACTGCAGTTTGAGGCACACAGATAGACTAGTAATCCACATTTCACAAACAAGCTGAAGATGCATAATGATTTCACTGTCCACTCATCCAATGGTAAAAGCCTTAGCCATTGCTTACACAACAGACATCTACAGTCTGAAATTACAACAACTGTACAATGGGTCATACAGTACACAAATGCAGTGACAATGTAAGAACACACATATACATCCAGACCTAAAATAATGGGCACTGTGACCAATATAATGCAGATAACCAGATTACTAATCCTGACATGCTTGTAGATGCCAATAAAACAGTGTGTCATGTGCACTTTAAGATTAGCTCCTCGCGGGAGTGTGTCTTATCCATGTAATGGTCACTTTTATAATTTATAATGTGCATCCACACATGTATTGTACAAAAACACATCAATCACAGCAGTGTGTGCTCTGATGACCGATTATTCAAAGGACGCGGTAGCCGCATCCGCAACGATTTGGTCACAGCCATTGGTTGTTATGGAGAAAGACGCGGGTGAGTTTTCAAAGGACGCAGTAGCCGTATCAGAAACGATTCGGGGACAGCCATTGGTTGTTATGGAGAAAAACGCGGGAGAGTATTCAAAGGATGTGTTATCCGCATCCGAAACGATTCGGTGACAGCCATTGGTTGTTATGGAGAAAGACGCAGGTGAGTATTCAAAGGATGCGTTATCCGCATCCGAAACGATTCGGTGACAGTCATTGGCTGTTGGTTGCTATGGTGACCGACGTGTGTTTGGACTCATGTCTTCAGCGTATGGAAACCGACTCAGTTACCTCCCATCACAAATGTATCAAAGTCAATCGTGGTGCTATGATGAGTTTTTGAACGTCGCTGTAGTCGTCGTTTGCAAGCAATGTTATGCATTGGAACGATTCGTACAATGTGACCGACGTGAACCTATCACTTTTGAACCATGGATTTGAGACCGCCTCTGCTGTTCAGATATAAGTCTGTCTGTTCCCTAGAGACTTCCCTTGCCTGCACTACCTGCTTCATTCCTGCACCTCCCCATCTCTGTGCTGCAGTGACAACATCCTCTGGTAGCCTCAATGGCAAGGACACACCCCAGGGCCCCAGCTTTCAGTTAGGAGGAGAATCAGGCCCTGCTGGACACACTCCTGCCACTAGACAGCCAGATGTATGGCAAACCAGAGGAGAAGGTGAGTGAGGATAACAGTGCATTGCCCTTGGACATGTGCGATAACCATGCATCACTTGCAGTAGGAATCTCTATCATAGATATTCCCTTGTAGTGGGGCAAACATGTCATCACTATTCTCTTGGAACAGAGATTAGATTAAACACAGGACTGATGCACATGAGGCTACATGCATTACCCTTTAGTTATTTTTGAAAACATGAGCATGAGCTATGTATGGCAGTGTATGACTCAGACACATGATGCATGTAAACTAAGGGACTATCACCATGTCATCCTTACAGATCAACTCCCATAAGAAGTCCAGGATGTGACTGACCATCGCCAAGAAGGTGCGTGACGTGGGGGTCGCATATCGTCGGATCTGTCATTGCCGCAAGAGGTGGCAGGACTTTCGTGGCTGGGCCAAGAGGATTGTGGAGGTCCAGCTGGACCAATCACAACCGGGCAAGCGAGGCGGCCGGCGAACATTGACCCCCCCCCACATGCTCCACATCATAGCGGTGGTCTTCCCTGACCTGGATGGGCAGTTGAAGGCCCAACAGCAGCAAGGAGGGGGTGAGTCAGTTACATGTTGCACTTCTATCTTTATTCCGGCAGGTTTTGAGATCTGAGCTTGATGGCACTTTTACAGGTCGTTAGTCTGCCAAACGTGCAATCATTTTCACATGATCACAATGCTGATGGATCAATAGATGACAGGTAATACCCCATTCATCAGGGGCATGTGAGTGAGTCATGTTCAGGGATTGTAACTAGTGGCATGCACATGTGTGCTTTGTAATTTTCACAAGACGTGTGTATGAGTTTCAGCATGAATCCCATAGCTTCACAAGTGTCTGCACATTCACATATGTGTGATCCTGTTCTCAGAGTGGTCTGAACAAATCATTGAAGTATGTTGTGATAGGAGATTTCAATTGTGGAAAATACATGCTAAATATTTTGGCTGAATCATTTGTCCATGTTGAGGCCTAGTTTTGTTTTGCCCGTGTGCAAATGTTTTCTCCCCAGACGTGCAGCTAATTGTTATCACATGTATCCCATGGGACAGTCACAGCTAGGGTAACACCTGGTCACATGTCACAATGACCTGACCCATGATGTCTTGTAAAAATCCACAAACAACATCCATAAGAGTGAGTCCATGTGATGGTTAAATCACAAGCCATTCAGTGTCAAATACAGGTTGTCAGTGATCGCAACATGGCAGCATTTGTGAGGTATGATGTGAAGTACACAGTCACAACATTTGTGATGTGTGTTAATGGTCTTGAATGCTCCAACTTGATTGCTGCCTAAACATGGTTTTTTGGGTATCACTGTCTGATTCTGAGAAATCAAATTTGCACATAAGTTAAGTTTGTTATTCACATGAGTTTGTTATTAGACATGAGCAATATTAGCAGTACAAAGTGTGCATACTCTGTAATCAAAGGGAGGGACAGTCAGACTTTGTCCATACAAATGTAATAGTTGTGCCAAGATTGTTCAACAGTGTTGACTGTACTCATGCTGGAAATGGGTTCCGTTACTAGAGTCCCTACAGTCATTGCACCCAGATGTGCCAGTGGAATGGTGTTCCCCATGATGGATTGTGAAGCTTCAGTTATTAGACGTAGAAGTTTGTAGACCATTTATTACGTATATGAAACTTGATTTTTAAAATAATCAATTCTACATGATTCTGCTACATGACACCGTGCATAGATGACACAGGACAGTGTGCTACATGGCCGTCAGCCCAGCTATGCATACTGCCTTGGTGTCTACAGGAAGCCACTCATATGTGTGAACTGACATTGGATAAGCAAAGCTAATGAACACGATATCAATCAGTGTGAACGGTGTAACATGACTCATGCAATGAGTATGCATTGTGCATGTTTGACAAGGTAGACATGTGAGCCGTGACATATGAGCCAATGGTTCAACATTAGATGACTAAGGATTGCAGAATCTGTACCATGTCTCAATGAAATATGAGATTCCTATTCCCATTTTGATGGCTCTACTCACTTGCAGGATAGGAGACAGTAATATCAGTACACAAGTCCGTCATGAGCACGAGACAAAACATTCCCTGCCACAGACTCCATTAGCCAACCTTCTGGTTCTGTATTTTGATGTTGATACACACAATGTTGCTGATCACATCATGTGTGATTGAGCAATGTGAAAGTGGCAGAGTAACAAGTACCAATTCTGTAAGGCAGCATGTGGTAATAGCACAATTCAATGTGATGTCTGATATCTCTGAACATCTGTGAAGTTACCTATGTGTCAACTAGATATGGATGACTCATGGAAATCTTTGTCTTTCTTTGTCACAGCATCCTTAGCGGCCACAGGAGGACACAGTGCCACGGATATTGTGGGAGCAGAACATCAAACTGGGTCCAGTGAAGAGGCATCGGAGGGGGGACCCAGTGACAGAGAGGGTGAGGGGAGTCTCATTGTCAGTGGATCTGCAATACCATCTGCAGCTTCAGATTCTGATCACAGCTCTGGTGAGGACTCCCATGTGGTGGTGGGGGACACAGAGACTGCATCAACAACATCAGAGTCCACCTTCACCACCACTACCATCTCCACCATCCCAGCTGCTCCCAGTTCCAGTGTCCGTGGCCGCACCCATGGCAGGGGCAAACTCTCCTTTGGGCCAGGCACCTCACCCCCTGCACCTGTCTCCCCTGCTGCCCTCAGTGTTGAGACCAACAACCTTCTGAGGCAGATCTCTGTGGAGCAGGCATTGATGCTGAGTGTCCTCCATGCACACACAACACTTTTGACAGACATGTCATCGTACATGGAGGGCATTCACTCAAACATGTCTGCCCTACAGAGATCAAATCAGGCTATGGCCTCAACACTGACGGCAGCACTGTCCCTCCTCCAGTAGTACCTCCCCCCTCCTACCTCTTCCTTATCCACCATCCCAACTACCCTCCCAGACCCAAGCACATGCCAACACACACATTCACACACTGCAACATCCACACGCAGCACACAAACACACAGACAGAAGTTGCAAACCACACACATGCATACTCATGCTACAGACAGCACACTCTCACCAAAAGGAAGTGACAGCACCCGACACATGCATCCACTGACACTCCACATACCTCCAACCCTCTGCCTCCACAACTCCTACCCTTTCCTCTCCTTTACTCCCCCAGACCAGGCTCCACACCTTGTTCCCATTGAATTCTTCCCTCCCCAAACATACACCCCCCTCCTAAGAAGAGGAAGTACCTCCAGGATGACACACCAGTAGCATCTGTAACCCCCCTGAGAAGGAACAGAAGGCAACAACTCCCCACCGAAAATCACTCTGGTCCCAATCAAAATCATCCACTCCTTCACCCCATGGATCCCCAGACAAGCCCAGTACATCTAAATTGACTAAAGCCCCCACCAAAAAGACCTCTCCCCTCCCCATTTCAGACACACCCCATAAAAAATATAATATCCCTAAATTAGTCAAGGTCACCCCATCCCCAGCTCCAACTGACCATCCCACTACAGCTGCACCCCCCTCACAATCAGAGCCAGCCACTGCAGTGGAGTCCCACCCCCGCCATCAGACCCTACCACTGCAGTGGACTCTGACACCCCTCCTGATCACATCCCTCCCAAAACACAACCCAGTCCCCAATAGTTTGTCCCCTTTGGTGCCTGGCATGCCCCCAAGATGCCCCTCCCAGGGGATGTGTCCCCTTGCAGGAATTGTGCAGGCAAGACTAGATGGGCATGATGTTCCAAGCTCATCTGGACAATTGACATTTATGGACTGGCCAATCTCCTTTTGCTAATAATCGATTTTTTCACTGGAGGCTGAATAAAGCATGTTTTATTTTTCTTTACAAATCTTTGTGGCCAACAGCTTGTTTCAAAGTCAACTGTATAACATGTGGAATTGGTTGTTTATATGTACAATGATGTTAGTATGGCATGGATTGCAGACGTGAAAGGGAGTTTGGGCACTTTGACAGAATGTATTTTAAAATGTTGGGCCTGCATTTCATGGGTGTCATTGCCAACTTGAGCTTTGGATCATAGTGTGACATGAAGTTACAAACCTTCTCATTTTTAAGCACACTTACACATAGGTCATGCTTTCAGTTGTCAACATATTGCAAGTGTCTCAATGTGCAACAGTGTAGGCGAAGAATGCTGAATATGTTTGTGATGTGCATATAGGCACCTGTCTCATCTATTCAGCTGGATACATATGGCTGTTGACTGCATGGCTGTGACTTAGCACACACCCATGTACACAAATTGATTTCACTGGAATTGTATGTGACTTTCAAGCGGGGAATCAATGTATGTGTCTTCTGCAGATCTTGTAGAATAGAGGCAAGGTAAACCTTGCTTCAGGTGTGTAGCCACTTTGGGCAAAAAAACATTAATGGCTGTGGACACATCATGTGCATTTACTGAGCACATGGTGAGTGTAAGGTGAGAATTATTATCACAGTCTTCCAACCATCTGCTTCC
Source organism: Calotriton arnoldi (assembly GCA_963921515.1). Classification (NCBI taxonomy): domain Eukaryota; kingdom Metazoa; phylum Chordata; class Amphibia; order Caudata; family Salamandridae; genus Calotriton; species Calotriton arnoldi. Next base: position 121,177 of record CAWUFW010015620.1, on the reverse strand, counting down.
TCTGGACTTAAATAATAGCATGGAGTTTTTGTTAGGCAAGGGGTATGTTTTCTTTATAGTCTATTGATCACACATTTAGCTGGTGTTCATGCCATCCTTCTTTTGGTAAGTGACATTGCAAGTATGTTGTTTATGCATTATCCCATCTTGGATTGCATTTTGCAACCACACACTAGTCGTGGTTGAGCATATGAATTGTGTGTCATATGTATTTTGAGAATGACTGACAAGGGTGTTAATATGAGCTACATTGATGGTGCTCCATGTCACACAAAGCTGTATGATGATTGCTGTGATGTCAGTTGACTTGGCGGGTGGTACATGTGGTGACGCAAGTGTACAGTGAGTGCACATAAAGGATGTGTGTCTGTCTACTGTGCAGATGCTCACAGATTTTGAGTCTCCACCATGCTCTTAGTTGCCACACATGTGAGGATGTGTTGATGGAAATATGTGTTTTGACTGCAGATGTATAGTCAGTGGTTCATGTTGCATGTGCTGAGCTTGCTTGCACAAGGGTTAAGGTGAGAGTGACTAGTATTTAATGTATTGGTGTGAGTGTAGATACATATGGCATGTTGGCAGGACAAATTCTGTGGTTGTCAGAGGGTGGGAGGTATGATTTGAATGCATAGGCAGATCTTGTGTAGGGGACATGAGGTATCCACATTCACCCTATGTGAGGGTTTACTGATACAATTATGTGATTCCAAGTATGCAACAGTTTTAATCTTGTGCAATGTATGAGAGGAATGGGTAGATGAGATAGGTGTTGAAGCACTTAGACAAGGTTGTATTTGGGCAGGTGGAGATCTGTTGTCTGTGTGTCTACAGTGAGGGATGACTGTGACCAGGCATCAACAAATGAGTGATGATAGTTGTTGATGTTCAATAGACAATGGTGTTATAGGTCGTGTAAGCAACATGTGGATGTGACAGTGCCACAGTGAGACAACGTTCAACTTGCCCTTTGTGCCAAAGGGTTTATGTGTATGTGAAGGGTATACGCCAGTTGTGTACTGTATTCTGCAGAAATGTGTAGTGTCATATAGTTGAAGTATGTTGTTCTAGCATCTGTGTATGCATGTGTTGTAGAAATGACAATCTGGGTAACTTAAGCAGAGTAGGGTGTGTGTGTGATGATATGTGACTTACTGGGGACATATCCATTGAGCAATGTAAGTGTCTTGTTGTCAGAAGTGATAATGTATTTAGTTTGCATGTCAGAGTGGGCAGTGATGCTGCACGTTGTGATATGAGTGCATTCCTAATACATTGCAGAGGGTGCTTATGGTGATGAGTGTGGTCATTTTTACATGTTAAGTTTGTCGTCTGCTGAGGATGTGATGGGTACAGTACATAGTGTGCATGTAATGTATGTGCGAGTTGTGTACATAGTGATGATGAGTAGTGCTGTGCATATATGTGTGTTTGTGAGTAGGTAGCACATGAGTGAGCTTGAGACAATTGTGGTTGAACAGATGGAGTACAAGGCCATAGCTTGCGGACCAAACATGTTTTTCCAAATAGCTGCAGCATATGCGGCTTATGGCATGCTTGTGTGTTTGCTAGTGTTTACAGTTGAGCATGTACTTTGTGGTGGATGTGAGAGGGGACATACCTGCACAAGTATCTTTCATGCAGACCATGAGGTAATATTGATGTTTACATATTGTTAGATTTTGTGTATGTTTGTAGTCAAATACAGTTGTCAAAGTGAATATGTAGATGTGGAATGTTTTGTCTGCAGCTTGATGTCTGCCAATGAATTTTCCTTTCTGATTGTGTGAATGTCCACTTTGAGTACACTGTCATATGCTAAACCTATTGGCATCAGTGGAAAAGTTTCTTCAACCTAGCCTTGTCTTGTGTGAGTTGTGTGTTGACATATCTGGCATCTCACTTTTTGTAGGTATTTGTACTCATTCATTGGTCATTATTGGCTGTTGAAAATGCCCAAGGATGGATGTGGCGATTGCTACATTTGCAATGTCATGAAGCATGAACAATGGATGACAATCCCTTCCTTTGAGGGGTACAGCTCCATCAATGCCCAAGTAATGAATGTGTGCTGTTGTTCTACCTGGGGTAAGAGTAGCCTGGGTAAAAAATCTAAATCTAGATTTTAGATTTAGATGTGTGCTGTTGTTCTACCTGGGGTAAGAGTAGCCTGGGTACAGAAGCCAAGACTTGCCAGTACACTACATATGCATGGTTATTGCTGTCATTGTGACTTTGAATGTCTGAGGTATGGTGACACCAAGGGAGATGGTCACTGTGATGATGTCTGTGGTTGTGTTGAGGAAAACACATGGCACTGTGAACACACACAAAATTGACACTGGAACAGTACACCCATTTCCATTATTTTTATCATTCTCACAACTATTGTTGCCTCTGATCTGGTTTAGAAAGGGTCGCCCTTGGGTGTGTCCATGAGTGCTCACATTGTGCACATTTAATACTGACTAATGGCTTGATGCAAATATTTGTTTGTTGAAAGTGTCCTTGATGTTTCAATGGATTGTTTTGGACATTGTTTCGGTGCCAAATGTGGACAAAGTGGACTTCATTCTGCACATGTCTCTCATCCTCACAAGATGTACACATATTTCCTGGCTTCAGGATGACTGAGTGACTTGGGTTTTTGATCCACAGATTGAGTCACCACCCCAGCAGCCTCCCCCATGCTGGCAGCTTATCTTGATCAATGAGCTGTGCACTAGCCACACCAACAGTATTTGTGGATCCTACCTCCTGTGACTCATGCATACTCATACTATTATACAGGACAGAATCTGCACATTCGAAATGAGATTATTAATTTCCAGCTTACACTACAGATTGAGGGGCTAGATGGAGATTGGCTGCGAATGACATTCGCAAAAGATGTCCATAGACACATGCAGATTGGTATTTGTGTTCAGCGGTACCAGTCCACACATGGGGACAGTATCCTACATTTATGTTGGCCCATGCTTCTTTCTAAGTACAATATTGTTTATGACTCTAAATATATCAATGACAACTGTGACACAACCACTTCTGTGTTGTTGTTGTTGGAGACACTGAACGCAGTACTGAGTGGCTGTGTCTGTGGACATGTGTGTTGTCTGTGCTGATATCCTCTGTGCTTTACTGTACACTGATGCATCACAATGTCATACTTTTGTTAGTACATTGGAGTAGTGTTGTCCTGCGATGTGTATATGTGTGTTGTGGTGTACTTATGCATTCACTTTGTGTTACACACATATGTGTGGTTATTCTAATTCCAGGTCCAGCTTCAAATGTGCTATTACCCTAGTATTTAGCGTGCTAACTGTACCTACCTGATGATGACATTACCTCATTATACATACACGACATGCTATGGACCCATGTTTGGATTGTGAACACAATGATGCTCAGGCCCTCTGAAAGTAATTGGCACACAATCTGTGATCATCTCTTGAACCTGGCCTCAGTGCTTTTACTGTACAAAGGTTTTGCAGTAAAATGAACAATGCTGCAGATCAAGTTTGTGGTATGTAGTTCAGACTGTTCAGGTGTGACTTGCCTCCCTGCAAGGACCCTACATTGAACGCCAAATCCCTGCACCTGCCATGACCTGAAAGTGATGTTTGTGTGTTTGACATGACACTACCTCAGTCAAGGCATGTAAGGCAGTGCAGCATCGTAGTTCTGCCCCAAAGGCTGTCCCCCAGCCTCTATTCACAGAACAGCTGGTGATCCATGGAAATTGTGACCTAATGTTGCAGTGGGCTGGTGGGGACTGTGTAAGTGTGTAAGTCCATTGGTGTGGTCTATGAAGGCCCACCTAACCATGTGTCACAGGTGACCCTGGTGCACCTGCATCTCCACTCTACCCATTCCTCAATGTATACACACTTTCACTTGTACTGATTTAGGAATTTGGTTTGATCGTAAGTTACATTGTTCATGTACAAATTTCTTGCTTTCATTTCTACCCCAACCCCAGATATGCATCTTCATGGATGGGCGGATTTCCCCCTATTTATTCAACATTGCTGTGGGTATTTGCCACCCCCCCTATTGATTCAACATTGCTGTGGGTATTTGCCACCCCCCCCTATTAACTCAACATTGCTGTGGGTGTTTGGCACCCCACATATTAACTCAACGTTGCTGTGGGTATTTGCCACAGCCCCCTATTGATTCAACAACCCACATTTGCCACCCCAAACACCAATTTGACACCACAATGCAAGTAATATTCTCCCACCCCCCTTTTGGCTGTATTTGCGACCCTGCTTTCTGTTGTATTGTCTTTCGCTTGGTATCTACGTTATTCTGTATGTGTAGGTGTCGGACTTACCTTCTGCGACGAACGCGTTGGTTGCGGTTGTAGTAGTGCTCGAAGAGGTAGAGTATGGGGATGACATGCACGATCGGATTCATGGCTGCACCGTCTCGTTCGCAGGATTCATGTTGTGGCACAAATCGGAGCTGAAATACTCCCCTTCCGGCTGCTCTTACGTGTTGGTTGGTTGTAGCGACTGATTTGGCACATGGGAAGTACGCATCGTACTTTGGCGCTTGGAATCGGACTTGAAAATGACTGCGGATGACTCCTTTCTGCGTTTCCGGAGGCTTTTCGTTTGGACAATGAGGACAGAATCGGAGTGACCGTGTCGTTCTGTGAGTAAAGGGTTTTGGGCATGTACTGCGTCGTTTGGTTTAACCGGCTCCCAACACTAGTCGGTTGTACTGTTGGCCTCCGGACGCATCTGGGAGTGCCTTCCGCACGACATCGGAATCGGGCCCTCTGTCCCATTCACGTCTTTTTAAATCATTGTATTTTTTTAACATCCCTATCTTCCTCGTGGCAAGATACAACATCATTGATTTTTCCAGGATTTTGATTCCAAACCTGTGATCTGCTTTTATATTGTCTCTTCATCATTGCTTGCCCCATAAGTCTTTACTTGTACCCCACTGGTGTCCATAACTAATCTTCTTGGTAGGTTCACACGGGTTTCTGGAAGAGGATGGCAACAAATCCTTCACTCTATACGTTTTCTTGATTTCTGCTCTCAAAATGGCTTCTCCCAATGTCCTCTCAAAATGACACTCACAACACACAATAATTTATGCTTATGTGGTTTTTAATAGGTGCAATGATTAGTATGGGTTAAAATTTACCACACTTATCCTGGCCGGAGGGATCCTGAGTGAATGATTTTATTCCGGAGGACTGGGTCTTCGTTTCTTACTATTCAGTTGATGTGGTTCTCTCCATGGTGGAAAAAGCAAGCCAAGGGGGACCATGGCAAAGACTGATATCAAATCAGCATTCATGCTGCTGCTGGTACACCAGGAGGACTTTCAACTGTTAGGTATACAGTTTGAAGGCAAATAGTACAAGGAGAAAGGCATAGCCAATGGGTTGCTCGATTTCTTGCACCCTCTTTGAATGCTTCAGTATGTTCTTGCAGTGGCTATTCTCATGGTGTACGGGCCACAAGTATGTAACACACTCTTTGGATGATTTTTTGTTCATGAGCAGCCATGTTCCGTGGACTGCCAGCCATTTCTCGCAAGTTTCCAGGAGCTCTTGGGGGACCGAGGAGTGCCACTGGCACTGGAGAAGAAGGACCCAGTAGGGTCTTGTCTTTCTTGGGCATAGAGATTGACTCAGTGGCTATGGAAGCACGTCTTCCAGCAGACAAGAAAATCACGATGCGTTTGCTGTTGGATTCCATTTTGGCAAGACAGAAAGTAATGGCCAGGGAGATACAAGGAGTACTAGGGCATCTGAACTTCACCTGTAGAGTAGTGAGAGCAGGGAGGCCCGTCCATGTCAGGCTTGCAATTGCCACATCGCCAGTTATGGCTGCATGCCGATGTTTGGGAGGAGCTGCGCATATGGCACTGTTTTTTGGAGGCATTCAATGGTGTGCCGCTGCTAGTGCTTACAGAGATCAATTGGGAGGCTCAGATCTCAGATGCCAAGGGGGTGGTTGTGGTCTGTACTGGCAGGGTTAGTGGTGTGCTGAAGAATGGCCCCAGGAATGGAAGCGGGGGGAGCATTGTGTTGCTGGAATTCTTTTCCCTGGTAGTGGCGATGACTCTTTGGGTGGCACTGCTGGCACACAAGAGAGTGACTTTTTGCATTGACAACATGTCAATAGGTCAGGTGGTGAACAGACAATCCTCAAGGGATACCCAGCTGCTGAGGATGTTTGTGTTGAAGTGCTTGGAGTACAATATTTTGTTCTGGGCAAAACACGTGCCCGGTATGGACAATGACATTGCGGATGCTTTGTCTCGTTTGCAGTCAGAGAGGTTCTATGGGCTGGCCAAGGAGGTGGACAGGGACAGGACTCATATGCTGGTGGAGCTTTGAACAGTAGGCAATAGAGGATGCTGCAGCTGGTGGTAGCGTCACTGGCATTGTCAACGAACAACTCCTATAATCAAGTGTGAAAAGAATTCCTGGATGGGAGGGCCATGTGGAGGCAGGAGAACTGGGCCAGGACAGAGGACGTAGTTCAATTCATACTATTCCAGATTTAACTGGGGTAGTTTAGGGTCATGATAGTTGGAAAACCGGTGGGGATAGCATTCATGGGGAAGCTTTTCTGGGGTTACGCTACTTCAGCAGGTGAAAAGGGCTGAAAGATGCTCAAAGGCTGGGCTAGGGAGGGAGTTTTGGTGGGACCAAGAAGGCCACTGTCTTGTGGTATGTTCTGCGAAGTAATGCGCTTCCTGCCAGCGGTGTGTTTGGGTGAGGACGAGACTGTGTTGTTTTCCACTTTGATGTCGTGGATGTTCTTTGGTGCATTTCAACTCTCTGAACTGGTGGGGGGCAAGGGAGTAGGGGCCTGGTATGGGAGGAAGTAAAGAGGACTGGGTCAGGGCTCAAAGTCTGGCTATACAAGTCAAATACAGATCACAGGGGAAAGGGGAAGGTGGTGGTGCTACAGGAATACCCAACAGTTAGCGTCTGCCCAGTTCACTGGGCCGGCGCTCTTTGTGGCAGAGACAGAATCCCTGTGGGGCCAGTCTTAACATACATGGATGGTGAAATGGTGATGGTGTTTCAGCTGTGATCGGTTTTGCTCAATGCCCTTTCCCATTTGGGGGTTGATGCAGGGGCTACATGACACATTCCTGTAGGATTGGTATGGCAAAGAAAGTGAACCTGAGGAGTTGGGGCCAGGAGAGGATCATGAGTTTAGGTAGGTGGTCATCCGAATGCTTTCGGCGGTATGCTCAGGAGAGAGGGTGATTGTTGAGCCACTGTTCGCGGCCACATCTGTTTTTTCCTGTGTTACAGGTTCAGTCCCCAGCCCGGAGATGCTGGTTTGTCCATCTGGATTGTGGGGGACTCATTCGTAAAATGAGCGGAGAGGCAAGCAGTTCAGTAGAACCAGGGAGCTAATTTAGGGCTCAACTCCAGACTTTTTGCTGTGCAGTGGTAGATCAGAGGGACATGAGATGGAAAGACCTATTGGTTTGCTTGAATACATTGTTGATGGGGGGACAGGTGCCCGGATCTTCTGGTGTTACATTTAGGTGAGAATGACTTGGTGGTGGAAAAGGGGGTAGCCTTGAGGAGGTCATGAAGCATGACTTACGGGAGTCAGACAGTGATCAGGCTGTCACGACACATGGAAGGAGTTTGTAACCAGGAGAGCTTGGGGGAGACACTGAAGCCAGTTGTAATTGACAAAGCCTGGAGGAGGATTAACAAGAAGATGAGGTCTTTTTGCAGGAGGTTTGGATTTGGTAGAACTGAGCATGATAATCTGAGGTATGAGAATTTGGAGTTTTTCAGGGGAGATGGGGTACATCTGTCACCTTATGGCAGGTAAAGACCTGCGGCAGCTTAAGGAAACACTAGCCTCCACACTGAGGGCTCGGCGTTGAGCAGTAGGGGTGCTGGGGGGGGGGTCAGAAACGGTCAGGCAAGGCCTTTTTCTGGGTGGCAGTTAGCAGAGAAGTTGTCATGAGTTTTAGCTTATTTGATCGTTGTTGACAGCGTTAATCCAGGCCCAAAGCGAACGGGGTCAAACTCATGTCTGGACAAGGCAGAGAAATATGTTTTTTAGGAAGTTAAGTTAGGCAGAGCTTAAGAGTTGCAGTAAACTAGTTAGGATGTTAACGGTCTCAATTGCTGAAGTTCAGCCCAGTAGGAGTTAGAGGCTTTTAGGTTTAAGTTGTGGGGAGGGAGGGGAAATTTAGGGGTGGGGTTAGTTTGATATAGGCGACATATTTGTATGGTGAGGTTCAGTTTGGTAAGGCTTAAGGCCTAGGGTTTATAATTGTTATGTGCACCTGTTTCAATAAAGCAACCTCTTACCCACAAAGCTGGTGTCAGTGGTCTGTGCTGCGCCACCTCTCCCCAATGACTGTATTCAGGATTTTACTGTAAAACTCATACGAGGTCAAAAATCATCTCTTACGAAACTGCTGTATCGAGAAAACAGCTGTTTAATATTTATATGGGTTCAATTTGGGTGTGGCGTTTTTGACTTGGAAATTACCTGGCACGCATGGCTCTTTCCTGTGCCATGCTGTTTTGTTACACAAAGTGGTGAAAAAACACTTTTTGAACACAGATGTGTTTGCTGTTTTTTAACTCTGCAGTGTAAGAATTATACAAATGTACGTGTTTTCAACAGTATATGCTGTCTGTGGGTTATTTGAAATTTCAGAGTTTGGAGTTTGGGAAGTTGGAATGTTTACTATCTGAATGAAGCACCATAGAACCAGTGTGATTCAGTTTGGAAAGATCCCAAGTTCAGAAATGATAATTGCAAACACTGAAGCACAGATTCACTGTGGCTCATTGCCAAGGCATATATTTGGTGATGAACTTTTTAACATGGGGGTTTATAAGGAGATAGGTGGCAAAAGCTGCATTTTGATACCTTCTACAATAAAAATGTAGAGCAGATGTCACATATGAATGGAGCTTAATTGTGGACATAGAAATTAGGCTTACCAGCACTTTAACGGTTTTCAAAAAGTAACTATGATTATCACATTATTGAACACCTACTTTGAATTCTGCTCATGGTAGTAGTTAGAAAAATAGTGCCCCTAATTTTGAACATACCTCTGTTCCACTGAAGTGAGTGAAGCGAAGGAGTCCAACCGTTCCCTTACAAGTTTTCAGGAGGGTTTGTTTGCTCAGAGGCGGCAATCTGCACCAATTTTCTTTTTTTTTTAAAAAGGACCAAAGAGTGCATTTCACAGCACATTTTCTTTGAAGAATGTCCTCAAAAACTAAAATGCCTTCTAGGTGGTTCTGAAGGGGTGCCTATGAAACAATTCAAAACAAAATAAAATACTTCTACTGTGCTGATGCTGTATTACACCACAGGTGTCAGGGCTGTTCCTTCTTTCCTCCCCCATTTTCTTACGTCGAAACGATGTAATTGATCGGCTCCTGCGTCGAAGCGCAATGCATCGGTTCCGATCAGCGCAAAATCGCCAATGCATCGATGTTGATGGTTCTGGACAGCAGAAATCACCTTCCAAGGGTCCAGTACTGGATAGGCACCACTTGGCAGGGCAGGACTCACCGATGGCAGAGTCCAGGTGCTGTTGCAGAGCTGCAGTAATTCTTTGATGGCCCTGAGACTACATAACAGGGATCAAGCCAGCAAGCCCTTGGAATCACTCTGGGTTCAAGTGAGATGGGTCTAGTCCTTGTCCTCAGCAGGGTAGAGATCAGCAGGGAGCAGGGCAGCTCAGCAAAGCAGCAAGCAGTTCCTTCAGAACAGCAGTCAAGCAAAGTGTCAATCCTTGTGGCACAGCAGTCTTTACTCCTGGCAGAGTTCTTCACAGGTCCAGTAGTGTACTATCTGAGTAGGGTCAGAGCCCCAGTACTTATACTCAAATGTGCCTTTGCAGTGGGGGTGACTTCAAAGCAGGCCCTTGAAGTGCGCAGGTCCTCTTTCATCTGTGGGGGGGGTGGTAATCAGACTTTTGTTTGGGAAACAGGGCATTGTCTATTCAGGTGTAAGTGTCAGCTCCCCCTCCCTCTTCCTGCCCAGGAAGAGTTATCAGAATGCAGATGAAAACATATGAGTTCTCTGTCACACCCACCCTTCCTGTGTTTGTGGCTGTCTAAAGGGAATGCACAAAGTGTAGTTGTCACTAACCCTGGGCGTAGTCCGCGTAGTCGCGCTACGCGTAGCTACGCGAAGTGCACTTCGCACTACGCAAGCTACGCGTAGCTACGCGAACTGCGTATTGCGGTAGGGAAAATGCTATTCGCACTGATTGCACAGTGCTGGATGCTTGTCCGTACTGTGCAATCATTGCAAACGGCATCTTGCACGGTGCAAGAAGTCGTTTTCTGCCGCTCGAGTAGATTTGTACTCGAGCAGCAGTTTTCTCAACGCGGACTGGTAGTTTCTCATCGCGAGCGGTCACGAGCATACGCACCCACTCGCAATGAGAAACCTGACCTCCCCGCGTTGAGGTTTATTTTCCACGCTCGTGATCGGCAACTTGATGTTGCTGATCGCGAACGAGGAAAAAGTCTCGCCGGGATGTCATTTTGCTCGCTCGCGGTCGCCAACTTGACGTTGAGGACCGCGAGCAAGCAAAAAATGCCCACTACGCTACGCGTTTTTGCACTGTGCTACGTGCAATTCGCGTAGCGCGTAGTTGCGCAAACTACGCAAACTACGCGAGCGTAGCGTAGTCCTACGCCCAGGGTTAGTTGTCACCCATCCCAGACTTGCATTGGAGACAGGCTGCAATACACACAGAGCAGTAAGAGCAGAGAAATGTCCACATTCTAAATGTTGCCTTTCTAAAACAGTTATGCTAAATCCAACTTTACCAGTAAAGATAATTTATCGTTACCACTTCAAAGATATGAAACATGATGCAACTTCTCCTTTCTTGAGTTTAAAGAGCTTTATTGAAGCAAATAAAAACAAAGATACAGTATTATATCAACAATTATAAAAGAATTACATAAGATATCAAATAGTGTATATACGCATGGTAAAATGAAAACTTAATACAACTACCTTTATCAAAAACTAAAACCAAAGGCTAAGGACACTATTGAAGAGTTATGTACCGTAGCAAAAGTAGCATTTTAAGTTTTATAGGGAAAAAAAGAAAAGATAGATAGAGAGAAGAAGAAAGAAAAAGAAAAAGAAAAGGGAATCAACAGAGAATCAACATCCTTACCAAATATACTAAGTAGGAGTATCCGATAACAAGCACTATACAATTTCAGGTAACAAAATGATAACAATACATTGTCTTATATGAACAGTATAAGAAATATTTATCGCAATACTCTTGGCGGCTGGAAGACAAAGGTACTGTCCTTGCTGCGTAGTGCAGAAGAGGATACATAATTGGTGAGTGGAGACCAAAAGGCTCCTTTTCGAAGGAGTTGCTGAGAGGTAGTGGCAGAAGCTCTATCTAGCCTATGATGGTAACAGAGAAGATTCCACCAAGCAGAAAAAGTGACCTTAGTGGCATCCTTCTAGTTGGAGGTAATAACCTGAAAGGCAATAGCAAGTAACAAATCCAAAAAAGTGCCCATCTTGTGAGCACCAGACCAATTTACAGAGTTACAGGCCAAAAATATGGAGTAGATATCAAAAGGAAAATTGATAGAGCAAATGGAGGTGATTAGATTACATATCTTTGTCCAAAAAAAGGAAATGCTTGGACAAAGGAAAAAGGAGTGTAAGCATGTGCCAGGAGTATTTTTACAGGTCCAACAGTTGGGGGATAAGTCGGAACTGAATTTGGAGATAGATAATGGGGTGAAAAACAACCTCTGATAAAAGTAATAAAGAGTTTGAGTGGTGCTGGCATTACAGGAAGTGTGGTGTATTCGTGTCCAGATAGAATTCCATGTGTGTACAGAGAGAGTACACTGCAAATCTGATTCCCATAAAAGTTCAGTTTTGCTCTTAGGGCGATTGGGAAGAGAAAAATGAAGATATTTGTAGATATGAGAGGACCGAACGAAAAGGGAAGTAGATAGTGGTTCTAATGGGGGGGTCTGATGAGGAGGAGGATGAGCCAGAAAGTAGAGAAAAATGCTGAGTTAAAAGCAATCTTAAAAAGTCATACTTAAGAAGGGAAGTGGCAGGCAGGCAAAATTTAGATTGTACTTCCTGAGAGGATAAAATACGTGTACCGTGTACTAAGTGTTTAACCTGGATGATCCCTTTGGCCGCCCAATCTCTCCAAAAAATGGAACGGTTGGAGAGTTTAATAGACTTGTTATGCCATATGGGGGAATCCAGAAACATTTTCAGAGATGAAAGGGATTTGTTTAGGACCGGGTTAAAGGTCGATATAAATTTTGAGATGGTTGGGGACTTAAATGTGAGAGGAGGATGCACAAAATTGGATAACGAAGAGAAGGGAAACGGGTGAATCACGGATTCCTCCAACCTATGCCACACCGATACGAGGGGTTTGTCTGAAGGAGACAGATAAGGTAAAACTTGATGAATTAAAAAGGAGGAGTGGTACTGGCGAAAGATAGGAAAATTGACACCTCCCCGATACTTAGGAGCAGACAAAGAAGATAAAGATATACGAGCTTTCCGGTTATTCCAGAGGAATTTACTTAAAACACCATTAAGAGTTTTGAAAATTTTTAATGGAAGCCTCACTGGTAACATGGACAAATAGAAATTAATAACAGGGAGCATCATCTTTTGATTGTGTCCAATCTGCCCCACCATGACAAAAATAAGGGAGACCATTTCTCTGCCATGCAAGATACCTTTAATAAAACATCCTCCAAATTAAGCTGAACCGTTCTAACAATTGAAGAAGAGTATTTGATCCCCAGGCATGTAATGTAATTAGTGTTCCATTTGAAATCTGTTCCTTCTGACATACTTTTTAAGCAATATCTGTTTAATGGAAGCACTTTGGATTTAGAAAAATTAAATTTATATTCTGACAGAGCGGCATATGAAGATAGAAGATCCGTAAAAGCAGGCAAAGAGATACGAGGATCGGAGATATATAACAAAATGTCATCTCCGTAAGCCGTGAACTTGATTTCAATTGATTTGAGTGAAAAACCCTGAAATGCGGAAGAATGTCATAGAGAATGAAGAAAAGGTTCAAGAGATAGGATAAAGAGCAAAGGTGAAAGAGGGCAACCTTGACGGGTACCCCGTTGGAGGGTAAAATAAGGAGATTGAAATCCTTTAACAAAAACTGAAGTAGTTAGAGAGGAATATAACAAACGTATAAGAGACAAGATACCGGGACCAAAACCATGCCACTTAAGTGCGCGCATCATAAAAAGCCAATGAATGCGATCAAAAGCTTTCTCAGCATCTAGGGTGATGGCTGCAACAGGGAAGGAACTCTTAGACGCAAGATGAATGATATTTAAAAAAGTTCTTGAATTATCTGCCAGCATTCTTCCTTTAACAAACCCTGTCTGTTCAGAGCCAATCAAATCAGGAATTACCTGATTGATACGAAGGGCCAACACCTTAGCAAAAATTTTGCAATCTAAATTGATTAAAGAAATAGGGCAATAGTTGGCACAGGAAGAGGGATCTTTATCTTTCTTTGGGATTAAACAACTCATGGCTTCAAGAAAAGAGCCACAAGCCTCATTATGAGAAATAAAGTGCTGAAAAAGAGATAAAAGATAGGGGAGAAGAGTATGTGAGAAGCAGGAATAGAATTCAGCGGTAAAACCATCGGGGCCAGGGGCCTTATCTTTAGGTAATTGGGCTAAGGCTAATTTAATTTCAGAGAGGGACAGGTCTCCAGGGGAGGAGGAGGAGCGAAGAGGCAAAGATTAAAAAATGCCTCCAAAGCAGTGTCAGAAGGAGAGGATTCAGGAGTGTATAAGGTCTTATAGAAATCCGTAAAACATTTTGATATCTCCTCATCTTTGAAGTGATTAACACCGTTATCATCAATGATCTTAACTATTTTGGATCTTTGAGATTTGACTTTCAAATAGTTCGCTAGCAATTTACCGGCTCTATTACGACCACCGTAGAATTTGGAATTAATTTTTAGTAACGTCCCGGAGGCTTCCTCCGTCGATTTCCTATTACAATTAAATTTTGCTTGGTCTAATTTCTTAAGAGTATCATTATCATTAGAAGAAAAATAGGTATGCTCAAGTTGCTTAATGGAAGGTAGCAAGGAAGCTGATTCCTTGAGAAGTTGTTTCTTCCTAGCAGCCACATAATCGATGATAAATCCTCTGGCTGGTGCTTTAAAAGCATCCCAAATGGTGTGAAAGGGTATGTCTGGACTAGCATTAAAGAGAAACAATTCTGACAAAAAATCCTTGAAGCGCCCAATGAAAGTGGGATCTTTGAGTAGATAATTATTAAAGCGCCATCTACGGGGTTTGGGGGGGCTTAGAAGGGAGATCTAAATTAATAAAGACAGGAGCGTGATCTGAAATAAGTATGGATCCAATTTCAGCATGAGTTAGATTAGGGAGAAGGTGAGGACTCAAAAAAATGTAGTCAATTCTAGATGTAGAGTTATGTGTGGGAGAATAAAAAGTGAATTCCAAACAGTCCGGATTACATATCCTCCAAGCATCTACCAAACCTCTCGAATGAATAGTGCTCGTAAAAGTTTTTTGCATTTTATTAGGGATATATCTAGAGGTTGATTTCCTGTCAGTAAAGAGATCCATGACCTGATTGCAGTCCCCACCCACTAAGAGGTTGGAATCAGAACAGGAGTGGAGGATATGTGACATGGACTGCCAAAACTGTGAATCAATACCTGTGGGACCATAAATGTTAAGGAGAGAGATAGTGGAACCATTTATAACTAGATGAAGAAGAAGCCATCTGCCATCAGTATCTTTCTCCTCCTTTTCTATAGTAAGAGAAAGGGACTTATGAAATAATGTTACCACTCTATTTTTTCTGTCTTTAGCTTGGGAACAATACACTTGCTTTTTAAGAGAGCTAATATTGTTTTCATTAAGATGTGTTTCTTGTAGCATCGCAATTTTACAATGTAATCTAGATAGATAGGTAAGTACCCTTTATTTCTTGATGGGATTACGCAAACCCTTCACATTCCAGGATATTATGCAAACATTATCAGTCATAATGAGAAGGGAAAAACAATAAGCAACACCATGAGCATTCTAAAATTGGTAAAACTGAGAATTCAACATGAGGAAATTTTGAGCCAACAAGTAAGAAAGTGTGCAGTAAGAAAAGATGAAGAAAAAGGATGTTAAAAGAGTAAAAAACAAGAAAAGAGAAAGAGACGAAAATAATCAAAAATTATGTATTAGAGGAAGAAGAAAGGAGAGAGGAGCCACAAGTCAAAGAAAAAGAAGATAAAAATAGAAGAAAAAGGCGAAGAAAAAGGAATTACAACTCAAAAAATAAAAAGTATAAGAAATAAAAAACCAAAGATAGAAAAGGGAAGGAGAGAGGGGAGAAGAGGAAGTGACAGTGATAGAAGAAGATAAGTTGACAGGAAGCCAAAAGACCTCAGTCAAAGTAGACAAAATACCATAACAGTAGAAAAGAGACAACATGGAGAGATAGGGACACGCAGAAAGGACGACAGACGGCAGAAACAGCCAAGTCAAGGAAACACGACAGAGACCACTATAAGGAAAAAAGAATATGATTAGAGTAGAATATGGAGCGACAATTAAGAAGAAATAAAGAGCTGAGCTAAATCGGATGAATAAATAGCACAGAAGACAAACAAAGAGAGACAGGCAAATTTAATAAAGGGAATAACACTTACCAACATATGGAGAGGACCTATGAACCTTAGGGCTAGGAAGGGAGGCGCAGGGAGGTGGGAAACATCAAGGAAGGGTATCTGTGCTAGACAGGAGACATCTGTAAAAAAGAGATTGCAAAAACAAAAAAGACAAAAAAACAAAAATTAGTTATGAGAATGCAATCTAAAAGAGCAGACCAACAACAATTACATATGAGACAGGAAAATAAGGACAAAAATAGTCTATCCTGGGGGATAAAAAACAAGGATAATGTGAGAAGTAACCCTGGGCAAAGCACTACGCTACGCTCGCGTAGTTTGCGAAGTTTGCGCTACTTCGCACAACGCGAATTGCACGTAGCACAGTGCAAACACGCGTAGCGTAGCGTAGCGTAGTGCAGCGGTCATTTTTTGCTTGCTCGCGGTCCTCAACATCAAGTTGGCGACCGCGAGCAAGCAAAATGACATCCCGGCGAGATTCTCAACGCCTGGAGGTCAGGTTTCTCATTGCGAGTGGTCGCGTATGCTCGCGACCGCTCGCGATGAGAAACTACCAGTCCGCGTTGAGAAAGCTGCCGCTCGAGTAAAAATCTACTCGAGCGGCAGTAAAAGACAGCTCGCACTGTGCAAGATGCCGTTTTCAATGATTGCACAGTGCGGACAGGCATCTGGCACTGTGCAATCATTGCGAACAGTGCACTACGCAGTTCGCGTAGTGCTACGCGTAGTTCGCGTAGTGCGAACTGCACTTTGCGTAGCTTCGCGTAGCGCTACTTCGCGAACTACGCCCAGGCTTAGTGAGAAGGGACTAAAACATGTTAAATGAGTCCATTTTCAAAATTTTCTGAATTCCATGTCTTCGCCCTTGTGACGAAAAATAAATTGTCTTAAGTCCTCAGGGTGGTCAAAAGAATAAGACCTTTCCTTATAGGTGACTTTAAAAAAGCAGGGATGCGCTAGACCGTATCTGGCATTCATG
Organism: Calotriton arnoldi; assembly: GCA_963921515.1. Lineage (NCBI taxonomy): Eukaryota > Metazoa > Chordata > Amphibia > Caudata > Salamandridae > Calotriton > Calotriton arnoldi. The sequence continues at coordinate 104,472 of CAWUFW010015620.1, read as the reverse complement.
GAGCGAAGAGCAGGACGAAAGGAAAGAAACTCCTTACGGCGAGCAGCGGTGGCACGAGCCACATCTTGAGAAAAGAAAACCTTTTGGCCAGACCATAGCATCTGTTTTCTCTGCTTGGCCGCTGAGAGACCCATTAACAATTCAGTATATTCCAAAAAAAGAACAATTATCCCTCTGGAGCGGCTGGATGACGAAGCAGAAGAGGATCCTCCAGGTTTGGGTCCAATGCGATGATCACGTTGAAGGTTAAGGGTAGTGCTTTCCTTAAGACCAACCAGTTTAGGAATATGAATTTTGAGGAAAGCGAGCATGTCAGAACCCTCCTCCCCTTCAGGTATACCATAAATTCTAAGGTTATTGCGCCTATTGCGATTTTCCAAGTCCTCAGTTTGTTGTTTAAGGAGAGCGATTTCCTTGAACATAGCGTCAACCTTAGGAGTCACGTCTTGAACATCGCTAATCTTTTGCTCCACCACCAACACTCTAGCCTCAAGACTGGACCATTTCTCCTCTAATCTCTGAAGAGTGGCATCAGTGTCAATGACAAAAAGTTTCAAAAGTTTTATTTCCTCCATGAGGTCCTCTAGCGTTAAAGGTAAAGGAGACTTTGTGGGGGAGCAAGGCTCCTTCTTTTGTCTTTTGGAGGCAGTATTAGTGGAGTCTTTGCGAAGGGAAGACATGATCGCTGAGGTTCCCTTTTGAGTGGGGATGGAGGGAGACTCCATGTAGAATTAACAAAGGGTATGATGGGTAAAGTACCACAGTCACAGTCTCAGAGGAAAACCAGATTTCCGGTGCGTGTCACAGGACCAAAGAATATTTAGAATCCGAAGAGAAAGCAGCTAGAAGCCATTCCAGCAACTCCTGAAGAGAAATAATACACTTGAAAACACCATGCAGCAGGAAAAATTCAAAAACAGATGAAGCCCATGAGGAGAACACACCTAACGGAGCTACAGGTTGCAGAAATACCAGAATAGGCAATGCAGGGGGTTAATGTAGCCAAGGCGCTTTTTAAAAAAAAATGTGAGAGACCACTTAAAAAAGAGTATTCATGCCAAAAAAATTAGACATTAGGGCACGCTTGCGCCATTCATTAGAGTTCACCACATTCCAGAGAGCTCAAAATGGCAGCCGCAATTATGAGGTGAGCACGACGCGGGGGAAAAAGGTTTAAAAAAGGCTTAATTGAAGCCAAAAAACACGCTACCTGAGCCCCCGCGTCCACGCGTTCAAGTGCCCCGCTGCATGATGAGAATGGAAAGGAACTGCGGCTCCAGAGAAATGAAGGTCTCGGTCGTGGCGCGGAGCTTCACCGAGACGCTGCCATCTTGCGGTGCATCAAGCTACACCCACCCCAACTTCTCCTTTCTAATCAGGAATTACAGCTTACAAGTGTTTTAAGGAATTCCCAATGCTAGCCTATGAGAGGAGTAGGCCTCACAACAGTGAAAAACAAATGTAGCTGTTTGTCACTACCAAGACATGTAAAACTTAAAAGTGCATGTTTTAGTTATACAGCATCCTGCCCTTAGGGCTACCTAGGTTCCTACTTTAAGGTTTCTTGTTTGTAGTAAAAGGGGAGATTAAGGCTTTGCTAGTGGTTTAAAATGCCAAGTTGAAGTGGCAGTAAACTGCACACACAGGCCTTGCAATGGCAGGCCTGAGACAGGTTTAAAAGGCTACTTGTGTGGGTGACACAACCAGCCCTCCAAGCCCACTAGTAGCATTTAGATTACAGGCCCTGGGTATATGGTATACCACCTTATAAGGGACTTATAAGTAAACTTAACATGCCAATCATATATACACCAATGTCATGTTTAGGGGAGAGGCATTTGCACTTTAGCACTGGTTATCAGTGGTAAAGTGCTCAGAGTCCTAAAGCCAACAAAAAACTACAGCAAAAAGTGGAGTTAAGAAAGCAAAATTTTGGGAGAAGACCACCCTAAGGATGACAGGTATAACAGCAATGTTCCATTTTCATTGCTTTAAACAGCTGCTTCAATTATACCCCGTGAACTTACTTGTCTTTCTCCTCAGCTGCTGGCTCTAGCAGCAAGCATTGTGACATCAGAACTCGATTGTAATAACTTATAATAGTCAGGTTCTAACGTCTTTTCTTCGTAATTGGCGATTGGGTGCATTACAAGTTGACGATTATAAAGAAATTAGAGACTACTGTTTATACAGAGATTACAGAATCCCATGTATTATTAATAAGGCTTCCAGTTTTCTGTTTTTACAGAAAAATACAGACAGAAAACAAAATGTTTCCAGTCTGTATTTATTTTTAAAAGCAGAAAAATACTGAAAATGATGCTTCCTGTGAGTGACTCATCATGCTGCCTTTTGTGAATTCAATCAATCAATCAATCAATCACGGCATTTATAGAGCGCGCTACTCACCCGGGAGGGTCTCAAGGCGCTGGGGGAGGGGGTAAGTTACTGCTCGAACAGCCAGGTCTTGAGCTGCTTCCTGAAGGCGAGATGGTCCTGGGTTCGCCGAAGGTGAGTGGGGAGGAGTTCCAGGTCTTGGCCGCCAGGTAGGAGAAGGATCTTCCTCCGGCGGTGGTTCTGCGGATGCGTGGTACGGTGGCGAGGCGTGGCTGGTTGATCGTAGCTGGCGTGTGGGCGTGTAGAAGGACATGCGGTCGTTGAGGTACTTTGGGCCCAGGTCGTGGAGGGCCTTGTGTGCGTGGGTGAGGAGTCTGAACGTGATTCTCTTGCTGACGGGGAGCCAGTGCAGGTCTTTCAGGTGTACGGTGATGTGGCTGTGTCGGGGGATGTCCAGGATGAGTCGTGCGGAGGCGTTCTGGATGCGCTGGAGTCTCTTTTGAAGTTTGGCTGTGGTTCCGGCGTAGAGGGTGTTCCCATAGTCCAGTCGGCTGGTGACGAGTGCCTGGGTGACGGTCTTCCTGGTTTCAGTGGGGATCCATCTGAAGATCTTGCGGAGCATGCGCAGGGTGTTGAAGCATGAAGATGAGACGGCGTTGACTTGTTTGGTCATTGATAGGGAGGAGTCCAGGATGAAGCCCAGGTTGCGTGCGTGGTCCGTTGGCTTGGGTGCGGTGCCCAGGGCCGGGGGCCACCAGGAGTCGTCCCAGGCGGAGGGTGATGAGCCCAGGATGAGGACTTCCGTCTTGTCTGAGTTCAGTTTAAGGCGGCTGTTCCTCATCCAGTCGGCGGCGTCTCTCATCCCGTCGTGCAGGTTGGCTCTGGCGGTAGTGGGGTCGTTGGTGAGGGAGAGGATCAGCTGGGTGTCGTCGGCGTAGGAGATGATGTTGAGGTTGTGTCGGCGTGCGATGGCTGCGAGGGGGCTCATGTAGACGTTGAAGAGGGTCGGGCTGAGTGAGGATCCTTGTGGAACGCCGCAGATGACTTCGGTGGCTTCGGATCTGAACGGGGAGAGGCGGACTCTCTGGGTTCTTCCGGCGAGGAACGAGATGATCCATTCCAGTGCTTTCTCTCGGATTCCGATGTTGCTGAGGCGCTTCACTAGGGTGCGGTGGCAGACGGTGTCGAACGCCGCGGAGAGGTCCAGGAGGATGAGGGCAGCTGTTTCCCCGTCCAGGACAACAGCTGAGAAGATAGACAGAATGGGGACTTAAAAAACAGGTTGAGGTTTCCCTAAATACAGGCATATGTTAAGATATATTTGTAGTATAATTCTGATATTTACCTGTGGGGGTAGTGTTTTGCTATATTTGGCTGCTTAATTTGCTAAAATGTGACAGGCATCAAAGTATGAGCGCATGCTTATCAGGTAAATAAATGTGGAAATATACCATTTTATGACTCCATTTATTCTCAAAGCACACATTAAATATGGATAAATACAGATGGAAATGTTAAACAAAAAAATACTATAAACAGGGAGCCCTAAAGATAAAGAAAATAATGGCTGCCTTTTACGCAGGGATTACAGAATCCCTTTTATTTTAGTACATATAGTACTATATGTTGCTTGTATCATACACATCTTTCTGGTTCCCACTTCCATTATGTTCATTCCCACTGTCTCTCCATGATGGCACTGCCCTGGCACAGCAGGGCACGATTTCCTGCCATGTGTTGATGCCCCATCCACAGAGTTAGGTATTAGCAGTACAGATCCATTCCGTTTACTTTTGTCCAGAACAGCTGCCAACAGTGCTTAATTTGAGCCGGTGGTTTGCGGTGCGGGCACCGGCTCTTCCTTGCCTGAATTTACACTTATGACAGCTGCCACATGGTGATGCTGTTTGTGTAATTTGAAGATGAGCAAAAAACTTTTGTTTGTTAATTTAATATACATTAACAACAACTAATACCTGCCAACCAAACCATTCTTAAAGCTTTTGCGGCCTCGAACAGTCTGAATTGTCACACTTCAGTGTGATGGTTTGAATGGGAAACATCCATTACAACGCAGTCATTACAACGCACTACCTTTACAAGGTGGCTGTTACAACGCAACAGCCTTTACATCGCATGCCATTACAACGCAGCCATTACAACGCATGTCACTACAATGCATGCCATTACAACGCATGTCACTACAATGCATGCCATTACAACGCATTATAAGGTAAGTAATGGGGATTTTTTAAGTTTTAGGGTGGGTATGGGTTATGGGGTACATGGGAATAGTATTTTTTACCCCTACACTATCCAACACGGACCCTACTGTTGCACTCACTGGAGTGGAAATAGTAATTTTTACCCCTACACTATCCAACACTTACCCTACTGTTGCCCTAAAAGTATTATGCGTTGTAATTGTATGCGTTGTAATGGAATGCATTGTAAGTGTAGTTTCTAAAAATACGTTGTGATAGCATGCATTGTAAAATCATGCGTTGTAAAAACCGCGTTGTAAAAGCATGCGTTGTAAATGTTTGCGTTGTAATGTCATATATTCGGTTTGAAGTTGTGTAAGTACAGTATCAATGTGTGGTGCAAACTGCGGTGGCCTCCTGATGAGGACACAAAAAAAGGGACAAAATGCAAGCTCAGCTTAATTTAATCTATAATACATTGTGTGCTAGACTTGCCTACAATACTACCAGGCCCACATGCAGCACCTATTAAACTAGCTCTCTCAGACTCTGATTTTGCCCTTTTGAATCTCTGACCCACAATTGCGATTAAAGTTATTCTCATAGAATGGAAATCTGTTAATCATATTTCATTTCATAGCTGGTGGGAGTGGGTCACTTACCTTAGAAGCACACATAGTACACATGCTGAACTTCCAGGTACATCTAAAATCTCACGGAAATTATGGGTCAGCCACCCATGGCCTGAATTTCAGCGGGCTTTATATCAGTTCACATTATAGTCTCAACCCATTCACATAGTGATTCCCCCCTTGCCTTCTTGATGCCGATCACTTTTCTCATCACCCTTTCACTTTTTTATTTTTCTCTCTTACTTTTATAGAGGTACATTACCTTATCATTCATTCTTCATTGTTGGATTAAGAGATCTGTGTGCAGAAGTTGACTGTGAAGTGGTATACTTATTCCACGCATCACTCATCATTTCACCTATAATGTATACAAGAGTTTATATTTCTGTAGACTGCATAGGATTAACCACTAATGTATGTATACGCACCTCCTTACTGATCCCGTATTGATAATGCTATTCTGATATTTCTTTAAAACCTCACCTCAATAAAAATTTATTAAACTGAAAAAAAAGAAAGGCAAACTGGTTTTTGTGTAAAAAAATAATACCTACTTGAAGCAGGCAATAAAAAGGAGAAATGTTTTCTCCAAACATCCACACAATGCATTTGTGTTGCACTGTACAGCAAACATACGAGTGGAATTTTTGAGAATGTAATTAGGCATAGGATTTTGCACTGGAAGGGTATGTTTCCATTACGAATCCTGTGCTAAACAGCATGCCACTTCTGAACCATGATGCAAAGGTTAATACGAGGTGCTAGGCAGCTTGTTTGTGTACCTGTGCAGGGGATGTGACTTGTGAGTAGCAGTAGGCCATGTTTAAGAAATATGGCTCTCCACTGCTTTCTCCCCTTACAGATTATAGTGTAGCAACTTTGGTTGCGGCAATTTGCAGCACTAAAAATAATAAATCAGCCCCCTCATTATTCAGCTATAGGCTGCTATAGTCATTCATGTATCAAATTAGTGCATTTTGAGGTTTTCAGTCATTGTTCAGTTCAGCCCATTGTAGTATATTGCTCCTGAAAATTAACTTGTGAATGAAAAGCTACGAACTGGACATTAAGGGCCACATGTATCAAGCTTTTTTATGGTCGCAAATGGGCTGATTTTTTAATCCGTCCATTTGCGACTGCAAAAAAGCATTTTGGAATGTATCAAACCCAAACTGCAATTCGGTAGCACTTTACCGTATCACAATTTTGATTTGCAACGAAATACCAATTAAGTTTTTGGAAGGGGCGTCACTTTCAAATACCGATTTGGAATGGTATGTATGAATGTTTTGTGACCGAATTCCAGTCGCAAAACATTCATGGGCCGACTATGTCTTTTTGGCTGAGCAGTGGCAGCCGCGCCACCACTCCGCCGAAGGTCGCCCCACCCACCCCCCAGATTATGAATTACAAGTAGTCAGGCAGGCGGGCAGGCGGCTGTCCCATGGCGGTGCCTTTTTTAAAGGCGATGGTCCCTTTGAAAAAGGCACCGCAATGGGACTGCACTACAAGTTTCCTGCACGGCATGGACTCGAAAGTCCATGTCATGAAGGAACCTATGTGCATGCACACAGGAGGGTACATGTGGTGGAGCCACAGGGGGCCCTGTAGGGACCCCTTTGTTTCCTCTCCGCCAGGGTTTTCATGACGTGGAACTGCCATGAAAACCCTGGTAGAGAGGAACGTCGTAATATGCATGGCAGGAGTGTGGCGGTCCCGCCAAGCATACTCTGGCCTCTGACCGCCTCTCCAACGCCAGGGAACGGCGGTTCCCTGGTGGAGCGTGCGGGTCCCAGGGTGGTCCGACTGCCCAGGTTATAATCAGGCGGTCGGACCGGCAGTGGCTGGATCCACCACCGCCGCGCCACGACGAGTCTGAAGGTCCTCGGACCGCCAGACTCATAATAGGACCCTAAGTGTAGTGATAATGCATTTGCAAATCGGAGGGGTTCCCCTCGAACCCCTTTCCATTTGAGAAAGCAAAAAAATGGTTTGTTTAAGAGAAGGCAGTGGTCCTTTAAGGAAAATGGTTTGCATTTAAAACAAGCATTGGCAAAGCCTATAGGCTTCGTCTATGCGAGATAAATTGGCTTTGTCAATGTTTTTAGGCATATTGCACAGCAGCTTCGGCTGCTGTGCAACATGGCTTAAAGTCACTGAAAAAAAGTGCTATGACGTGGCCAGCATTAACCAATTCATATCACTTTTTTTCTTTCCTATAAGCCATGTTGCACAGCAGTGCAGGCTGCGGTGCAACATGGCTTAAAGTGTAGAAAAAAAGTGCTATGACACGGCAGCACTGACCGCATCTTAGCGCTTTGCTCCTCCATTGTGGCCAATGGGCAACGAACGAACATGAGTTTTGAAAAGCATGCAACCCACAATGAGGAATAACAGCTTGGGGGGAGTTTACGTAGAGCTGGAAACTGATATAGGCAGGCTAATAGGTAAACTGGACGGGCCTAGCGGGCCTTGTTTGGGCACCAGTTTGTATGCTGCACTTGTCTGCAGTCTAGGATCTATTACAGAGATAGACAAAGGGATAAATCTAAAGTGAGAAATGAAGTACTTCCGCTCTGAGGTCTTGAATGCTGTGAGAACGTCCCAGGGGGGCTATGCCAGGGACAGCAGAGCAGAGAGGAAAAGGGAAAAGCAGAAGAGCAGTCGTGAGGATCCCAGAACAAGGAGCCTCATACAAGAAATCTTCCTGACCTGATTATTGCACGTCACCCCTCTTTAGAACACCAGCGAGGACATGCAACGGTGTGCCAAGGGCGCATTCTGAACAATGAAAAGGCGCTGGGTACATTAGCATGCCAGGGCTTTTCATATCCTGTATTGTATTGCAACATTTATATAGTGCTTACTATCCCTATGTGGGGCACTGAAGCACTTGCCTACATGTGGAGCATGCTGGACCATGTAGGGTGTTTGCTTAAAAGTGATTTGTGTGAACATCTCAGTGGGGGTGCCCAGAAACATGCGCATTACAGAAGCAGGTAGCCCTTACCCGGGCTTTGCACACAGGCTGCACCTGCTCCTGCACCCATTGTGTGGCTGAGTGTAATTTATTGCTGCAATTGAACAGAGGGCTCTGTGAGGGGCTGTCACTGGGCTCTGTTGAGTAGAAACACACACACAGTCACATCTGGGAAAAAGTGTGAGTCCAGTGTAGGATGGACTGTGAACTCAACGACCCCGAGCCACTACCTCCGCATGGGTCGCTTCTGACTCAACTCTACATATTGATTCATATCTTTGTAAACCAAAAGTAACTAAATGTCCCCTATGTTGGAATGCATGATGCAACGAGAATAAGAAACGAGCCCTCTTCAGAAATTCAAATGTGAATAAGCAGAAATTAAAAATGTGAAGCAGGTGCCTCTACTTGCACCTTTCATTATTTGGGGTCCTTTTTGTTTATTCATGCACTCCTTGTCTTATGATGAGTTCTCTGATAATATTTTAGAAGGTTGTGGTTATGACTTTAAGGAAATAAATGCAGAGGTGTCTTTTTCTGCATCACTTGAGCGGTGAGATGAACGTGCAGCATCGGTGTGATTTTTCATGTGAGTGAGTGCACAGACAGAAATATACATATGAGAGTATTTAACCTTCACCGAACCACAGTGTGAAATCCTCTTTTTAGGCCCTAGAACATAGGGCCTGATTATGATGGATGGCAGTGGGACATTCACTGTCAGGCGGTCGTGGCGGTCCCACCTCCATCAGACCCTGCTTGACCGCCTGCCGCTTTATGATGGAGGGAGGATGGAAGACGGGCAGAGAGACCGACCGCCATGGAGTCCGTCGGACCGTCCGAGGGACTGCAATCCCTACAACAGTGGTGGTGCCTGCTCAGGCACTGCCGTAGGGAGTACAATGCCCCTTACCGCCGTCCGTTTCATGGCGGTGAACCCGCCATGAAAAGGCATGTGGAAAGTGACTTGGGGGTCTGTAGCGGGCCCCTCTTCCCCCCTGGCCCTCTGATATGGGCCCTGGGGGGCAACTATGGGAGCCCCCTACATTTCCCTGCACCATGTGGCAGGCACTGCATGGTGCTTGATAAAAACTGTAGGAAGTTTCAGTGGCGCACTCCACAAAGTTCTTTAAACAATAATCGGTGATTGCAGCTCACCTAACTCAACTGTTTTAGCGTGCTACTCAGTAAATGTGGGCTGCCCATCCCACATACAGAAAAAATGCGTGAATTAATCAGGTAAAAAGTTGCCTGACAAAACTGGGTGCACAGCTGCGTCAATTTTTATATTTTTTAACCAATTTTATACTGTGTATTACACAACATCAATCAGTCACATAATCAAACAAAATCAATGGTATATGTCCATCAACATTTTCATTTTTTTACTCAACACATATATCCTGTCGATACAAATCTTTTTTGATGGTTACAATTATATCAGTACATCAGTACAAATAAACAAACAAGCTTGAACTGATAAGTTGAACAATAACATGTTTTTCTTGGATGAAGTTCCACTTATCCGTGAAATGCCCTATGCATTTCGGGACGGATAGTCCATTCTTCAGGGGCCACTGGAAAACAACAAATATAACCAAATGTTACCACAAATTTATGCAAACCATTAACGCTTGCCACCAACAGCATACTATACCCAACTGGGTCAATAACCTGCATGCAAACCAAAAGTATAATCATTGAACAGCACTTACAAATTGCCCAAGATGTGGATTAAACCGCATTTACAATCCCCAAGAATACATAATGAGATTGAACACTGATGCACACTGACACATGCACTAAATGAGAGAACGGAAGAACCGAGTATAAAGAGACTTCCACAGTGTCAATAGTATTGCTCAGTGACCACTATCACCGAAGTAATGAAACGTGATCATGCTCAATTGGCAAAGGAAAGTGTGACTTACACAACCAATACTTACTGAAACACGCAAAGTACATAAAGTACCTATCAAACAGTGTCCGAATAGAGTCAAACCGTGGAGTCCTAAAAATATAACGTAATACAAATTAATAATGCCGTGCCTATTTGTTAACTTTTAGGGAAAGTGAAAAGGTGAACAAAAAAAAACCACAATACCTTCAACCTAATCGGAAACAGCTACATACAGCTGCACCTATCTGTAACAAACCAACATACCTCGTGAGGTGATCATTCCACAACGACTAACTATATTAGGTTCTGCTGTCCATAATCTGTCTGAGCTTACCTGATGACAAAACAGGTTTCAGTTCAATAAAGTGTTCTCGCTATGTCGTGAATACGAATCCCTGGTTTCTCTGGTGTTAAAACTAAATGTTCCCGCGTCTTATACCATGACGATCACCTGATCATAGCTCCACCCCTCACCAAATAGTATTGAGATCCTTTGCTACCGTGGCGGCCATGATGGAAAGGAACAAAGTAATGGACTATCTGTCAGAATGGCTGTGAGCCATCAGTATCTAAATATATGTACCGCTATGCCCCCTAAAACAAGAAGCTCAATGCTGTACAAGCTTAACTGAAGCCAACAAGACAATAAACTCACTGTTGATGAAAATGCCTGATCTTCTGGATGTATTTCACAAATGATATCTATAGGTGACATACCGGTCTTCCCAAAATATGAAGCTCGCAAGTAACAACTATACGTGATTTAGTGAGGATGATACTCTTGTTCATGTACCCGTAGAAAACAGAAACCAAATAAACGAATGAAGCAAGAGTACGAAGCATGTGTAGTTCTAAAACTAATAGCTGAAAATATTCAGAACATATGGAAAATAATCAATCCTTCCAAGTAATTCCTCAAACAGGTAGTTTGACTAATTGGTACAACAATACAAATACACCTGAATACTGAGTACTACTAGATGATGGATTTGCCAAATGTGCGGCTAAGCATAATACTATGACAATATACATATCCCATAGATGACACTGGGCTGTACTGAATCATTAGTCAAACTGGTATGCAAAATGTACCAACAGAACTCCAAACACATTAAAACTTACATTTCTTGGATACAATCTGTGGTAGTGTAAAATAAACCTGAGGTCACACAAATACAACACAACTATTGATTATGTCAAGTGCATAGTGTCATCAATTTGCAACAATTGTCAGTCACAGTTATAGCTCATATTTCAAAACAAGTGTACAAGATCTTTGCCCCCAATACAAAACAAGCTTTAAATCGTATAAAGTGCACCGTGTCATCAATATGCAACAGTGTGTCAATGATGATTATACGAAATGATGCAAGACAAGTAACAGAGTCAATGTGTATGAATTTTTGGCCCCTTATTTAATCTGTTATAAATGTGCACTTATGGGTGAATATACGATCGGGATCAAGATGATACTTCTAATTAGACTAGCATGTTATAAAAAACAGCTCAAATCCAGTTTATCATTAAGACCGAGTGGCATCATTGTATTGAATCTTTTTATCCAATGGACTTCTTTTTGGGACAATATCTTACTCGGATCTAAGCCTTCTTTGTGCTTTACTTTTTTCAAGACCAAAAATCGCATTTGGGCTATGTTATGACATTGCTCCAACCAGTGAACCACGAGGTTTGAGTTGGTGTTCTTTGTCCGAATCATACTTTTGTGTTCACCAATTCTTATTTTAACTTTTCTTTCAGTTTTCCCTATGTATAATAGTCCACAGGGACATTTCACACAATAAATCACGTGCATCAGTGTTCACTCTGATTATGTATTCTTGGGGATTGTAAATGCGGTTTAATCCACATCTTGGGCAATTTGTAAGTGCTCTTCAATGATTATACTTTTGGTTTGCATGCAGGTTATTGACCCAGTTGGGTATAGTAAGCTGTTGGTTGCAAGCATTAATGGTTTGCATAAATTTGTGGTATGCATAGGGCACTACACGGATAAGTGGAACTTCATCCAAGAAAAACATGTTATTGTTCAACTTATCAGTTCAAGCTTGTTTGTCTATTTGTACTGATGTACTGATATAATTGTAACCATCAAAAAAGATTTGTATCGACAGGATATATGTGTTGAGTAAAAAAATGAAAATGTTGATGGACATATACCATTGATTTTGTTTGATTATGTGACTGATTCATTTTGTGTAATACACAGTATAAAATTGGTTTAAAAATATAAAAATTGAAGCAGCTGTGCACCCAGTTTTGTCAGGCAACTTTTTACCTGATTAATTCATGCACTGCATTGTGCTTGCCACATAGTGCAGGGATATGCAAAATATGTTTTTTTTGTATTGCGGCGTGTGCTGCAGCCCTCAGCACACGCCACAGTACAAAATATACACAGTGCAACCACCTTGAAGACGGTTGCATCATAATACCTGAGGAGGAATGCTGACAGCTAGTCGGGTGGTCCCATTCCCAACAGGACGAAAGTCCGACCACCATCATAATCAGGCCCATAGTTTTATGGGTTCAGTTTTTTCCTTGTTTGGTAAAGATGGGCAAGAGGTTTGCTTTAATGTCTCCCTCTCTCACGGCCGAGTGCATGGTGGCCCTAGTGATAAAGAGAGGGAGACCCCATGTATGTGTTCAGTCACCCCCTCTAGCCTGAGGGCTCACTCATCTCTAGCAGTGGAAGCAATAGCCTGCTAGAAGCTCTGTCAAGAGGTTTAGGTGCTATAAACTAGTTGTTTTCTTGGCACAAACGGATAACATAACATTTAGTTGGGGATATTATGTAAAGGTGAAACGTGGATGATTGTAAAGGACAAGATGCTTGAAAGAAGGATGCTTTTCAGCTCAAAGTGTTTTTTCACGCTGTGCCCCTCAGATGGGGGGGGTGAGTCTTCTGCTGTGGAGAAGTGCTCCAATACCTTTGGTTAGATTTTGTGCTATATAAAACAAGCAGTAGTGGGCGGTGGGAAGAAAGAGAAATAAAATGTGGGAAATAAACCACCAAATTAGCAAAGAACATGGGCGCAACAACGTGCAGCACAAAGCTTCCCTTTTTTCTATTCAATCAGAGAAATGTGTTTTATAAACACCTCCTTTTTACGGATGCCATCTCCGAACTCCGAAGGTGGAAATAAACATGGAAAACGTATGGGACTCAGCGTGCCTCTTTGCTGCGGGTCCTGGGCTCAGGTCCCTGTCCAATGGAAGCTGTGGGGGCCAAGCTGCAGGCTGGGCTGCACGGTGAGTGTCGAGGATAAATCGGTGGCTGAGTGTCCAACATGATAAGAATTTTTGGGAGTGGCATGGGAGGTCAAGCTGCTGCGCCTGGGAAAGAGGTTGGGAGAGAAGGAGACAAGCAGGAGTGCTCACACGCTTTCTCACAATAAGAAAGATGTTCGTCAGCAGATGAAAAGGAGTACTTGGGAAATGCACCACAACAGAAAATGGCATGCTACAACCATGGAGGAAAAGTAATTGGCAAGCACACGAGCAAATAAAAAGTAAAGGCGGAATGTAAGCCCCTTTTAAGATTTATATTAAATACAATAGATTTCACTAGCACAGCGCAAGTACTGTGCAGTCAAAACCTAAAACGATTGCTTAATTTAAAAGCAATCACAGACATGGTGATCTACTTGCCTCAGCAGGCCACCATCCCTTGATGGCATTGATTTCTAATGGGTCGCAAACTGCGACCTACCTCATTAATTTTCATGAGGGAGGTCAATTTGCGACCCACTACGAATCACTAAATGAAACTCTATGAGTTTCATACATTAGGAATAGCGATTTCCTAATTGCGATTCACAGAAAATCACAAATAGGTCATCACTATTCCTACTATTGATACATCTGGCCCTAAGTGCCTTTGAGGCTTGGAGTCGTACAGTTGCTTGACATTTTGATCACTCCTCCTCAAATTCCATCCTATTCACTGCCATGTATAGGTAATTAGATCATTCGAAACGTAAGTTAGGGATTGAGACAATTACCATCACTGTTAAAAACTCCCTTATGACAGGTACTTGCTTGGTGGCAGATGGTTTCATGCCATTGTGGCTGTAGGCACTCCATATTAGACAAACACAAATGAACCATGTCGATATGCCTTTTTTTGTTGTCATTTTAGCTGCTGGCTGCTTAAGGGGTCTAAGGCACGCTCTCGACCCTGTGGATTGCACTACAGGTTTTCCATTAAGCAATGGCATGAATAAAGATGGTAAAATGGAAAATCAGAACGTTCTTTGCATAATTTAAGAATAGAAAGAGCCTTACTGGAAGCACAGCATAAAATAAAATCAGCAGTGGCGCTACAACACGTAAAAGCACACCCCTTGAAGGAGTGCATTACTTGTTCTTGGCTTCCTTTGATCCAAAAGATTTGCATATTTTGTTCAGAGGAACTACATTAAAAAGGGTTGTCATTGTTCTTTTTTTTTTCTCGGAGAATATGATGGTAGCAGCCGAAGCAAGCAGAAGCTCACGTTTACTCTTTGATAATATTATGCATGTTTTACAACCCTATGATTCAGGACCACCTGAACAGTCTCTCTATGCAGAAAAATTAATCCTCTCAGCAAGCCTTAAAAGAGGATGGAGGCAGCCTTGCTTTAATGAGTTTAAACTTTGTGCCAGGAAAGATCTAATTGATCCTGCTCTTCACAAGAAATGGCGTCCCTAATGAGTCCCTCCAGCAGCTTAAGAGACATGAAAACAGGCTTTTGGAGGAAGAGGTGGCACGCACATGAGACCGGGCTGAAAGCTTAATGATCGCTTTTCCTCCTCTCTGCTTCCTTCTTATATTATGGCAGAGAGTTTGCATATTCGAGCAAGTTAACGCGATATCTGACCACATGCAACCTGCTGTTTTATTTAGCGGCTCTTAATTGGTTGCTCGTTGCATTATGGATCTTTAGGCAGAACAAAGTCATTAGAGCTGCGCGTGCGGGCGCTAGCTGCATCCAGTTGGAAATGTTAAACACTCTCAGCAGAAGCTGGCTGTGAAGCACTATTGAAGTATGTTTCTGAGGCCTGCACAAGAACCCCTGCGCCCTCCCGTGCATCCTTACAGCATGCATCCAGACTCTATAAGCGCCACTGTCTCAAGACATATGTTAAATGCATCAATATATGTATCAGTCCGTGAGTGCTTGCAGTTCTTAGCTTGACTCCAGAAAAGTAAGGATACGTGCCATTATATTTTTGTCGTCTCTTGTCTAGCACGGCAGATCATTTTTTTTCTAGTTCAAAGGATTTTATTGAGTTTTTTGAAATACAAGATCATTGAAATAGACAAGAGATACCAGTAAATGTTTTGAGCAACCATAATGTAATACATATGATATATAACCGTATGATAAAAAAAAAGTGAAAACAGTTGAAGAAACCTAAAATAAAAAAAATTATAAGAACATATATATGGTTACTAATGTAGCATTGAGTAACAAAATTAAATAGAAACACACTTGCAGTTAGTAAGTAGAAACATATAAATCCAGGATACTCCATATCACTGATTTGATTGGAGATGGATTTTTGGACTAGCTAAAAGAAAATTCAACTCCTTTCCTTAAATATAAGATCCACTCGCACCACCTGTAAGATTAAAAGAATAAATAATTTCATATCCGTATATGTTAAAGAAAGAGGTAGAGTGGAGGATTTACTTACAAAAATTTCATCAGGCTAGAGGAATGGTAATGTGTAGGAAGATTAGACACATTTTATCCCAGATGAGAGCAAAATAAAAAAATGATCGGACCATTAAAAGAGCATATGTTTCAGATTACCAGGTTCCAGGTTACCCTGCCAACAATCTGAATTGTCACATTAATGTGTATCATATAATTTGATAGGAGACCAATCGCTAATATTTATTATAAATTAGTTAGATTGACAAATGGAGGAAGGTAGCCAGCTGGAGATATTACAAAGCCAACTTTTCTTCATTTGAAGTGGGGTATATTTAGTACAAGAAATAGGATTCCAAAACTTACCCAATTTCATTAAATGGGAAACTATTAATCTTTTCCGAGTGTAAATTTACAGCTAAACGTAAAAGTTTAATTTATTTTTATTTTTAAATGTGTTTTTATTACATTTTACATATAATAAAATACGTATTTAATCATTGTGTGTATTTTTTAACAAAATATCATTCAAAGGGCTGTGGTTGGCAACGTACTTGGAAAGCCAGAATTCAAGAAGTCATTGTTATTTATTCCATCATGGTTGCAAGAATCAAATTGCAATCCCCAAAAGCAGTAACATAGCTCGGTCCAGCAACAACCATTGTTCCACCAGTATACACTCAAAACAAGTGCTCTACCAGTTGTCTTTTCTTAAACCTTCCATAAACATGTAAAATAAACTTGGCTCTTGTTTTATCGAAAAACAGATTCAGTGATCTAGACATTATTTTTTTCCATTGATTCTATACAATTTAGGACAATTCCTATTACAATATCATCCTAAGTTTATAACGTATAATGGTAAAATCAAAATGTATATTTGTAATACATATTACACTATGTTTTATTGATGGAAAAAATATCAGGCTGAAAGTTCACAAGAAACTAAATTCAATGGTAAGTATGTGCCATGTGCTAAGAAATCTCACATTCATACCATTAACAACAAATGTGAGCCTACATGTTGCCCTTTTATGTGTTCTCCAATATGCATGTTGTATTGTCCTTTATTATGTTGTCCAAGTGGACTTACAGTTTTAACAAAGTTGTCTTGTCATATTTTAATTTTGATATATGCATATTGTAAGAAAACAGGGCTGTTTGCAGATGGCCCTCCACTTTGTGCCCCATTTGGACTTCAGATGCTGGTTTTCCACTCTGACAGTTCTCTGAAGCCTGCTAAGCAGCCCTTAGTGCCTGTGCGCTCTCCTAAAACTGTTATATTTGACTTGGTAATCACAAATTGGCAAAAGCTTTATCCCCTTATAAGTCCCTGATATATGATACCAGGGGTAGCCAGGGCATTGGTGATACCGGGGTCCCCAGGGCTGCAGCATGGTTTTGTGCAAACTACTGGCAGCAGTCCTGCCATTGCAGACTGCAGGAACAGTGCAAACTGCTTGAACTCAACTATGCCCTCACCATTTGTGTCACAGCCACCTACACTTCCTTCAATGTATTTAAGGCACCCCTAAGGTAGGCCCCCTCAGCCCAGGAGGCAGGGTGCATTATATTGAAGGTGTGGACATATAAGTGCAAGCCTAAATATCCCTGTAGTAGCATTCACCATAAGAAACTACTATATGTGTTAGCGGTCCATAGTATAACATTGGCTGCCAACTGGGCACTCACGAGATTGGCAGTTCCATTATGGTACCACTAAAATAAGTCACATATGATATCAAACAATGTGCCTCTGACACGATTCTTGTGCCGTGGGTGATATGGCATACACCCAGAGGGCACCTTGGAGGTTGCCCCCAGCTTTACTGCGCTGCGGCTGACCAGCCCACGCTTTCCTGCACCACCTGCTGCCAAGGCAGGATTCTGATCTCCTGCCAGGCAGTGGGTTCACTCCCAGGAGTCAGAAACAAAGGCTTGGCAGTAAGAGGGTCCAACCTCCTTCCTCCCCAGCTGGCTAGTGAATTGGTACATCAGAACAGCGAGCTTCATAAGTTGCACCACCTCTGATATGCATCTGGGCTGTCCTCCTGAGGAGGAAATCGCCCTCCCTTGCCCCAGGCACGCTTGCACCCGGGCAAGGTGGGCAATTAGCTATGCAGGAGGTGTTCACCCTCAGTAAGGCTGCCCACACCTCTAGAGTGGACAACCTGGTCTGTACACCTAAAACTGAATTCTGCCATCTTTAGGAGGGCAGAAATAGTGTGTTTACAATCGAAAAGGTGACCTAGACCACCAGATGTGGCCACCTCAGTGGCAGACTAGCTGTGGGGACTAGATGCCCATTGGTTACTAGCTCCCATGCACCTAACTCCTCTAAATCTAGGATTTAAGGGACCCCCTGACACCAGAATCTCAGATCTGAACAACTTGCTTCAAAGAAGGACCAAAAGGAGACCCATGTCGCCGACAACAGGACTTTGCCACCAGCACAAAGCAAAAGAGGGATACTTTGTCCCTGAGGCAACAGACTTTGAACTGAGAGAACGACCCTTGTCCTTGACTAAAAGGTGACACTTCCAAAGAGAGGGACCCTTGTGGAAGCCAGAAGCTCCCTCAGCCTCCCCTTGACTAGTGGCACTAGTCCCCTGCAAACTGCAGGTAAAATCACTCACCAAACCGAAAGAATCACTGGCCATCAGGCCCTCTGAGAGATTGCCCAAATCCAGGTGGACCAGTGCACTGTAGAAATTGTGATCTCGCCTGCCCCAAAGTATCAGGCCGCTACGTTACTCGCCCGGACCAACTGAAGTTTCAGAAGCTTTTCGTTGTGCTTACCACTGCCAAGGCTTGTTTGTCACCAATCCGGTAACTGACCCCTACACTCTACGCTGCATCGACAGAGAACACTGTGCAACCATCATCCAACATCAGCAGCTGTGTACCTGTTGTGATTTTGCATTTTGTTTCCTGCAGCACCGTGGAAGCGGTAAAAAACAGCACCACCGCAGCTCCTGTTTAGCACCAAGAATAGCCAGAACAACTCTGCACCCGGACTCCACGGGCTAGGTAAAATTGATCTGACTGTTGTGGCCTGGTCCTGGGGCCCGCATGACCTTACCCTTATAAGGGATCCAACTAACTCGACCTGAAAGTGATCGATTGTCTCTAATGGATTTTGCCTTTAAACGCAATGTTTTTTTGTTTATGTATTTTACTGCACTGATTTATTATTGCTTCAAAAATCTATAACTCCAGTTATATGTATACTATTCCATTCATTTTGGTTTCTAAATTAGGGGTGGGTGGAACTCGTGGAGTTCTGCTCTGTGGAATTCCATGGAGTGTTAAAAAAAACTCCAGCACCCCGCTAGTGGGCAGGAGTGCTTGTCGCCCATTTGTGTAGGTTTTTCCCATGCCGGGAGCGTGATGCATGCTTCCACACTGCATAACCCGCACTAAATGCATTGCGCGGTTCGCATGGCCATTTTGTTTTACCTACTTTCCTGTTTTGTGCATGTGCTGGGCCTATTTTTTTTACCTAAATTAAGTTTTTGCAATCCTCTCCCATCGAACTTATCCACCCCTTATTTACCCTTATTTTATTAGTGTGTGTGTCTTTGTGTTTGTGTATTTTTTGTTTTTGTCTTTTTTTCCTCTTTCTGTGACCTTTTTGAACTTTTTGGGGGTTTTCCCTCTACTTCCTTAGATCTTCCTTTTTTTCTTCTCAATTCCTTACTTTTTCTATGTCTTCTTTCTTCCCACCCAGCACATTGGCAGAACAGGGCACAGCAGGGAGCTGCTTTGTTTAGTTTTTTTTATGTACAGCGCCACCTCCCCTCCATGCTGGCAGCAGGCCTGGGAGGGGGTACACCCTGTGGGTGCATCAGCTGTTGTGTGGGAGGGTGCACCAGTGTGTGCGCCGGCACACTGGGGTCCTGTGCACCCACAGTTGTTGATGCACCACTGGACGGCCAAACTGGACTGGGAGCAGGACCTGCTCAACCTGCTGGGTGTTAAGGTTTTAGGGCTTGTTGAGTAATCAGTTATTTGCTGTGTTGTGTTCTATAATGCTAATATTTGTTTTACAAATAGCATGCTGCTCACACTCAGAGGTAAGTTAAGTTTATGTTACGAATATTATGTGATCCAATTTGAACATGCCAGGTGCTCAGCACCACCTAATTGTACTTGCCGGCGCCTGCTTGGGCTGATTATTTAAGAAGCCATGCAGACTACTCTGTCCTGTCACTAAGAAAGTGGTAGTAGTAAGTAATATCAGTAAGTTAGTGTTCTCTGTGCCTTTCTTTATGTAACTCATACAGTCACAAGCAATCTCCCAGTGATGTGTACTATGTGCATCTATGCATTAAAAAAACAGAGACTGAGATGGCCCATCAAAGAGGGTTCAGCATGAGATGAGAAGCAAAGATTATTCTTTGCAATCCATTATTAGTTCCAAATGTAGCTTAAGTTTTGTAAATTTGGAATAAGCTTTAGGTTTAGGAAATTAGTAATATGTCAACTGGATACTACTACAATATGTGATCTGATTTAGAAAATTACAATGTAACTGCGTTTGCCTGTCGAAATATTTTTAAGGGAGATCAACTGTACCACTAATCTATTTTTTTATCTTCTTTGTTTCTTACATCAGCACCTAAGGACAAGAAGAGAAGAAGAGGGCTTCGGCAGTGGGTCAGGGAGCCGGGATTGCCACCGCCAGAGCTGCTGAGGCTGACGGATCTGCTGGCCCCAGTAAGTCCTTGTGTTAATATTATTATTATTTCCCTAACTTTTACCCCTCCCCATTTAGAATAATTTTTCCTTTTTTCTTTTACCGTGTCTATCTCCTTTTTTTCAACTCCTTTTTGTTCTATCTAATATTTGTTAAACTCTCATTATCCTTGCATTATCCTAGTTTTTTTCTATATTTCATATGTTTGTAGCTGACTTCCTCCTGTCTGTCCTAGTCTGTAGCTTTCTTCTGCTTTGTTAGTAAGCTTCCCCTCTCCCCTTATATATCTTGTGGACTGGCACTGTAAGACCAAGAGAACAGATTTTAGGACAGATACTCTACTGTGAAGATTGTATGCCCAAGTAAGCTATTCTATGCATGTTTCTTGAGAAGGCTTTCTTTTTCTGCTCAAACTGTAAAACAAGAGAGTGGCCATGATCATGGTGGACCCCCAAATGTTGTGTTGTATGAATTATCATTCATTTATACAGTAGTATACAGGCAGTTTTGAATGACAGTGCAGCATGGCTGGAAAGTAGTATGAGGACGACCTATTGCATTTACCAACCAAGACCATATGTCCTGCATTGACCACTTATTTGTGCTTTAATGACTCTGAGTCATCCTAGCTCTGCCCCTCCATTACAAAACGTTTTTGGCTGTCTTGACTACCTGGCTTTTCTGACATTGTCAATCAACACAATGGCACAAAGTGATATTTTTGATAAAAGATACCGTTAACTGAACTGTAGTGATGTATTGCGGTTGTATTTTGTTAACAAAAATAATAAGGGGAGGTGCAGCTGCCATCTAAAATGTGTAATGTTTTATCTATCGCTGCAGCAGTTGGAGGGGGAGTCCCAGTGGAGGCAGGGACGGGAGGTGGTAAGTCACATTGCTTGCTTATTGACAATTACTAGTATACTCACTACAACAGCATCGTGAACCACCTGCCTTAGCAACTACAGCGAGGGTTGAGTTCCTAATGGTCTCTCCTATTTGCAACTCAGCAGACAAAAGCTCATTTAGAACGCTACAAATGATGGGTTGATGGAAAAGGGAAATAACGATGGGAAGTTAAAAGAAAGAATGGGTGAAATGCAATATGAGTGAAAGGATGCGCGGGTGAGTGAAAGAATGCATAGGTGAGTGATAGGATGCATGGGTGGGTAAATGGATGGATTGGTGAAAGGATGGTTGAATGGGGATACCATGATAGGTGAATGGATAGACAGATGGATGCCTGGATGGATTGATATATGGATATATGGATTAATGGATGGATTGGAATGGTGAAAGACTGGATGAGAGAATGTAAAGCTTTAGTTCAAAGTGGGGGTATTTTAATTGTCAGTCTACTTCCTTCACTCACTATATTTGTTAAGCAAGACAGATACATATCCCACCCACCCATCATCATTCATCACCTCCCTGTCCATGGCATTTCGCCAGCCTTGACCTCCCTGCTGCATGGTTCAATTTGGCACTGTAGTGTTGGCTGTGCAATGTGCTTGTGCTTCAGTTGATGTGGCATTTGCAAAGTTTTATTGCATTGCAAAACCAAAAACAAGGTGTGTTTCCCTTCCCTCCCAGTGCCCATTCAGTCACGTCCTAGTACTTTATTCTTTCCTAAGTTCTGTCCCAGCCTTCCATAAAAAATTGAAAAATCCATTCTTGGCATGTGCCACATTTTTTTGGCCAAGTTATCATTTATATTTCATGGCTTCCATAACGGATTTACGACATGCCTGTTAAAATTTTTCACCTTCGACATTCGTCAACTACAGTGACAGCCAAAGCTTAGGCAGTGCGCACATGTTGATCAGTGACACCCCACTATTCTATAGCAAAACATCTACCTACCCGGTCTAATCCCTGTAACTTACCCTGCAGTAGAGTTTACTTTCCTTACTGGCAAGCAAATGTATTTGTTGGAAATAATTTGTGGTGGAGGATGAAGCCAGGGAGTACAGTGGGTCTAAGAGCCTGAATTTGATTTCGAGTTTTGCGGATAGGATACTCTGTGACAAATGTGCCAAATACAATCAATATCCCATTCCTTTCCCTGTATTGCAGTGCATAATTTTTCCCACTGTCTACTTCTGGCAGACAGGATAGCCGCATTTTATATATGACGTGTGTGACATAGTAGTGTTATTATTATTATTCATCTGCCTCTTTGGAGTCAAGGTAGAATTGAAGCGCATTTGGAGAAGAGCAGGGCCATTTGAATTAAAGTAAGATAATTGTCCATTACAACTGCCCCAGCTGCAGACTGCAGAGAATAGCAAAGTTCCCGACGCGCAAATCAGCATGCATCCATTAATTTAGCACAACAAGAATGCTTGTACTCCATAGTGCATAATGTCTTGCTCATTAATAAGAGGTAATTTATTTTTATGTTTCCACACAAAGGGGCCGATTAGGATGTGATCAGGAGAGGCTCCAAAAGGGATTCGGATTCTGCGAATCCGATTCGGGACCTATATTCCCGACAGAATCTGTGACCTTTCTGGACGACCGAGTATGATGCAAGGAAGCCGTCCGGGCTGTCCAAATCAGTTCCAAGTGGGATTCAGGCAGCCCGAGTCGTTCAGAGCCGAATCGTACAGCCCAATGGAGATAGTTTCCGAACGAGCGAGTACGATGACCGATTCGGACAGCCGTTCTGAATTGGGTTGGCCGAGATGAAACGGCTGTGGGAATCAGACTTTGGGGGCCCGTAGCAGGCCCCCGTCACCTGTAGGGCTCCGGATGGGGCCTGTGGGGTTACCCAAGGGCCCCTCCTTCCCAACCATGCACAGTCTGTTAGGCACCATGAGGTGCCTGCCACAGTGTGCTAGGTTTTCCCCACCCACCCCTTTTTTCTATGGGAGCCTGTGTTCTCATTCAGAACACAGGCTCCCAATGAAGTCAATGGGAGTCTGACCGTACCGAGTCCATAGGCATCCGGACACATCGTAATCGGTCGGTAGGACTCCCCGAATATGAATCGTTCAGAAAACATTCCTATCCCGATTCAGTGGGAATGCTTTCCTGATGACATCGTAATCTGCCCCAAAGTGTGTTTAGTTTTTTTACTAGGAAATCCTTTAAAAGAAAAGAAAACATTTTCTATAATCTGGTGTGCTGTTATCTTGCATTACTTCCTTTCAGCCAGTCAGTGCTTTTGAATTTCATGTGAGGCATGTGTGGGTAAAAAATGGCCTTGTGAGTGTGACTAATCACATCAAGTTCCAATGTCCCAAGGGGACAAGCAATGTACTACTACTGTGCCACTATATAATTTTAAACACGTGATTTTCACAGAGCATTGTTTACAATTTGTCTTTTTTCTTTGTTGATATAGCTACTCCTTGTGGTCGAACACCTACATGGCAGGAGATAGAAGCCCAGCTGTGGCAGCAGAGGCTGTAGGCAATCATGGCTGAATTCCAATGGGTGGTGGCCCTGCAGGAGGAGGCGGAGGCAGCTGCCGCTGGCCGAGCCCTAGCCAGCCTCCAGGCAACATCACCAGCACCGCCGGCAGCTGGCATCTGCCCATCTAAACACCACCACTGCTGCCCCCCCTCACTCAGACCACCTATTCTAGTTCCGCGTTCTACAGGACCTGGCACAGCTAGAACACAGGATGGCATGTATGGAGGGTAACCTTGTGGAGCTCCGGACCCACGGGGAGAACACCATCTTTTAGCCCTTTTTTTGTTTTGATGGGAGGGACGTTTTATTGTGAATAGAGAGGATGGGAATTGGGATGGGAATGGGAGTAGTTTGTACTTTGCTTTGGACATTTTGGACATTGGTCGGGGGTGGGGTGATTTGTTTAGGAGAGGTGTGGGCCTGTTGTGTGTAAAGAGGGTGGGTTTTGTTTTTGAAGTGTTTTACTTTTATTTTGCACTGCTGCCTTTTCACGTAGCCTGTTTTTTATTGGGTTATCAAAGTGTATGTTTACCAGTTAGTTATAGTTAGTTATACCCATGTCCTCTTACCCTCTGTAACTATATTATTGATTGATCATTAGGGGGGTAGGGTAAGCTGCCATTGCCTATATTGCCTACAAAAACCTAGATAAACATGGAAAGTCAAAGTTGTATGGTACAGTTATCTGCAGTAGAAATTAGTTACTTGCTAACTAAAATAGTTCACTTCACTCCAGTTCTCTTGCCTGAATAGATGAAGCGATGGCTGCTACCTCTCTCAATATTCAAAAACTTCTTGCAGGGTTCCCCAAGTTGCCTTCTTAATGGTGGTGGTAGTAGAAGGAGGCTAGTACGCTAACAAGGAAGGCATCACAACAAGCGAGGTCCAACTCCCACCTATGTGAGCTCCAACTGTAGGATTAATCAAAAAGAATTATTCATCACAAGCAACTAAACTGAAAGAAAAACACAGAGTTAGTGGGTTATATGTTTATATCATAGCTTTACAAAGACTTAGACCTGGCTACTACCACTATGACCCAACAAAGAAAAGAATACCTGATATTATAACAAATACTAGCTATAGTAACTTCATCTGAGCAATGGGGATCTATTTAATTAACACTAAAGTTATGAAATCCTAGAGTCAGGAGAAGTGGACTCATAGTCAGTAGTAGAGTTGACAAAGTTGAGCATTTATGCAACACAAGGCCTGAATAATGATGTTCTATATCTAAATCCCTGTATGCGTGGGTGGGTAAGTGGGGATGGTGTGTGCTATTGCCCAGGTAATAGAAGATCCCTTAGTGAGCTGGTGTCGCTTTCACCACATCCGCTCCACCAAGTGTGTCATCCATTTATGGTGTAAATTAAGTCACCTCAATAAATCACACAGCCCAGCGGAAGAGGGTTGGGGTTTTGATGAATGAATGGGAAAGGGGATTTGGGGAAAGGTGTGTCAAAGACAAAT
Source organism: Calotriton arnoldi (assembly GCA_963921515.1). Taxonomy (NCBI): domain Eukaryota; kingdom Metazoa; phylum Chordata; class Amphibia; order Caudata; family Salamandridae; genus Calotriton; species Calotriton arnoldi. The sequence continues at coordinate 79,170 of CAWUFW010015620.1, read as the reverse complement.
GCTACACAGCAGCAATATTGATAAGGGCGATGATGAGCAGCACATCAACATCAAACTGTTGTGCAAGAAAATGAAAAAATGAGTATGACACAGTTCCGTTAAATCCGTGGCAAACAGTCCTTCAGACACCCACATTATATATCTAAATGTTGTGTCATCTAGGTTTGAAAAATACAAATTATTGAGGAGTGAAAAGAAGTGTAGTCTGGGTGTGCTGAGAGGGCCTCTACAGAGTGATAAGTGCCTGGATACCTGAGCAATGTGCATCCAATTTGCCACCTCTGGGTTACTGAGAGAATGCAAATGGAGGGCAAATAGGAAAGGTTTTTGTTTGTGGTCACTCAAAGACTTGAAATTGGGTTGGTGCACTGCCAAATTTGGGGTATAAGGAGGGAACATTTGAGGGGCAATGAGATAGGGGTACTGAGAGGTCAAAAAAGGAGTCAGAGACACAGAGGTCTGGTGATCCTGGACCGGGCCGCAGAGTGATCGGGCTCAAAAAGTCCTGCTCAAGTTTACTGTACATCTGTGACCATAATTTGTGCAGCCTGGCTCCCTCTGTAATTAGTGAATCTGCACAGTCCTAAAAATGATGATTGTTATAAGAAAAAGGATACAGTATTGGCAAATTGGGTGGTGCATCTGCATTCTTCTCGGAATGTCCATCTTTGGCTCCTGATTGAACCGGTCCGAAAAGGTAAACAGGAGTGTTATGGAGCTTTCACCTTTTGTGTAGGAGAAGAAGAGGCCTGCAAATTGTAAAACAGAAATGGTATTGTAGAGTCAAGGGAAAAGGACAAAAGGTAAGGTTCATGAGGAGTGTACCAACTACCAAGAAGACTCAGAGGGAGATCAAAAGCAAGCGCTGCTGCAATTATTCATTTTATCAGTCACTGCAGATGGATGAACTGAGAAGTGAAAGCAATTTGCAACGAAACACAGACAAGTAGCTGCATGTACCAGGCTGATCAATCTCACAACTATCATGATAACATTTATCTAAGTGCATGCATCATGTCTCCCATATCAACTACTCACCACCGACAAAGCTTGCCTAAATCTAAGCTCAACAAACATGTGCCAGTCCAGCGGCAACCCTTAGCCACAAGAATCTTCTGAGAAGATTACCTGATTCTCCCCAGGCCCAAGATCAAGCTGGTAAGGGTCCTGCGAGCCCAGACCTAGACCTTACTATTCAAGTGCTTAGCCCCTTATCGGACAGCAACCAACTAGTTTTTACCCCAGAATTCCAGCCCAGGGGGAGACAAGATACTCCTAATCGTGGTAACATCTTGAAACTCTTACATGCAATTCCATCTCTCAAAACAGCTACCATGGCAGACATCAAATCCACTGAATTCCTGCCACCCACTGACGACAAAGCGTAAGAATCCACTCTTGTGACGTGGGCTTCTAACTTGCTAGTGAGGGAGGTCCTCTGGGAGAAAGAATGCTTTCTTGGCTGGAGAATCAAGATAAGTAAACCTCATCCAGCAACCTACCCAAGCCCACTTGTCCTTCAGGAAGAGCCTACTCCAACACGTGGCCCCGAATAACAAGCAAGTACACTCAATCCTCAGGAACCCTATCGGGAAAATAGCTCCATCTGCCCCCTCCTTTCCACTGACGCAAAAAACACGCTCCTCAACAGGCAACTTCAGCTCTGTTCAACTAAACATAGGCTGGCTTATGGCAGCCCTACACAGTGACGATTGACCCTGGCATGCCAAAACACAGTCCCCTGAAGCCCTCATCAGCCAGGCTGGCTTGAAGCCAGTGGCACAGCGAGCAAGAGACCCAAGTCTGGGCATACCCCTGGCCACTTAGAGCGAACATAGCAAATACAACAAGATGATGGACGGAGTGCTGAAACTTTTCAACCACTCACCCCCAGTCAAGAGGTCTGGGTTGAATCAATTGTTCTTTTGCTCACTTTTCTATGTTCGCCAAAGTGGCCAAGGGTATGCCCAGACATGGGTCCCTTGCTTGCTGTGCCACTGCATTCAAGCTAGCCTGGCTGATGAGGGGTGATACCCCGAAACCGGTCCCAGGATGCTTGTTTCCGGTCCAGGGTGGACCTGGTCTAGCAGTTCGGGCTGGGCTATTCCCGTGAGGAGCAGTGTCAAGACTGATTTGCATATGGCTAGGTTCAAACTGGGGTGGCATAGTGAGCAAGAGAACGATAGATTAAACCCAGATCTGTGACTGGGGGTGACAAGGAATATTTTTGAATGCGGTTTATCACCTCCTTCCACTCTGTTTTTTCTTTCCCCCTTTTTAAAACCCAACATGGCCTTCAGTCCTCAACTCTGCTGAAATGCCAAGATATGCTGTATTTGTGTCTAACTATATCTGAAAATTGTGTTGCAAATGAATGTAAGAAGAAAGGCTCAGCATAATGATCTAATATACCTTTTGGGGTTTGTTAAATAATATATAAATCCAATCCAATCCTAACAAGCTTTATTCGACATGTAGTCATAAAAGCACATTACAAAAGTATTCAATATTTATATAAAAATGTCGTACATGGTTTATAAAATAAGCCTGTTTGAGAAGATATAAGTAAATATGTATATCAACTTTCAATAAAAAGGAACATTGTTTTAGAAAAACTCCATATATACAAATAAAAATAAACTTGTACAGAGTTCACGATCAGAGGAACACAGTGAGAGAAAATTCATCTTAGGTAATTAAACCTAGGGCTGAACATAAAACTAAAAACATTTTGGTGAATAAAGATATTTGCATCACTAGATCAATAAGCTAACTGATTACAGTTGGCATACACATTTCATAGAGATATCAATTTCGACCTTATTGCCCACATCCACCCAAGATATTTTGCAACTGCTATAAGGATGGAAGATGAAGTACTAGTGCGTATAATTCTTTCAGCTTCCGCACTCCTTCTAGTACCTAACAATTTGCATATAGGCCTCAGCCAAACCTGACGAGGGGCAACATAGGCTGGGCAGACAAATAGCATGTGAGTAACCGATTCTTTATGGGACAAGCAAGTAGGACACTTATTATCACATGAATTGGACCACCTAGATGTAAAGGATCTTAAGGGCAGCGAACCCACCCTCAACTGGAAATACAATTTCCTATCAAGTGGTTTTGTTATAATGTCCCAGTATGGTTCTAAGCTCGGGATATGTTTAAAGTCCAAAAAGGATCCTGTCAATGAAGATGATTCACTAGATCTCAAGGTGTTGTAGGTGACCATCTCCCAATACTTTTCTTTTAGGATATTTTTTGAGGGAAAGCAAGCTGTAGTTGGATCCTCCCAGAGCATTTTCATACCAATGCCTGCAAGGACATCTCTAATTCCGCGTAACCAACTTATTTTGTGAAAATTATCAGATTTTATTACGTCCATAAAACCCGCGGCATATGGCATAAATTCTGGCGTTGTCCACAGCCTGCACCAGTATAACACTGGGTGCAATTTTGCAATATCAGATAAAGACTTTCTACCAAGATCATAAAGTAACGGACACAATGGCGTACTTTGGGGAGATTGGTAATACTACGTAGGAATCTATTTACTGATACACTAAGTTTAGCCGTGTTCTCAAACCCCCATATTTCTACACCATAAAGGGCTGAGCTGACCACTTTCATATCATAAACCTGGAGCGCAGGTCTAATTGGTTTTGTAAATTACTTTTTGTGCTCCAAGTATAATGCTCCCGACAGTTGCCGGTGCTTAAGTGTGGCCAAGTCAATTTGCTGGTTCCACTTAAGGTCACTCTGTATGTTTACCCCCCAATATGTGAATGCTCTAACTTGTTCCAAGGGTCGATTATTCATTAAAATGCTACCTTTAAAAACTCTATGTGGGTTAAAAGTCATAAATTTTGTTTTCGACACATTGACTTCAAGACCACGAGCAGAGCAAAACTCTTCAAAAATAAGCAGGGCTCCTGGAGCCCACTAGGGGTCTTTGAAATTATCAATGTGTCGTCCGCGAACATTAAAATAGGGATTTTTACACCTGCTAAAATCGGGGCGTCAGTATTCACGGATGACATACAATCAACTATTCCGTTGATAAACAACGAAAATAAGGTGGGTGCCATAGCACAACCCTGGCGCACCCCTCGCTCTACCGGAAACGGACTGGTAACCATGCCCTGAGAGCCCCATCGAATTCTAGCATAATTGTCTTCGTGCAGTCTCCTTATAAGTGAAAGGAGTTCATTAGACAACCCCATTTCCTGCAGCGTCACCCACAAGCTGGAACGGGGAACAAGATTGAATGCTGACTTTAAGTCAACAAAGGCAGCATATAGACTGCCTTTACCCAGGACCACTATCTTCCAGTGTAATAGGATGAAACGAAACACCTGGTCGATGGTGCTTGTGTATGCCCGGAAACCAGCCTGGAGGGGGGACAATATGCTATATTCTTCTATCCAATCCTGGATTTTGTTAAGGATCAACCTACCCACAATCTTTTGCAGCGAGTCTATCAAGCTGATGGGTCGGTAATTCCCTGGCAATGATTTGTCTCCTTTTTTATATACAGGGATTATTTCGGCTCCTTTCCAGGAGTCCAGTATGGGGGCACCTTGAGCAACTGCCTTGGCCAACATCACAATGTACCTACCCCATCTTGCTTTGTCATATAGGAACACATCGGCAGGAACACCATCTGGACCAGGCGCTCTGCCGCCTACCACTGCTTCAAGAGCTAACTCAACATCACTAATATTAAAAGCCTCCTTTACATAAAACACGTGGTTGGGTTCCTCCGTGTGTTTCTCGATTAATCATCGAGCATATTGTGGTTTAAAATGTTTAACCCAGTCTTCCTGCATGACATAATTTTGCGGTTGTTCAGGTTGGCCCCCTCGGTCCCATTTTATAATGCTCCAGAATAGTTTGCTGTTATTCTGGGTGCTAGCCTCTTTGAGGTCCTGCCATCTTTTCTCATCCCAGGAGCATTTAGCTTTGTGCATAGAACTCTTATATGTCTGCCTAGCTGTTCGGCCCAGGACAGGCTCTCCATCTTTAATCGCCTTCCCAAGACGAACTCTTGCCTGCCTACATTCCTTATTATACCAGCGACAAGGCTTCTGAACTATTGGTTTCTTTAGCTTGCAGCGCTTGAAAAAATAAGTTCTCATGCGCGTAAAGAATCTTTCATGAGACTGAATAACGCACTCCAATTTCACATTAGTGGACAGAATATTCTCTATCTCTTGTAGGGCACTGTCAACGTCCTTGGAAATACTATCCAAGGACTCAGGATTTTCAGCTAATTTTAACCATTTGAGTCGTCTCATATTATTGGCGAATCACTGACAAAATATCGAAGGTCAAAAAATCGACCTACAAAAATATCGCAACAAAAATATCGATGTCAAGAATATCGACATCCTATCTACAACATGGTAAGTACAAAAATATCGAGAAAAAAAATATCGATGTCAAAAATATCGTAATCAAAAATATCGTTTTTTTTTTTTTAATAATATGTAAAATAAACTAAATAATACTTATAATTTAAATAAACATAGTTAAAATTATTTGGTAATATTTAAAATTAATAAGTAACATATATAATTAAATAAAACATTAATTAAACATATACATATAATATATAATATACTTACTTAATAATAAGTTTGAATAATTATTTTAATAAATTATAAATTATTAAAAAATATTATAAATTATAAATACATCTATACACATAAAACAATAACATAAAGAAAAATTAAATAATTATGTATAACAAATTAAAAAAGTTAAATTTACTTTTAATATTTTTAAAATTAATTATATACTATATTAACTAAAATAATGCAAAAAATATTAAGTAGCATAGGGAATAAAATTACTATTACAACTCCCAAAAAAACAACAGTACAAAAAATGTTGGATAGCGTAGGGGTAAAAATTACTATTCCCACTCCAGAGAGTGCAACAGTAGGGAAAGTGTTGGATAGCGTAGGGGTAAAAATTACTATTCCCACTCCAGAGAGTGCAACAGTAGGGAAAGTGTTGGATAGCGTAGGGGTAAAATTTACTATTCCCACTCCAGGGAGTGCAACAGTAGGGAAAGTGTTGGATAGCGTAGGGGTAAAAATTACTATTCCCACTCCAGAGAGTGCAACAGTAGGGAAAGTGTTGGATAGCGTAGGGGTAAAAATTACTATTCCCACTCCAGAGAGTGCAACAGTAGGGAAAGTGTTGGATAGCGTAGGGGTAAAAATTACTATTCCCACTCCAGAGAGTGCAACAGTAGGGAAAGTGTTGGATAGCGTAGGGGTAAAAATTACTATTCCCACTCCAGAGAGTGCAACAGTAGGGAAAGTGTTGGATAGCGTAGGGGTAAAAATTACTATTCCCACTCCAGAGAGTGCAACAGTAGGGAAAGTGTTGGATAGCGTAGGGGTAAAAATTACTATTCCCACTCCAGGGAGTGCAACAGTAGGGAAAGTGTTGGATAGCGTAGGGGTAAAAATTACTATTCCCACTCCAGAGAGTGCAACAGTAGGGAAAGTGTTGGATAGCGTAGGGGTAAAAATTACTATTCCCACTCCAGAGAGTGCAACAGTAGGGAAAGTGTTGGATAGCGTAGGGGTAAAAATTACTATTCCCACTCCAGAGAGTGCAACAGTAGGGAAAGTGTTGGATAGCGTAGGGGTAAAAATTACTATTCCCACTGCAGGGAGTGCAACAGTAGGGAAAGTGTTGGATAGCGTAGGGGTAAAAATTACTATTACCACTCCAGAGAGTGCAACAGTAGGGAAAGTGTTGGATAGCGTAGGGGTAAAAATTACTATTCCCACTCCAGAGAGTGCAACAGTAGGGAAAGTGTTGGATAGCGTAGAAGTGACAAATAACATACTTAGAAATAAACAAATTTTTTAAAATAATTAATGAATTATTAAATAACTCTAAACTATTTACCAATACCAATAATAATTTATTAAAAACATATTTACCAATAGAAAATTTATTAACAATACATTAATAATAAATACCAATAAATAATAATTAATGAATATTAATTAAATTTATCAATAGATAATATTTAATAATATTTAATTACCAATTAATGATAAAACAACAATAAATTAATTATCAATACCCAAAAATAAATTTAATAATTACTTAATTAGATTTCAATTACTTCCAAAAGTATTACCCTATAAACGCACAACACACTGCAATGATAAAATACACTTAACATAATGATCAATTAATCAATTAATAAAAATTAATAACTAATTAATAATAATTAATTACCAATTAATAATTGATTACCAATTATCAATTAATTAACACTAATATAATTATCAATACCAATTAATTAAAATAAATTATAAATTAATTGCATTTAAATTACATATTGATTAATTAATCAATTACTAAAAATTAATCACCAATTAATTAAAATTAATTACCAATTATTAATTCATTAACAATTATATAATTATCAATAACAATTAATTAAAATAAATTATAACTTAATTAAATTTAAATTACATGATAATCAATTAATCAAAATTATAACCAATTAATAAAAATTAATTACCAATTATTAATTAATTAACAATAATATATTTATCAATACCAATTAATTAAAATAAATTATAACTTAATTACAATTAACTTACTTCCCACCCTATTCCCCTATAAACCCACAACCCGCTACAGAACTTAAACGCAAAAAATATTTACAATTAATTCATAATTCCTAAAAATGAATAATTAATTTAGTATAATTAAATTACTTCCCACCCTATTCCCCTATAAACCCACAACCCGCTACAGTACAAAAAAAATAAAATTACTTAAAAAAATAAATTTATTAACATATAAAAATTGTATACATATATTTTTAAACAATTAGAACACTTAACAAAAACACATATAACACATACATATTAAAAACATAACAAAATACATAACAATAATACAAATATCGATATTAGTAACATCGATATTAGTAACATCGATATATTTGATTTCGATATTACTAACTTCGATATTACTTACATCGATATTAAAAAATTCGATATTACTTACCTTAGGGTCGATATTCTGTCCATCGATATTCTGTCCCTTCGATATTCTTTCCCTTCGATATTTAAACTTCGATATTTTTGTATATCGATATAATTTTTCCGATATTTTGACTGCCCACCATTATTGGCGGGGGCTACATCATGGGAATACAATTCAGCCTCCCTACCATGCAAAGGCTCGTGCCACCACCACCTAAAGGTTACACACAGGGGTTTATGATCACTTTCAGAATGATCCCTTACTACCATGTCATCGATTGTATGCCAAAATTTCAAGCTCGTAAGAATATAATCTATTCTGCTCTTGCTATAACCATTATTAAATGTATTCACCCCCAGTCTGTCTTGCGGCATCCTACCATTTAGCGCCCTTAGCCCCTTGTCTAGACAGATGAAATTAATATGGATAACCGCCTCTGTCCATTTCTTTACTGGATCAAGTTCCAGTTTCGGGATTCCCCACTGAGCATCTTCTTCATCAGTGAGGTGCCATTCATCAGTAGCAAGTGGCTCAAAAGTTGCATTGAAATCACCCGCTATAATAACATTGGTGTCCATTGAGTATAGCTCGAGTAGGTCGTCCAAAGCCGCTAAAACTTGAGACTTACCCCCTCTAGTTCCCCTCACATAAATGTTATAGATATCAACTTTCTCTAGCGGGCCTAGCTTTAGCCTTAGCACCTGGATATCATTGCTCTTGGAGGGAAGTTCCTTAATGCTGATATCTATTTCTTGGCGAACCCATATAGTCAAACCACCTGAGGGGCAACCTTTTGCTCCTTTCATCGCTGGAACATGATAGTTTAAAAAACCTGCACAATGTTGTGGTGTCAAGAGCCATGTCTCTTGGAAGAGACAAATATCGAAACAATTAATAAAAGCAAGCCATTCCGGAGACATGATTTTTCAGCTCATCCCTGCAATATTCCATGATATCAATGCACCCCTTGTGGAAGTATGGCAAATATACGATGATTCGTTTGGGTTCTCTGGGGGAATATGACTGGACTCACGTTGACACGCTAGTTGGGATGTAAGCGGGGATAAGATTTGGATAGACTTTACAGGCCTATTAGTACAGTTAAAGTTCACAACTGAATAGCTACCCCTGGGGACTGTTACGTTGCCAACCCTACTAAAGTGTAGACCGGGCTCTCCCTCCAGTCAATCGTTGCATTCTAGTGTAGAGCTACCCATCCTTCCCGCAAGGGGTTGCCCTAGATGGTAACTGGGCTGGACAGTAGGCGGGAGCCTCCTTAGCTGGATAGATGAAGAATCGGGAGAGCAGGTTCTGAATTCAAGGGCGCATAATTTTTCAGCCAACTCCTCCCTCTGTAAAGTTAGTTCAATACAATCCCAGCGATTAGTGGGGGAGGTGAGCCTACGCGCCTTGGCGATATCTTCCCTGATAACAGAGCGACACCCCCTAACATGTCGTATCCAGTGGATCGCCTTGTTGGTCAGTGAATCTACACTTTCCATACTTTTGCTAGGATCTAACTTCGGAACATTCATCATATATATTCTATGGGTATTATATGCTTTGGCAGTGATTTGGTCCCCCCTCCCTTCCTGAATGCTATACTGTTTGTGTGTGGGTATAGAAGTATTAGTTCTCTTATCGTGCAATGAGTGCCTTAATGGTGTTTCCGCCTTTCGGAACCTGGGAGTGTTTAAAATAATAGGAGGAGCATTATCTGTGGTAGGGAGCGATGGTGAAAACTTTTTCTGCTTGACCACCTCACTAAACAAGGGGGTGGCTTTAGACTGACCGACATTGTTTTGGGAGGCAGATGCTTTTATCTGAACAGTAGGTTGGCTAGATGGAGGGGTAATAACAACTCCATAGGTTGCACAATCTACACTTGGAACCCCTCCCTGTGACAAGAGCCTAACCATAGTAGTTAGGTTCTCAATCAATGCCCTCATGGTCCCTATTTCATCCCGAATAGAATACACCACATGGATTACATCCTGCAGAGCTGGTGTATGATAAGCAACCGGCTCTATAATATTGTGTAAAGGTAATTCAGGTAGCTGTTGTTACCCTCCCCCTGGATGTTAGACAATATAGCATACCTGTTTGAGCAAGTTACTATAGGCTCATGAGGTTGAGGCTGGCTACCATCTGTTTCAATGGGACTGGGAGTACTAATAGAGGAATCACCCACCCTCACTAAATTCGTTCGGCTCTCTCCCCTGGTGACTTTAGAACCTTTTTTACGTGATAGAAACATAGCAGGGATAGCGGAACACTTGTTCGAACTTTCCCTCAAAGGTTGCGCTATACTAGGGCGGGACTTATCCCTATCTGGGTGCAAATTTGGCTCCAATACTAGTATATCCTCACATTCCTCAATTAATGTATCTATTCGATCCAGTACACAATTACTACCGGGATGCTTGGTTGACTTCCTAGCCTTTTTCCCCTTGCTAGTTCTGCCAACATTGCCACCGTCCCCGTCCCCCCTCCGCCTTCCATAGACTTTCTTTTTCCCATATCAGTTGAAAAGAACCGTAGGTCACAAATGAACTTCACAAATTTTCCCAGCTGGACTACAGACAATGTTCGTTATCCTCTATGTATAGATACAGTTCTGGAGGGCAAGCAACAGTACCTCTATGTCCGGGGTGAACTCGCATAGTACTCAACTCCAGGTTGCAGACGAAAGAGGGGTGGCCCAGCCCTGCCTCTTTCTGACGATGACGGGCAAGGACGGGCCCGCCCTTGGCCCGGGCGCGGCCCGCGCGCGTCCCACGCCACGGGGGTAGAGGCGGCACTTTAAGCGCGATGGCAGATGCCTCCCCCTCACTAGCGGCAGCTAAGGATGTCGCACTGCTCCCTGGGACTTGAAGTCCCCTCGCTGATGGTTAGCAGGGAAGGGCAGGAGCAGTCAGCGTTCGACGTGCCCTGGGACTCTGGTCCCACCAGGGCTCTGGAACAGGCAGGAAGGACCCTCGTGAACAAGGAGGGGCTGGGACAGGCAAAGAAATGTGCAAAAGAGCGTCCCGCGCCGCGGGGGTAGAGGCAGCGCTTTAAGCGCAATGGCAGACGCCTCCCCCTCACTAGCGGCAGCTGAGGATGTCGCACTGCTCCCTAGGACTTGAAGTCCCCTCCGCTGATGGTTAGCACTGGGAAGGGCAGGAGCAGTCAGCGTTCGACATGACCTGGGACTCCGGTCCCACCAGTGCTCTGGAACAGGCAGGAAGGACCCTCGTGAACAAGGAGGGGCTGGGACAGGCAAAGAAATGTATATAAATCATTTGCTCACACCTGCCTCTTTGCAATTAGAATAACAACCAATTAAAAGATAATGGTCTTCAAAAACATATGTAAGTTGTTGTTAATTGTGCTAAGATTGATAATGGTAGGACTAGATGAACTTGGTATGTAAAAAGGTAATATTTAAATGAAAGCTGTACAGTATAGTTTTAAAATATTGCAGTACGTTATGTGCAAAATAGAGAAGATGCTACAAACAGATTACATTTAAAAAAATTATAACTGCAACAGTGACATAGTGAGGTTGTTTATACTATGGACTTCATAATGTACTGCAGAGTTTTCTGACAACACATAAAACATACATGTCAAGGGGGCAACAGACAGGGTCGGACTGAGATAGTAAATTTGCCTCGGCACCAAAATAAAAGTGACCCTTATTAGCGAATCAGATTGCTAAAAAGTAGCCCACATTTAAAAATCAGGATAGTTTTCAGCTTGTAAATATACGTTGTATAGGTGTACTACAGGATATAGGAGACACTATGCATTTGTGCATAGCCCTCAGTACCCCTTATCCGCTAGTCAGTTCAAAGGTGTAAAGAATTCTAACCAAGCACTGGCATCTATTAACTCAAGATTACATCTTAAAAGAAGCCATTGGGGACAAACTTGTACTTACACATGGTAAAGGCAAAACACTCAGACAACATCTTTGCCTGAGTTACATACCTCCCAGTATGAGAGGTACTTGGCTACCACCTCCACCAAAAGGTTTCTTCAAATGCGGCACATGCAGCATTTGCTGCTTTGCCTTCGAAAAACCACTACCTTCATGTCCAATACTAAAAAAACTCATAGGATACGCAGTTTCATCAATTGTAACACAAAATATGTAGTAATCAGATATACATTGGCAGTACTGTGAGACAACTAAAAGAACGAATACAGGAACATGTGAGGGCCATAAGAAACTATACTGCACGTTACCCAGTGGCCACACATGTTAACATCATGCATAGGCTGATGAAATGGTGAACGTTTGCTTCCATGGGATTGATATGGTCGTCCTCTGCCTAGGGGAGGAGATACAACCCTTCTACTCAGACAATTGGAATGTAAATGGATCATGAAATTGAGAGTGGCGGAACTAGGGTTAAACATGGATAAGGAGCTACAAATGTTTTTATAATCTCTGGCTTTTCATTCATGCCAAATATACATATTTTTTGCGGACTTTATGATTTTGTTATCATAATGATCCAGCGCAATATTAGCCAGCAACATTCATACACCATATACTCACTTGGGCCCATACATTCACACTACACTAATACTTACGCTGGGTGATGTACTCTTTTATCAAAGTCCCTGCTACCAATTACCTTCTGATTGAAGAGTAATAACTTACCAATGGATCCTTTGCTATTTGGAAAGTTTAAAATGAGTGACATTCATTATAGTACATAATCCTGAAATAATCACTGAGTCAGGAAGTTTTAAAATTTTTATCTAAAGTTTTAGCAGAGTAAAATACAGAAAACACGGTACTTGATTGAAATACCCAAGAAAAAGCATAGAAATGATTTTGCTAATAAATGACGGTGTTTAAGAAGAGGAGAGAATAGAGACAGCAGCGCAACTAAAGGTTGCAGTATAGTTACCTAAATGCGAGAACCAAGCCCCTTGGCCAAGGAGTTGGAAAAGATAGGACCCAGGAAGGATGAAGAGCAAAGACTTCTTCCAGGATCAGGACAGGACCGGTGACCTCTCTACAACGACGCCTGCGCCGTTCCCCTCTCTGATACTTGACTTCTCTCGATTCTCCCGTGCCTTCCTTCTAATGGACTCCGCCGCCCCCTCCTCAGGACCTCTTCTGGACAGGAATTCAGTCAGCAACCGATCAGCATGGCAGTCTGGAGCTCTTCTGCGTGTTCTGAGAGTCAGCTCTAGCTAATTAGCTAATTCTATATCTGTTATACCCTTCTACGCCCATGTACCTCCCCTTAATGTTGCTAAAATATGGGACCACTACTTCTGATTGGACAGGGACAGGGGGTGGATTCTCGCACCATATCGATTTGGCCTAAATTGTAAAGCCTATTGTCTTTACGTTCCCGCCCCTTCAAATTAATACATTCGCTTTATTTCCCACCCGTCTCACGACAAATGTTATACATTTTACAGGGGAAAAGTATCATTTTGTCCTCCGGAAACATAAAGTACAGCATCTTCGGCCAATGGGTCATGGCCTTGGGAGACGTCCAAGTTGACTTCACTTGGCAGGCACACAGGACACATGCGCAGATCCATCTGTCTCTCAAGTTTCAAGTCACCAACCCAGGCCCAAGTTTACGAATTACTAAAAGTGCAAGAAGAAAATATTAAAATCACAAATAAAATGTTTCACTGTATGCCCACTTTCCCTACTCTATTCCCAATTAATTATAATACTATCCTGCATTAGTAGCATTAAGAAAACGACAATTTAATAATGACATGAGAGCAAGCTGAAGCATGTGAAAACATTTAGCGGCCATTTTAGTGCACACTGCGCAGAAGCAGCAGTTTCCCACCAAGCAAAGAAAGACATCACACCATGTGATCAGGTTGCGACATGCGCAATGAAGTTCCCGTGCTTTAGCGGACATTTTGGATTACAGACAAGCGTTATTCATTAGTAAAACACATAGGCAAGCTTCTGTCCCTCTTGTGTTTGTGAATGCAAAGGTTAGTATTTACAATACAAGTTTAATAAATTAATACTATGAGGAGGATTGCGTACAAGCAAGTTTCATTTTGAAACCTTGCTCCATCAATCCCCTCTCTGATGGCGTTTCTGAGCCATCAAAAATACTACCCTCAATCAGATGCCAACTTCTAGCAATTCGTTTCATTCTCATTTTTACATTTTCTGTTTTTCACATCCCCTTTCAACTTTTTGTATAAATCACTTCTCCATTCTTCAAGTTCTATTTCATCTAGTTTTCTCTTCTTTCCTTTTCCTGTCACTTTATATGTTCCATTCTTTCTACAGCATTTGCACCATATTGTTATTGCCAATATTATTATTGCTATCCCTGCTAGGGGTACTAATATTTGACCTAAAATTCCTTTCCCTACATTAGCAAACCAGGTTCCAATTGACGCAATACTATTTGTCAATCTTTCCCATACACTATCAACTTCCAGTGGTTTAAGTTCTTTCTAAAGTTTAGTTATGTTCTGAATATACGTTCCAATTTCTGCACTCTTATCAGGAATATAAGTGCAACAATGTTTCGTCTTCAATAATTTACAGACTCCTCCCTCTTTTGCCAATAGAATGTCAAGAGCAAGTCGATTTTGCATTACCATAGATCTAATCGCAACCATCTCCGTATTAATCATTAGAAAACCTCCAGCAGTATCCGTTGATAACGATCAACCACTGTAGACAATTTACATATTTTCCTTGAGTTCAGAATTATTCCCACTGAAGGTATCAATGCACCAAATATATCACCTACAATTTCTGAAAAACTAGCTCTTTTACTACGTATTAATTCGCTATTGTTTTCATTGCTTCCAGTGTTTCTTTTTACGTGGTATATCTTTGGAAAAACTATTCCAAAATAACAACTTCCATACCACCGTGCAGGAAGCCTAAAGTAAGCCTTATTCCCGCATACATAATAAATTCCAGGAAAAACTGAATCTGTTCCTCCTTTGAGTCCCCAACCTCCAAGGATTAAAAAATTGTGTTCACATTCACTGGTACCGATGAAAACATTGTTATAATCAGTCTTTAACCTATGAAGACAAATTTTCCCTTTCTTCTCGAAATCCAGAGCCATTGCAGCTTGAGCTTTACCAGGTGTATAACTCCCTTCCTTCTCCGCCCAAGGTGGCAACTGAGCCTTATGCTCTGAAGCTTTCTTTTGAAAATCATGTCTTCTATCTTCTACTAAATTCAAAAATATATTTTCTTCTTCTAGTAAAGAACATGTTAGATTGTTTCTATGTGCATGTGTTATATCTATCGATTTCATTGTTAAGAAAAACTCTCCCATAAACTGTGCGTCTTGACTACTAAGCACTGGGTTCATACTCTTGCGAATCGGAACCTCAGAAAATATCACATCTAAGTTTGAATAATAATACTGTAGCCTACCTGTTCTATAAAATAAACTTGTTAATACACTACATGAGATTCCATATGTCAGTGGTAAATGATGGTATGTTAATCCTTCCGCTACTGATTCAGGTAACTTCATACAGACATAACAATTTCTAACTTCCATTGTGTCTACATACTGAAACAATAACTTTGTGAAAACATTTAAACTAGTGTCGTTATCAGCTATTTCATGATGAATTTCTGCCTCATCTTCTGCCATTAATTCTACTCTATTGCCCTTCATGTTTGCTGTCCTCCCTTTAGTTTCATTATTAATCTTCTTATCGATTATCATAAGGTAAGGAATTGCTACAATCAGGACTAACCATACTATAAGCACCAATACTAGACTACATATGCAGATTGCACAGCATCTCCTACAACAATTTCGTTTTGGTCTCACAGTAACTCTATCATCAGGCATTTTTCGACAAGGAAGATTGTTCTTCTTATCTCTTCTTCTTTTCTTTAGAGGATTCTTTTGTTTAGTCAGGGTGGTCTTGTTTCTTCTTCGTATGTTAGTTCTGCACTTGTTCCTTCGCCACCACTGTCACTTGACTCTGAGCTTTCAAAATCTTCAAGAATGATATAAGTCCAGTCAGGTCCCTTGAATTTGTTATTCACAAGTCTCAGTCTTTTACTTTTTTTTTTCCTGACTTTTTCTCTTGTTCAGTTTGACTTGTCACTTCAGGTACTTGTTCTGGATCTTCACTTCTGGTTGTTATGTGGTATTTTACTCTTTTAATGACACTTGGCCAATGATCTCCTTTTCTTGTTTTCTTGGTTGGCACTGTTTCTCTGTTTACGTCTTCAGAGATCTCGTTATTTTTACTGCTCAATACTGTTTTGTTTTCTTTGGTTACTGCTTCTTTTGTTTGTTCTTTTTCAGGTCTGATTGGTTTCTCTTCAGTAGCTCCACAATGACTTTCAAGATGTTGGCTTTGTTCCTTTTTTATTTCTTTATGTTCATTTGTATCAACCCCTTTTTCTTTATTGAATTCTTCTTGATCTAACTGCTTCTGATCAGGGCTTATTGCACTGTGAACTTCTGCAGCCTGACCGGATTTTTCTAAACCTGTCTGTTCCTGTGTAAAGTCTATTAAATCTTCACTGTTTTGTGTCCAATTTTCTTTCCCTATCTTATTTTGTTCAGGATCTTTTACTGTCTTTTCTTCTTGATCCTGAACTGCTTCTTCTTCACCTATCTGATCTTCTTCAATTTCTTCCAATTTCGTTTGATTTCTCGTTCTGTGGTATACTTCAGGAACTTCTACCACTGGTATCCAATCCTGACTTGTGCTCGGTTGTTCTCCGTCAGCTTCTCTCGAACCTCTAGCCTGAGATTCCTCAGCTGGGCAACCTTCAGCTTCTTCAGTGATTGGCGTTGTCTGTGAATTCTCCTCTTCAGGGTCTGGTACTCTCTTTGTGTGGCTTACGTGAATCCAATTAGGAAATCTTGCACACTTCACTGCTGTATTGGTGGTCAATATAACTTGACTAGGTCTGCTCCACCTGGGTGATAGACACGTTTCTCTGGTGTGATTCTTCACTACCACCCAATCACCAGGATTCAGATCATGTTCTAGTTCAGGCTGCCTGGAAACTGCGTCTTCTCCAACCTGATGAGCAACAGAACGCACTAGGTCAGCCAATCCTTTGCAATAATCCAGAACCATATCATCAGATATATTTACTAATTTGTTTGTGGGAACATGTGTTTGTCTCATTGCTCTTCCCATCATTATTTCATGGGGGCTCAATCCTGTTGTTCTGTCAGGTATGCTTCTGATTCCCATCAAGACAAGTGGCAATGCGTCTGGCCACTCTAATGATGTTGATGCACACATTTTTCCCAATCTTGACTTTATAGTGCCATTCAATTGTTCAACCACTCCAGAAGCCTCTGGGCGATATGCACAGTGCAATTTCTGTTTTATTTGAAATGCTTCACAGATTATCTGGATCACTTCGCTATTAAAGTGTTTTCCTCTATCTGATTCCAAAGATACTGGGAAACCAAACCTAGGTATGAGCTCACGTAACAACAGTTTTGCAACTGTAATACTGTCATTTCTCCTAGTAGGGTAAGCCTCCACCCACTTTGAAAACAGACACACTATGACTAGAACATATTTTAGTCCTCTGCATGGTGGTAACTGTATGAAGTCGAACTGGAGTCTTATAAATGGGCCCTCTGCCTTTCCAATCTTTCCAAACCCAATTATCGTTTTCCTGCCTGGATTATGCATTTGGCAAGTTAGACATCTCTGGCAAAGACTCTCTGCAACAGCCCTGAATTTGGGATTGTACCAATTTTGCCTGAACAGTCTAATCATTGCATCTCTCCCTATGTGTGTGTCTCCATGATGCATTCTAGCCATTTGTGAGAGTAAACAGTCTTTCATGACTGGTCTGCCATCTGCACTGATCCACACTTCATCTTCTCCTCTTTGGGAGCAACCCACTTTGATCCACAAATTTTTCTCACTTTCATCAACCTCATCTTGCAATTTCTTCACCTCATTCCAAGTTACAGGTGGCATATACAGCATAAGTTGGCAGCTGATTCCCATTCTTTCCACCCTCTTATTGACTGACGTTCTGGTTTTGGCACAATGTTGAGCCACCAAGTCTGCATATCTGTTGCCGACTACCACCCAGTCATCTCCTGACTGGTGTGCGGCACATTTCACCACAGCCAATTCTTTTGGTGATTGTATTGCTTCTAGCAATTCCCTTACAAATTGTCCATTTTTAATGGGGGATCCTGAAGAAGTCATGAAATCCCTCTGCATCCACAGTTGGCCAAAATCATGCACAACCCCGTAACCATATTGACTATCTGTAAATATGGTCACTCTCTGATTCCTCCCAATTTTGCAAGCTTTTATCAAAGCAATCAATTCAGCTACTTGTGCAGATTTTACTCCTGGTAAATAGGATGCTTCGACTATTCCAGTTAATTCACATACCGCATAGTCAGCAGTTAGTTTACCATCTTCATGTCTTTGACATGAACCATCGACAAATAGCTCCCTGTCTGGCTTTTTAAGAGGCTGTTCCTCTATGTCTGGGCGTGGTTTTGTACATAATTCTGTAATTTGTACACAATTATGTTCATCTTCTTCGTCATCTTTATTTGTTTCATGATATGGGTCCGGCAATAAAGTTGCTGGATTTATTATTGTACACCTTACCATGGTCACATTTTCAGCACCCATTATTATCCTCTCATATTTAGTCAGCCGACTAGGAGTAAGATGCTGAGTTCGGGTTCTTGTCAATAGAATCACAACTGCATGTGGAACATACACTTTTACAGGATGTCCCTTCACAATTGACTCGCTTTGTTCAATGCTCAAACAAGTTGCTGCCACTGCTTTTAAGCATCCTGGCAACGCGGCTGCTACTGGGTCCAATGTAGCAGAAAAGTACGCTATAGGACGTCTGTCTAGTCCATGTCTCTGAGTTAGGACAGAAAGTGCACCATTTTCTCTCTCTTGACAGAATAATGCGAATTCTCTTTTATAATCAGGCATGCCTAAAGCAGGTGCTGACAAAGTGCGTTTCTCAATTTTACAAAAGCTTCTACACTTTCATCCTCCCACTCGACAGGGTCCTTTGCTTTCTTTTTCGTCATGTTAATTAAGGGCTTATCTAACATGGAGAAATTTGGTATCCATTGTCGACAGTAGCCTACTATTCCTAGGAACATTCGCACTTGTCTTTGGGTTACAGGCATTTGCATTCTCTTTATTAATGCTACTCTTTCAGAGGTTACTCTTCTTTTTCCCCTCTCAATTTGGTGTCCCAGATATTTAACAGCTGTCCTGCAAAACTGTAACTTTTCAGGTGAGACTTTATGCCCTTCCTCAGCCAAAAGATTTAATAATGCTATGGAATCAACAACACAATCTTCTCTGGTGGTCGACGCCACCAATAAGTCGTCGATATATTGGACTAAGACTGAGCTTCCTGGCATCACTAGTTTTTCCAGGCACTTTTTCAGTATCTGGTTGAAGATGGAAGGACTTTCTGTGTACCCCTGAGGAACACGATTCCACACATAGACTTTGTTCTCAAATTTAAATGAGAAAAGATACTGGCTGTCTGGATGCAATGGAATTGAAAAGAATGCTTGACACAAATCAATTACTGTGAACCATCCTGCATTCCAAAGGATCTGGTATAGAATTACTGCAGGATTTGGTACTATGAGACATCAAGGTTCCACAATCTTGTTTATTTTTCGCAGGTCCTGAACAATCCTATATTTTCCACTAGGTTTCTTTAATCCCATGATTGGTGAATTACATGGGCTACTCATTACTTCTTTTAGGATGTTTTGTTCTACCATTCGATTTATTTCTTCAATGACTCCTGCTTTTACTTCTGCACTCATTTTGTACTGTCTGGTATTTGGGAAAATTGCACCTTCTTTTACCGTAATTTGAACTGGATCTATTTTTGCCATAAGTCCTACTTCTTTTCCGGTGAAATCCCATACTATTGGGTTTACTGTACCTTTTAATTCTTCTGGTAACTCATCTCTTGTTATTAACGAAAACATTTCGTCTATTTCTGTACCTTGTTTTGCAACCATAATTTTATATACATGGTCCTCATCTGGTGTCTGAACTGCCACACCATCTGGCGTGCAGAAAATTGTACAGTTCATTTTGCACAATAAATCCCTACCTAATAAATTCACTGGGCTAGAGTCGCACACTACAAATTGGTGCATTTCTCTGAAGTTTCCTATTTTGACTTCCATTGGTTCTGTAAGAGGTGTTCTAATTCTTTGATTAGCTACCCCTACTACTTGGATATCTTCACCAGAGAGAGGAAGGTCTGGGATATCTGCTGATCTCACCCTAGACCTGGTAGCACCAGTGTCCAAAAGGAAAGTAATATCATTACCTTTCACATTTCCTTCAACATATGGACCAGACTGATCTACCTGTAAGGATGCGCCAAGTACGCACTCCTTCTTCCCCTCTCCTAGGCACCGTCATGAGTTAAATTCACAGTAATTGTCCTGCAAAAGAAATTGTGATGTCATATAATCATTCTTACCACTCCCTCCTGGGTATCCAATGTCTGTACCATGCTTTGCTCTGCTTACATTACCCTGAACAGGTGGAGGTGGCAATTGACTCTGGAGAGTTACACCCTGCTGTGAGTCATTCTGCGTCTGTGGATTTAAGTTTTGATTTGGGCCATTATTATTCCGAATCTTTTTACATTCGTCCTTCCAATGCCCCAATTTTCCGCATCCATGACAAGGAAATTTCTTTTTAGCCTCTTCTCTACTCATTCGTCCTCTAAATTTTCCACCATTTCCCGTATCACCACTCGTTCCAGAATCTTTTCCTGGATTTTCACTCGGATTTTCCAAATTAATTCCCTGTTTCTCTGCCATTTTCACCTGTGCCCACATCACCTTTTCTTGTAATTTCTTGTGTCTATCCTCAATATCGTCTCCACAATATTTTGCATACTTCAGAATTTCATCTATGGGCTTTCCCTGCCAACACAGCATGTGTTGTTTAATCATCTGGCAAATCTCTGGCTTCAGACCGTAAACAAACCGATACACAAACTGACTCATGTTTTTGTCTCCAATGTCCTCAAATCCACTATACTGTTTAAACACCTGCAATAGGCGCTCATAGTAAGAATGTACTCTTTCACTGGCTTCTTGGGTGGTTCGATCTATTTTCACCCAATCTGTTTCTTTCGGTGGTATTTTCCCTTTCAGGTAAGTTATCACCTGCTGATACTTTTTCATTACGTCATTTGACGGGGCACCTGTTTTCGGATCTCTGGGATACTCATCACTTGGCCAATCCACTGTGATCTTACAATCTGTCCACAAATCGGCAGGTACCACTATATCAAACAACCCATCCAAATCCTTCAACAGTACCTTCAACACCTTCACAAACCTGTCAACCTGCTTGTACCATTCAATTGGTTTTTCTCTCAGCTTTGGAAAATCATTCGTGAATGATAAAATATCTTGTCTGCTCCATGGGACATGTACATATCCTCCTCCCGCAACTTCTCGCATTGGATACATCTGGTCTGCTTTCCCTCTTTCCTTCATCACATATTCTGATGCTGTTCTACTTGTTCGTGCCTCTTCCTTCTTCTTGGCCCACCTAGTTCTCCATTTATCTAGGTCTCCCCATTTTTGTAAAACTAACATTAATTCTCTTATTTGTAATCTTTTACCAGAATCATTCATATTTTCTAAGTCTTTGTCTGAAAATTCTGCTCTATAGGGTTTCTGTAGTACTTTTGATCTCCCTATTTCTATTCCCATCTGTAGTGCTAAATTGGATAATTTTTCATGAAATAACCTTACATTTCTGGTGATACTCCTGCATAGGAACAATAATTCTTCTTCATCATAGGTATTTAAGCGTTCTAGTCCTACATTTCCTGCTATTATTTCTTCTAATTCGACTTTTAATTTATGAATGTCCATTATTTTCGGAGGTGTGCACTGTTTAACTGACCCTTGCACCCATCTTTCTAGATCTTCAGGTGTTACTATGGTAGCACTTTTTGCTCCCGATGAAGTTACTAAACTTACATCTTTTGAACCTCCAGGTACATCTTTTCTTGGAGTACTATTTACAGAACCTCGAATAGGCAAGTCCATAAGTGATATTGTGGATTCACAGTCACTAAATTGATCCTCAATTATAACTGGAGCTTCATGTTTGGGATTATTCACAGGAGTAGGTGCAAGTATGGGTGGAGGACAATTTCCCTGAGTACCATATAATGGAACCACTGGACCAATTGATACAGGTATGGTCAACGAATCAGGATGTACTTTTATCTGAGTTATTTTCTGTATTAATTCTGCTCTGATCTTTTCTAGGGCTTCTTTTTCTTTGTCATGAAGTATTCTACTCGTGGTGAATTCATGCATTACCTGTGGCACTAATGGAGTTTTTGGTGGTGCACTTGGGGTGCATCCACTTGTCCCTTCCTGATATGGTGGGGGATTTCTTAACATTTCCTCCATAAATTCGTCTTCAGATTCCTCATTTCTCATTAAATGTTTTGTCTTTTCTGTACATTTGCCTCCTGATTTCTCTCCTTCTGTGAATAATGGATACAGTCCTTCTGTAATCATTGCCCTTCTCCATTGTTTCATCTGACCCTCTCTCGACTCACGTAAATATCTGGGGAAAAATCCTGGGTAACTCCTATTACTTCTAGATCTATCCCGCTCAAATGCCTCGGTTTCCCATTCTTCTAGAGCTTCGTACTCGGTTAATCTAGGTCTAGGTTCTAAGTCATTCATCCTTAATCTTAAATTTTGAAGAATTCGCCCATTGAACGTGCCTTTTTCAGGAAATGCTAATATTCCATCATTTTTAGTATATTCTATCCAATTCTCCATCCATACACAAGTATGATAACCTCTCTCCATCTTCATGAATGAAGCGGGCGTTTTAGCTGGTGGAATAATAATTCCTTCTCTAGTTTTGAGTGGTTTATCCTTTTTAAAATAGTTCTTAATCTTTTGCAGAAAGGACATTTTTCTCCTTTCTCCGTACATTCTATCTAATCTTCTGTGTACAAAATTATATTCTGCAAAACCTAGGAATCTCCTATCCGGACGAGTTCCTGTTAAAGTCGGATCACGTTTTAACATGCAATCCTTATTCACTAAGAATTTTGCTTCTATAATTTCGACCAATCAAATGTCTGCTATCTTTTATTTCCGAGCCAATCCTTGCGCGGACTTTTGGTGACGTTTCTCTGTCAACCCCTCCTTTACAATCTGCTCTTTTCTGTCCTTGCTGGTTTAACCAATCCCAGCGCGGCACCTGTGACTACTGACCCCTCCTTTACAAGTGTCTCTCCCCCCCCCCCTGTTTCAACCTACCACAGCGCGGCGTTTTGTGACATCAGCTCCCTCTCCGGCAACTGACCCTCCCTTTACAAAAATGTACGCAAACTTATTTTCTCTATAAATCTTAATTAAATTTCAGTAACAACATAAAACATTCGCTATCGTGCCAGTTTCTCTAAAATAGAAAAGATAGTTTTCTCTCACACTTTGTAAAACCTTTCCGTTTACTAAGACATATACTACGAGTAAAACACTTCCGTCTCCTCTTCACACAAGCTCCAGAAGTACCTGTTACTTCTCCAATGTTACCCTTACTAGGTGATATAACATCAAATTTTTATCAGCGTACCCTTTTGCTATTACTCACACGCATAGAGTCCCTAACGAGTACTGAAAGTCCTGCTTAACTTCTCAGTACTATTTCTGCCTGACAGATAACCTCACTGCAGTATGGCTTCCACTTGCCACCCACTATTCTTTTACCCCGGGGTATTCTGGACAACATAAAACAAACTCAAAATTTTAAGCGGATGTTAGTTCATAAAAATACAAATAAAAATTCTCATTACACAATTAACAAAGAGTAACCATAACCGTCCTCTGCTTACCAGAAAACTGATCCAGCGCAATATTAGCCAACAACATTCATACACCATGTACTCACTTGGGCCCATACATTCACACTACACTAATACTTACGCTGGGTGTCAGATGTACTCTTTTATCAAAGTCCCTGCTACCAATTACCTTCTGATTGAAGAGTAATAACTTACCAATGGATCCTTTGCTAATTGGGAAGTTTAAAATGAGTGACATTCATTATAGTACATAATCCTGAAATAATCACTGAGTCAGGAAGTTTTAAAATTTTTATCTAAAGTTTTAGCAGAGTAAAATACAGAAAACACGGTACTTGATTGAAATACCCAAGAAAAAGCATAGAAATGATTTTGCTAATAAATGACGGTGTTTAAGGAAGAGGAGAGAATAGAGACAGCAGCGCAACTAAAGGTTGCAGTATAGTTACCTAAATGCGAGAACCAAGCCCCTTGGCCAAGGAGTTGGAAAAGATAGGACCCAGGAAGGATGAAGAGCAAAGACTTCTTCCAGGATCAGGACAGGACCGGTGACCTCTCTACAACGACGCCTGCGCCGTTCCCCTCTCTGATACTTGACTTCTCTCGATTCTCCCGTGCCTTCCTTCTAATGGACTCCGCCGCCCCCTCCTCAGGACCTCTTCTGGACAGGAATTCAGTCAGCAACCGATCAGCATGGCAGTCTGGAGCTCTTCTGCATGTTCTGAGAGTCAGCTCTAGCTAATTAGCTAATTCTATATCTGTTATACCCTTCTACGCCCATGTACCTCCCCTTAATGTTGCTAAAATATGGGACCACTACTTCTGATTGGACAGGGACAGGGGTGGATTCTCGCACCATATCGATTTGGCCTAAATTGTAAAGCCTATTGTCTTTACGTTCCCGCCCCTTCAAATTAATACATTCGCTTTATTTCCCACCCGTCTCACGACAAATGTTATACATTTTACAGGGGAAAAGTATCATTTTGTCCTCCGGAAACATAAAGTACAGCATCTTCGGCCAATGGGTCATGGCCTTGGGAGACGTCCAAGTTGACTTCACTTGGCAGGCACACAGGACACATGCGCAGAACCATCTGTCTCTCGAGTTTCAAGTCACCAACCCAAGCCCAAGTTTACGAATTACTAAAAGTGCAAGAAGAAAATATTAAAATCACAAATAAAATGTTTCACTGTATGCCCACTTTCCCTACTCTATTCCCAATTAATTATAATACTATCCTGCATTAGTAGCATTAAGAAAACGACAATTTAATAATGACATGAGAGCAAGCTGAAGCATGTGAAAACATTTAGCGGCCATTTTAGTGCACACTGCGCAGAAGCAGCAGTTTCCCACCAAGCAAAGAAAGACGTCACACCATGTGATCAGGTTGCGACATGCACAATGAAGTTCCCGCGCTTTAGCGGACATTTTGGATTACAGACAAGCGTTATTCATTAGTAAAACACATAGGCAAGCTTCTGTCCCTCTTGTGTTTGTGAATGCAAAGGTTAGTATTTACAATACAAGTTTAATAAATTAATACTATGAGGAGGATTGCGTACAAGCAAGTTTCATTTTTGAAACCTTGCTCCATCAATAATGAAGAGATTACAAGTTGGCACGTGTGGCCAAAGCATCTATTCCTTGGGCAATGTCCATAACAACTGATGATGTATCTGTTCTTGTTTGGAGTGTTAAAATGCAATGGAGTGTAACATACATAATGGTTTTGTTAATGAACTAAATGCTGGAATGTATGTAAATGTGAACGAAAAGATTAATGAATATGTACAAACCATATCTCAAAAAGGGAGTCATCCTCTGACACTCATGGCAAATGTGAATGAAAAGATTAAGGGATTTTTCACAATCCACATCTTGAAAAGTGAATTATCCCACTAATACCCGTAGTATAACATTGAAAAGCACATGCACAGTCTGATCTGACACGCATGGATGTTGGCGTCCTTATACAACACATGAAAATTATAGCTACTCTGTTATCTTGATCAGTAGCTGAGCGACGACCTGTGCTCTATATGATTGGCATTAATTGATATGGACTCTGGACTGCTCTTATTTACGAGAGTTCATTGGTAATTTATTTTAATCTTATTTTAGGGACTATGAGCATACTTGTCCCGAGGCTTAGTGCATGGGATTACCCTAAAGGTCCCTCTAACAAACGTTAGAACATGGCGCTTTATTTACAGCTCGTCCGCTGTTTATATCTAGTTTTGGCCACTTTGACTTTAACTAGCTCATATGTATGATTTCTGTCATGTTTAAATAGGGCACGAACGGTGTTAAAACGCCGATAAACGAGCAGGGGATTTTTTTGGGGGAAATTGAACAGACATTTAGGCTAATGGCTTTCAGGTCAGATCGCTTTTATGCTTTAAATGAGGATTTGTACTTTTCCAACATGGCGTAGCCATATTCATTGATGCCCATTATTACTATCACTTATATGCCGCATTTTGATCTTGCCATTCATGGGCCCTTGACAGATTTCAGGCAAGAGAGCAGCAGATTTTGCAGAGCGCGTACTAGTTTTAGACCTATACTTAGATTTAATTATTTTTCACACCATTAATTTTGTAGCAGACTTATCATGGTCCTGCAGAAATAACTATGAAGCGAGTTGTCTGATGCGGCGTGGTTTTCACTTTGGATTACTTTGTGACGGTTGGTCTTTGGATTTCCACGGTTGTTACTAACTTCTTAGGTGGCGAGTGGACCCTTACCATTTGAATCTGAAATGTAGTAGTGAATGTGACACCTTACAGAATAGTGGTGCTCCTGGCTAAAAGACATGTACTTACTTCTTATGTCAGCAGGCCATGCCTGGATACTACACTCTACGAAGCACCTTTACATTTGGGAATGGACTTATCATGGTCATGAATTTCATGATATATATTTCTTGTATATATATTTTTGGAATGGTCATTTGCACGTTTTGGTTTTTCACAAGTGGCAAGCTTGTACTGGTGGATCCTTCTTTGATTTTCTCCCTGTGGGGGATACACATGGTATTATCTGAAGATTGGATTAAGTTGCACAGCATGAAACCGTGATTGATTAGGCACATGGTGGGATAGTGCTTTTAAAAATAAAAATAAAAAGATTTTTCTTTTTCTGGGTACTCTTTCCTCATGGTGGCACATCGACCCATGGACTGGATGTGTGCTTTAGGTTCATACAATCAAATTTCTGTTAATTGGGATTTATGGTTTTGCAGTCTTGAAAAAGTCAGAGGGATTAAACAAGTGTTGGCTGCTTCTTGTTGACGCAACCAATCATAACATGCACTACCTGATTGTGAATAAAAAAGAAGAACTTAATATCATCTTTGCCCATTGGACTTTCTTATCAGGGATCGCAGGGACACAGAGTGTGTGCTTCAGTTTCATTTTGGTACAAGTTGTCTGGACTATTTTACAGTACGGCGTGGTGCATTGTAGGCGGTTGAGTGTTGTCACCCTGTGAGTACCACTGTACAGGACTTTGTGTTGCTTACTCATGAGATTGGATATTGATAATATTATGCAACAACTGATGGATGTGTGAACATTAAGCATAGCTGCCTCGGTTTTGTTCAAATCATTGAATGAGATTCTGACATGTTTTACTTTTAATTATTAGTCACCTTAATAACTCAGGGTTTTCAAGGCCGAAACAGGGGTGACATAATGAATGCCTAGAAGTAGGTTTTCTTCCTTTCAATACTGGTTATTTTGTCAGGTTTGCCTACAGCTTTAACAAATACAGTTGTCAGACCACATATGTAGGCCTCAAGCCATATTTTACCTGTCAACCTAGTGGTTGGCACAATTTGTGCTGCAGTCCCTAGGTGACATTTAACTTTCCATGTCTTTGGTACATTTTCCTGCAACATAACTATTGCCTTTCTGGAAAGTTAAATAGCCAATTAGTAGTTAGGCCCCTATGCTGCAGCAGATCTGTGGATCCAGACCCCAAATAAAAAAACACATACACCCACTCACCGACCCACTTGCACATTTTCTCACATATCCTCATAACTACTCACACAGCCACTCACACATCCATACAGCCACTCACACACCTATACAGTCACTGACACATCTCTCAGAGACCCAGTGAATCACACACACTCTCAGAGTGACACAGGCACCCACACACACACTCACACACCCATTTACACATCCACACAATCACTCCCACAGCCACTCACATACCTATACAGCCACTCACACACCTACCCAGAGACCACAAACACCATTGACACACCCACTCAGACACCCATACAGCCACTCACACACCCAGTCAGAGACCCAGAAACCGCTCAGACACCTATTTACAGACTCATATAGCCACTCACACATTCACTTACAGACCCAGAGAACCACTCCTACATCCACTCACAATCACTCACACACCCTCTCAGACACTCACACACCCATGTACACATACAGCTAGTGACATATCCACTCGAAGAGCCACACAGCCACATACACACCCACTCACACACCCATCACATACTCACACACTTACACACTCACACAACCACCTACCCACAATATCTGAAATGTGTGTCAACACCACCTCCCAGTACCTCATTATGGTCGGACAGAGCCACATCATGTGGTAAAAGTCAGCATTGAGCGCTGTGCATCTTTGAGAGGCGGGGGTTGTTGCTGGAAACATGCAATCTATCTGCCTGGGAAGTCACGTGGGTATGGTATAAGGAGTTAAATTCCAGCATTGGCAAAACTTTTCTTAACTTTGAGTAAGCAGTGTGCCCATTCTTCCTTAGTCAGTTCTTGTCCAATATTAGCGTACTATTGCTCTTTCAATGTGGAGAGGTGTGGACCCGTCTATTGTTCTAAGGCCCTGTAAATGCATAGCACTGCCTGTCTGGCCTGTCTGTGTGTGAGAAACGTTTCCAGTGTGTGGGAAATCTCAGGTGCTTCTTGATCTTGAGTTCTGTGCCAAGTCAGATACAGCTGACGCACCAATACTGAGCATAGAAGGAAGTTCCCCATAGGAAGTCCATTGGCCTCCGTCAAATCCTCGAATGTCCTGAGCATCCCATTGTTAAACAGGCCCCCATAGGAAAGCAGTCCACCCTCTGTCCAGGTGTATGTGTGAAATTGGGATCATAGGTCCCTGCAGAGCGAGAGGGAAGGGGTGTACTGTAATGAGGCCTTCTTGTATTGACTTTGGTTCTTCATCTTAATTTTATATTTTACACATTTTAGCAGACTTCAATTAAATATACTATTTTTACATGTTGCTTGTTTTTAGGTAAACCGTTCCTGCGACATAATCTGTACACTTCGTTCATATATTTTTGGTCCTACAGAGACACTGCAGATTCCTTACGTCTTTGAGGTTGTGGTGGGTGACATGATTACCCCTGGATATGTTTCTGATGATTGGGATGTGAAAACAGTTACCTCAATGCTCACAAAGTTTGAATATTAAACTGTTTATAAAAGTGAAGATTTGTATCTTAACTCAGCTAATTATGGAACAATGTTTTGTTATCATCGCTGTGCACATCATTACTTACAAGGTGGTGTTCCACGTACAGTTTTCACTTTTACACAATGGGAACATTGCCCGACTCCACCAGTGGGTACCTCCAAAACATACATGGAAAGGTTTGCATATTTTTATGGACAAAATCCTTTAGATCCAGTCTCCCAGGCAAAGAAAATTATGCTCACCCAAACAAATTTGATTTATTCAAATTCATTCATTTCCTAACTGGCCCTTAAAGGCTATGACTATTGGAAATATAAAATGGATGCAAAATCAGTCTGGAGAACAAACATTGGCAAGTGCAGGGCACAGATATTTTGTTGAGAGTTTGCTTGATTCCAAAACAAATGACTTTTTTAGACAGTGCAGCAGACCACTTGCTTGGGTATAGCCTAAATGTAAGAAATGCATTTGCCCAGCATTCCCTCAATTGCCCACTTGAAGAATTGGCAACACTTATTAAATTACACTAAGGAACAGTTCAGTGGTATGGTGCAAAATGGTAGAAACTTATCAGGTCCTGATGGATAGTTATTGTGGCCAGTGGACACAAATGGTTGTCATGCATGTTTTCTGAACTCTACATAGGGTTTTAAAGCTAGCACACTAGACCCTCGTTACATCCAGTCCCAACACTCAGGAGTTGTTTCTACCTATTCCGTAGGAAAGTTATGCACAGCTCCACTTTGTCTGCGGTAAAAGAACATCTTTCTCTCCTTTTGGAGGACATGGATTTGCAAGATTCATTGTTAGGTCCTAGGTCTCCATGCTCTAAAATATTTATTTATGCTCCCTATAATGAAATTTGGAAACTATCACAAATGCAAGCTGCTGCTCGTTTAAGGTAAATTTATCAAGCTAATTTGGAAAAGACACTTGATGTTTTTGATAATGGCATGAATATGTTGTCAACTCGTATTTACAATTTGAATAAAATTGTATCATCTGCAAGTGACATTATACAAAATGGCATGTATTCATTATACCATGGGCAGAGTCAGCTTATGTCAATTATGCAGTTGAGCTGGAGATTACAAGTTGTAAAATGTCACCATGTGCCATGGCGACAAATAAGCACAACAGAATTGTTCTTGCCTTTTAATTTAACATGCAGGCAACAGGCTATGGCTAAAAAGGATGCTACTTATACAATGTTAAACATGGAAAAATTAGAACAGTTGCCTATCACAGTAGCCGAGACACTGTCAGCAGTATGGTTAATACACAGAGTGATATCATTACTGATTTCAACGTTTCATTTTACATTTTGCATGAAACATTTTCCAATAGGTAAATATGAGTCTTTAGGGGAGAGTTTCATCCACAAATTGTGGCTCTTTTTTTTTTTGTGGTCCTTGATCTTGAATTATAAGTATTTTAGTGGGGAATGAGAGTTATTTCTTAGTGGAAACGAATGTGAATCTTCACTCTGCCACTCATTTGTGAAGAGGTGACACTGCACGGAGCATGTAATGCTTCGATGGCCAATCTGGTGTGTTATTTGAAGGGAGTACCAGCTTCTTTGCTTCGTCCAGTCATTAGATTACTTTCAAATGGAAGTTATTTGATGTTGAATGATCAAAGGTGCTGTGGGATCAGGGCAGTTGTCCCATATGTGGTTTCGGTCTTTCAGATAGTCACATGTTGCAATTCTGTGCTATTCCTTCCAACACACACAGCTACAGATGTTAGCTTATGGCCATCCATTCCAACCTTGTAGGTTAACTTTGACAAATTGACCAGACTAAAAGCCTTATTGTTTCAGAAGGACGTGGCTCTTACATCTGCCCGTGAATCCTTTGAACTTCAAGTAGCAAGGTCATCCTCCGAAATTCAATTGCTACTGTTCACAAACTTGCCTCATCATTTTGGTGAACTTGTGCGACGCATTTGTAATGCTTCTAACACTTCTGGTGTGCTGCACTTTATAAAAGTGGTTGGGTCTGGCCTTGTTAGCACATTTCAGGCCATTTTTGTAGTGATACCGTCCTTCATACATTCTATGTTTTTAGTGTTTTTGGAAATATACCACTTTTGTTATACCTAAGTTGCGTATTTTGGTTCTATTTTTGCTACTCCGCAATGGATGTTCCACCTCAAAGTCAAATGGTGATGGTTCTTTCGCATGATTCAGTTTTAGGTGTGTCCTTGCTTCAGGAACTGAACTCGGACTGGTTCCTAATCTTTAGACCTGTGTGGTTTACCTGTGTGCAACCTGTTTTCACTGTCTGTGATGCCCTTTCTAGTGTGCATTCGACATCTGCCTTGCAATGCAATTGGTACAATATATGGACATGGATCTGCTGATGCGACTGATGAGGACCCACTTTCGGAGATGTCCATGAGACTGCCATTGCTTCAGGATGCCATCTATGAGCCATGCTTCTCCTGAGATATAGATGCTTCAGCTCCTGAGTTCCTGGATCCCAGCTCTTCTAATGCCAAAGTACTGCAGGATGACACACCTTCAGTGGTGACTGAAGGTGCTGACCCCATTTGTTCTTTGGAACTTATCAATGAGGTCATTGTGGAAATTTCATCCGCAGATGCTGAATCGATCTTGGATTCATTTGACAATGGAAACATGAATGACATCAATTTTTTAATTCGGCCCTTGTTTTTTATAAATAGTTTTTACCTTTTATTTTCTTTTGGATAGAGCATTTGAATTGGTATATTTTTTAATGATTTTAGTTTGCTTAGGTTGTGAATGCCTTTATTACGTACTCTATGTTTTGCTTTAAGATTGGCTCTATTTCTTTTATATTTTACATGTTTTAGCAGACTTCGTTTAGCAATATTTTTACATGCTTTATTTCTGAGAAGATACTGTACATGTTGCTTGTTTTTAGAAAGCCTTTCCTGTGACATAATCTGTACTCTTCATTCAAGGCTAAGAGCGAGACAAGATATCCAAGTGCTTGCGTTGCCTGCTTGGAGACAACTTCAAACAAATAGACACATCATTGCGTCAGAGTTGCACCTCTAACACAGTAGTTTTATTATATAACCAGTTCACTGTCCATTTACGTGTCAGAGGGGCACTATGGCCACAACAGTCCTGGAACAAAGGCTGTGTTTGACGTGCTTCTCTGCTAATGCTGGAGTCCATCCTGATCCTGCAGAGAGGGATTGCCAATCCTGCTCCAGACCAAGTCACCCAAGTCATCTTGGTATGGGGTCTCAGGCTAACCTAAGAGATAAGGCAGAGGGTACACCCACTATGCTCTCAGAGTAGGGGTAGTGATAGGTAGGGATTTATATATATATATATATATATATATATATATATATATATATATATATATATTTATATATATATATATATATATATGTATATATATATATTATCTACTGGCGGACTCCCAGAGCCCCGGGGACCACCACCTCCCCGGGGCTGTGCAATTCAAGGGAGGGGGCCGCGCGGCCCCCCTCCTGGAGCCCTTGATGGCCCTGGGGACCGCCACCCCCAGGGCCGGCTCCTGCAGTGTCCCGGGGTGCCTACCCCCGGGACACTGTAGTTTGCAATGACAGGACGGGAGCCTCGCGGCTCCCGTCCTGTCATTGCAAACTGCTTTGGATATTGGAAGCGAGAGCAGGGAAACCTGCTCTCGCTTCCAATATCCAAACCAAATTGCTTTTCCACATGGGGAGCTGCATCTTAGCAGCTCCCCATGTGGAAAAGCAATGCCGGCTCCCAAGGGACGCGGGGAGCTGGCGGGACTGTGGGGGATTGGGGACCCCCACAGTCCCCAACGGAGAGGGCCAGCCCCGGGGATTGGGTCCCCGGGGCAAGTAGTGGCCCGGGAGGGGGCCACGCGGCACCCTTCCCCAAAAGTTTGAAAAAACAAAAAACAAAGGCCGGCCCCGGGGGATGGGGTCCCCGGGGCCATAAGTGGCCTGAGGAGGGGGCAACGCAGCCCCCTCCAAAACAATACATTTTTTTAAAAAAGGCCATGCCCGGGGGATGGGGTCCCCGGGGCCGATTAAGGCCTCGGGAGGGGGCCACGCGGCACCCTTCCAAATTGTTTTTTTTGTTTTTTAAATAAATAGGGGCAGGCCCTGGGGGATGGGGTCCCCAGGACCAATAAATTAGAAAAAGGGGGCCACACAGCCCCCTTCTTAAAAAAAAAAAAAGCACTGGCATCGCGCCGGAGGCCACGCCCCTTCTTTCACCACTCGGCAAACGCGCCCCTGGCGCGTTTGCAGATGGGGAACGAATTCCCCTTGAATACTGGGGACCCTGGGGGCCAACCAGCCCACCAGGAACCTCAGTATGCGCAGGGGCTGCGTTGCAGAGAGGTGTTCTGAGGCCACGCCCCTTTACACCTCTCTGCAACGCAGCTCTGTGGCGCATAATGGAGGGAGCTGGTGGGCTAGTTGCACCCCAGGACCCTCAGAATTGAAGGAGTTAATCCCCGACTTAAAACGCGCCACGGGCGCGTTTGCACAGTGGTGAAGGGAGGGGCGGGCTTGAGATGACATGTGTGCAAACAGGCCCCGTGGCATGTTTCAAGATGGGTGAATTAAATCCCCTTCAATCCTGAGGGTCCCTGGGGGACAACTAGCCCACAAGGTACGTCCAGAAAGCACCACAGAGCTGCGTTGCAGAGAGGTGCAAAAAGGGGCGTGGCCTCTGAACACCTCTCTGCAACGCAGCTCTCTGGCCATACTGGAGGTATCTGGTGGGCTAGTTGGCCCCTAGGGACCCTCGGGATTGAGGAGGAATTAATTCTCCAACTTAAAACGCGCCACAGGGCGTGTTTGCAGACATGTCACCTCAGGCCCCACCCCTTCCTTCACCATTGTGCAAATATTCCTCTAAAATCAGCCGAACTACTTAATTCCGATTTACTCACCTGTTATCAGGAGAGAACCCAGTGCTGCATCTTTAGCCCATCACTGACCCTGAAAAGTAATTCTAACCCTACTTACCAGTAACTTGAATTTCCTTCCATAGGCTAACATTGACTGGTTTCACTTGGAAATTCTTCTAAGTGTGGAGTTTTGGAACTTTAGAATATTCCTCTAAAATCAGCCGAACTACGAATTCCGATTTACTCACCTGTTAGCAGGAGAGAACCCAGTGCTGCATCGTTTAGCCCAGCACTGACCCTGAAAAGTAATTCTAACTGTACTTACCAGTAACTTGAATTTCCTTCCATAGGCTAACATTGACTGGTTTCACTAGGAAATTCTTCTAAGTGTGGAGTTTTGGAACTTTATAATATTCCTCTAAAATCAGCCGAACTACGTAATTCCGATTTACTCACCTGTTATCAGGAGAGAACCCAGTGCTGCATCTTTTAGCCCAGCACTGACCCTGAAAAGTAATTCTAACCGTACTTACCAGTAACTTGAATTTCCTTCCATAGGCTAACATTGACTGGTTTCACTTGGAAATTCTTCTAAGTGTGGAGTTTTGGAACTTTAAAATATTCCTCTAAAATCAGCCGAACTACGAATTCCGATTTACTCACCTGTTATCAGGAGAGAACCCAGTGCTGCATCTTTTAGCCCAGCACTGACCCTGAAAAGTAATTCTAACCGTACTTACCAGTAACTTGTATTTCCTTCCATAGGAATCCATTGTCTGGTTTTCAGCAGAAAAGTTTCAAAGTGTCGATTTTCACAAACTACGAATATTCCTTAAAAATCGCCTGTATGACTTAAACGCATTCTTTCAACTGTTTACAGGAGATGCGCCAGTGCTGGATCCAGGATCCACCACTGAGTAAGAAAAAGTAACGATAACACTACTTACCTGCTAAGTGAATTTCCTCCCATAGGATAACATTGGTGATTCTATGTGAAAAAGTTTCTGTGTCAACTTTTAAAATACAATAATATTCCTTAAAAATCACTACTGTAACCAAAACGCTTTTACTCAACTGTTTACAGGAGATGTCCCAGGACTGAATCTAGGATCCATTCCTGTGGTTAGAAAAGTAATCCATAAAGTAACTAATTGCATTTAACTAGAAGTTCACATTGAGCTCAATGTTGCATTGTGTTTGAAATTGTGTTGCCCATTGCAACAACTGTAACTACTGTACTTAAAAGTCTATTGCCTATTTGCAAAGAATTTAAACTAAAGTAATTCATTCTGAGAAAGTATATTTTGTAATGTAATGTATAATGTAATTACAATGTAATAAAAAAAAAAAATAGTTTAAAAAAATGTAGTAAATCAGTATCAAAAAAATAAAGATAACAATTAATACATTTAAAAATTGTCATTTACAAAACCTTGGAAATTCACTGAAAAAAACCATAGGTTTCAGGCACGTTATAGTTAGAAATTAGCATTTAAAAAACCTTAGAAATTCACTGAAAAAACCATAGGTTTCAGGCACGTTATAGTTAGAAATTAGCATTTAAAAAACCTTTGAAATTCACTGAAAAAACCATAGGTTTCAGACACGTTATAGTTAGAAATTAGCATTTAAAAAACCTTTGAAATTCACTGAAAAAACCATAGGTTTCAGGCACGTTATAGTTAGAAATTAGCATTTAAAAAACCTTTGAAATTCACTGAAAAAACCATAGGTTTCAGACACGTTATAGTTAGAAATTTGCATTTAAAAACCTTTGAAATTCACTGAAAAAACCATAGGTTTCAGGCACGTTATAGTTAGAAATTAGCTTTTAAAAACCTTTGAAATTCACTGAAAAACCATAGGTTTCAGACACGTTATAGTTAGAAATTTGCATTTAAAAAACCTTTGAAATTCACTGAAAAAACCATAGGTTTTAGGACAGTTATAGTTAGTTGGACATTGCACT
Organism: Calotriton arnoldi; assembly: GCA_963921515.1. Taxonomy (NCBI): domain Eukaryota; kingdom Metazoa; phylum Chordata; class Amphibia; order Caudata; family Salamandridae; genus Calotriton; species Calotriton arnoldi. The sequence continues at coordinate 42,952 of CAWUFW010015620.1, read as the reverse complement.
CGTACAAAACCCGTGAAATTCCCCGTTATAGTTAGTTCAGCTAACTATAACTCGCGCCCGCAATGCACTGCTGATGATGTCACATATTACATCACTCATGACATGGTCAGTGACATCACTGATGACATCACTGATGACATCTCAAATGACATCACTGATGACATCATCCATGTGATAATTTCATGCATCTTCTCACACCCTAATATAACTTTTGATACACCCACTGTAAATTACAGACTGCCATTCTCAAAACCATAGACACTCCAACACCAATAACTACATACCCACTCACTGATTCTTAGGTCTACACACACATCCACTCACTCACCCGTACAGTCACTCATACTTACGGTCACTCAGTACAGGACTATCATATGCACTCATACACCTACATAGACATTCACACACCGCCACTCATCCATAGAGGTACTCACACACCTAGTCAGTCATGCAAATAATTAATCACACTGCCATTTACTCACCTATACAGTTATACACACACCAGATCACTTACTCATACAAAAACTAGCACATTCTTACGCTCTTATACAATCACTGATACAAGAACACACTCATCCATACAGTCACTCTCACTCTCACAATCACAATCACACACTCTCGCTTATAGCTATTTATATACTCCAACACACATATATACTGCCTTTCACATATGTAGTTACTCACACATGTACCACTGAGATATACATTCACTCACTAACACACCCATACACACACTCACCCACCCATACAGTCCATCACAGATGCACTCTTGAAACCATGCACCCAGTGAATCACCCACTGATACATCTATGTGCAGTCACACACACCCCATCCACACAAACACTCAGGCACCCATACAGATACTCAGACAACCAATCAATAACTCATAGACACTCATGTAGCTATTTACAAACCCATGCAGCCACTTACACACCAACAGACAGACGGATAAAGACATTCACACAGTTTAGTCACTAACCCATGCATTTAGTAAGATGCGTTTAATCACTCACTTATAGAGTCAGTCACGCACCTACTAAATCATCCATCCAGACACTTATACACCCACTCATTATTCAATACACCTTGGCATATATATTAAATATATTTAAACTTTATAGAAACACACAGTCACTGCATGATGTCATCAGTGATGTCATTTGAGATGTCATCAGTGATGTCATCAGTGATGTCACTGACCATGTCATGAGTGATGTAATATGTGACATCATCAGCAGTGCATTGCGGGGCGCGAGTTATAGTTAGCTGAACTAACTATAACGGGGAATTTCACGGGTTTTGTACGAGTGCAATGTCCAACTAACTATAACTGTCCCTAAAACCTATGGTTTTTTCACTGAATTTCAAAGGTTTTTTAAATGCAAATTTCTAACTATAACGTGTCTGAAACCTATGGTTTTTTCAGTGAATATATATATATATATATATATATATATATATATATATATAATATATATATATATATATATATATATATATACTTGAAGATGAAGGATCACAAGAAAACAACAGCCAGCCAGGGCAAAAATCTGGATCCCAAAGGATACAATGAGTCACAAAGAAATAAAATATCCAAGAAAGAAGTGACTCAAACAGATAGATTCACCAAAGAACAAAAATATATTTCCACTACAACGTTTCAGCTTCCGCCTTCCTCAGGTAGTACAAGATGGTTTGCTCAGTGGCTGCACAGATGACACAGCTGAATTTTCAAAAAGCATCATGAGTGAAGATTCCATTTGGAATGTGGAATCAATGCGGTCCTGAGAGCTCTTGAGATATACAGTAATCAGGTTGTATTGTCAGTAATGTTCAGTCCATCTGGATGCAGTGATTTTAAACGGTACATCCAGAAGTTTTCTCTGGAGTCCAGTAGTTCTTTCTTTTGAGACATGTTCCACGGGGAAAATCTTCAAATCTGATAGTAAATGATCCACAAGGTTAAAATGATTGGCTACAGGCTGGTCAATTTTCTTATTAATTATTGCCGATTTGTGGTTCCTGAATCGTGTACGGAGGTCATTCACTGTTTGGCCTACATATTGTTTTTTACAGCTTTGCGTTGGCACTGAATCACATAAATCATGTATGTTGAGCGACATGTAAGATGCTGTCTTATTCCATAGGTCCTTCTCGTAACAGAACTAGTTACTGATGATGTTTGTAAAAGGTATTCACACGTGATGCACCTTTTAGAGTCACAGCAATGAACCCCACCGCCAGTCATTGCTTACCGCGGCGTCCAAATTTACGATCTCTTATTGTGAGAGCTGAACTCAAGCAAGTTGTAACAAATGCAGGGGTTCATTGCTGTGACTCTAAAAGGTGCATCACGTATATATATATATATCAATCAGCTTCCCATGTTTGGACTGTTTCTTCTCACCATGTTCATAATGCTGGTTACATTGCTTTTGTTTATATACCTAATAATTGCATCTCATTCTTTCTTTGCAAGATTACAATTGTTTCAATAAATGTATTGAAAACTTCCTTCGTATCTTTCTTATGTCTACCAAGGGCATGTATGAGTAAACAAAGATAGGGATAATATCTGTTTCCACGATTCCCATGGAGATCAGAGTGTCATGTTTGAGGTTTCCAAAATCCCCTGCCACCCCAGGAAGGTTAGGGGTTCGGGTGAGGCACTGCGAGCTAGCAAGGATTTGGGCTAAAAGTCTCTGATGGTGTAGATGGTCTAATTCCCTGCATTCTGACATCCTGTTGTCCTAATGTGCAGTCCTACCTTTGCTAGTGGGAACTGTATAACAGTACAGCACCAGTCTACCCCAAGGGGGATTACTTATCCCCCAGTAACATCTAGCCCCCGAATAGTAATGCATTCCCTTCAACTGTTGGAACTACTCTGACCGATCCCAGTAGCCACTCTAAAATATGTCTCACCTGCATGATGGGAAACCAGTTTCCAAGTTCCTAAATGCATTCCCCAACTAGCCATTGTACTTGCCATTGGAGTTGGGCACTGATGTAATAGTGGTAATAGTTTGGTGCCCCTAGGCCACCCTCTGCCAAAGGAGCATATAACTTGGCGATGGATGTAATGCAGCTGCCAGCACCCCAAATCAGAGTGATCAGTTGGGACAGTGCCTCTCTGTAAAAAACTTTTATTTAGTACCATTTTGATGGCTGTGAAAAAGTAGAGTAAGCGGGGAGTATCAGCATCTTAGAGATGGCTATCCATCTCATGGGAGATAATCATAGTCTACACGAGAATGTGATGGAGGTCCTCATAACAGTCTATGCATTTCCTTGATTGCCTGCTACCAAGTCACCCTCCGAATGATAGATACAATTCCCCCAGATATTTAACGGTGTCAAAGGTCTAGAGGAGAGGAGTGATAGGAAGTGTCAATCGTTGGGGCTCTGGTATTAGCACCAGGGGAAATAGACATGATTTTTCCCAGTTATTCCAAAGGCTGGACACCTTGCAAAATAATTCTGAGTAGGGCGATCAAATGACCTATATTGTCTCAGTGCTCACAAAGGTAGATCAGAGCGTCATCCACGCATAACGATATGATATGCCATCTCTCATCTACCTGCAAAACCTTGTCTGGACCCTTCAATTGCAGGGTGCACATCCAGAGTTCCGTGGCTAGCGCAAATATGATGGTGGATAGGGGGCATCCCTGGTAAGTGCCATGCTCTATGTATATTGGGTCTGATAGTATTTTGCCTGTTTTCACTCTCGCTGTTGGGGTGGAGTAGAGAAGCTTTATCCGTTATAGAATCCCCGGTCCCAGCCCCAGCCTACTGAGCACAGGGCCTTCACCGAACAGTCTAAGGCATTCTCTATATTTAGGGACGCAATCCATGGGTAGGTTCCAGAGGTGTGTAGCCAATCCATTATCATGAACAAACAACTTAGATTTAGGAATGTATTCCGCCCCCAAATAAAACCATTTTGGCTAGGGTTAACTAATATTTGTGCTACTGGAACAAGTCTATTAGCCAGTATTTTCCCTAAAATCTAATAATCCAGGTTCAGTAGGGATCAGGGGTGGTACGACCCCATTAACAGTGGCTGTCTACCTGGTTTAGGGAGAACCTTGAGTACCACCTCACTCATAGCGGTTGGAGGTATCCCACCTGCCAGCACCACCACGCACACCTGTAACAATCTGAGGGCCAATTGTTGGTCAAATGTGACATAAAATTCTACTGGGAAGTCATCTGTATCAGGTGTCTTACTCCATGCCATTTGTTTGATAGCCAATGGACCTCAGTTGCCAGTGAGCCATCTAGCTCAGTATGTTGGAGCTGGGTAAGTGCTGGGAGACTTCGGCTGTCTAAGTACTTGACGATATATTGTATATATACTCCCTCTGAGGCTGAATATAGCTTGCTTAATACTTCTGAAATGTGAAATTGATCTCAGCCGGGATATTCACCACTCCTCTCTGTGAGTCGTGCATAGCTGCTATTGGGGTTCTGAGAGCTTCTTGGCATAGCAGTCAGGTGAGCAGCCATCCTGCCTTATTTCCTTCCATGTGTTGCTGAGCTAGGTACTTTTGTAATCCAATGTGCATAAACTATTTAGGGTGGCCCTGTGATTGATTTTGGCTTGAGCTAATTGGGCGTTGGCCATGTTATCAGAGACGGAGCTTATTTTTAGTGCACAGATCTTGGATTCCTGTGATGCCAGTTCCCTGCAAAGCACCATTTTATTCCCATAAGTTGATCAAATACACAGCCCCCTAAATACCACCTTAAAAGCCTCCCATTCTAGAAGAATGTCAGAGGCTGTAACCATATTTTCCAGGAAATAATTTTACACCCCGTCCACTAATGAAGTGAGAAACACTGTGTCTCAGAGTGCCTCTGTGTGGAGATGCCTAGTGGGTAGGATTGGGTGTCCACCCCCCGAGTCAAGTGTTAGCAGCAGGGGACTGCATCCCCGATATTCAAAATCCATCACCTTTGTGCATAGCTCTGCATTACAGTAGATAGCATCTATTCTAATGTGTTGGTTGTCTTATCCAATGTGATGTGAATATTCTCTCATGAGCGGGTATATGAGCTGCCACATGTCGGATGTCTGAGCATGAGCTGTCCATTGTTTGAGGTGCTTTGTGCTTGGAATCAATTGGGCTCCAGGAATGGGGAAGTGTACCTATCTATGCTAATGCCAGGAACAGTATTAAAATCCCCACTGCAGATGCACAGGGCAAATGTGTTGGTCAAAAATGAGTGAGTGAGCATATCCAGGAAGGTGGCCTGGTTCTTGTTAGGGGCATACAGCACCACCAATGAAGGAGGGCCCAATCTAATAGACCTTCTAGCACCACATAACTACCCTTCGAGTCTACTGAGTAGTGTTGCACAGAGAAGGGGATCCCATGTGCGATCCATATCAGAACATAGTATGTGGTTTCCACCACTGTGACCCTGTACCTCTTGTGAAGTTTTACTAATTCTCCCATAGTGAGGAGTGTCTTTCGCACACAGGCAACATGTATATGGCACTGCCTCAAACAGAAGTGGACCTTATAGCGCTTAATATGGTTAGCCATGTCCTGGACATTCCACATTAGGATGTTGTAGTGACATACCCCATTTCTGGCAGTGTCTCCCATCACAAATGTTGTGTGATGTAGTCCCCCGGATACCCTGTTCCCCTGTGTGCATATCTCGCAACCTGCATGTCCTGAGGCCAAGGATGAAAACTGTTCGTGAAGATACTGAAAATCACATAGGTTAATCAATATAACCAGAACACCCCCAACTCCTAAACCCAAGTCAATGTGCGAAGAACTGAACTGTATTGCTTTAATCTGTGTCACATCTTCACTTAGAGGAGGTGCTACATGTGCACTGGAGAGCAATAAACCAGAACCCAGTATGATAGCAAGCACCCTGTATATAAGTAAAATATCATAAACTGAGTGAACAACTCCATTGTGATGGTTTGGGTGTAATTATACAGGTGGCCAAGATGGCAGCCAGGATGATTGCTTGATTATGAGAGACACCACATCAGTTTCAGTATCCTGGTGCGCATCCTGGAGCCCCCTGACGGAATAAAAAATGATATGTTACTGCTCCTGACCAAGGGATGTCTACCTGAGTTATCCAAGGGTTGCAACCGTGCTCGATGACTCTCCCCAACTGGTCCACAGCATTATATATATATATATATATATATATATATATATATATATATATATATATATATATATATATATATATATATATATATATATGTAGTTATAGTTAGGACCATAGGACCATGTTTCCATAGGAAAGCATTTTTTGACTTTGCTATAACTTTAGCGTCGTTTGACCAATCTTCATTAAATTTTCCCCAAAAAGTGTCAAGGTGGACTCTATTGTCTTGGAAAGTTTGGGGGTGATCCGTGCAGTGGGGACTGAGAATTTGGGGCACTAAATAAGTTTGCGTTTGTAATGTTAATTCCCATAGTAACCTTTAGCCACACCTACAGCACCTATAGTCCGAACCGCTGAACACTTAGCCTGGCCGCAGCCACAGGGACCGCCACCTCACCAGGGCTACTTTCACTAGTATGGGGGGCCTCGCGGGCCTCTCTGCCCCAGGGACTGCCACCTTTCCGGGGCACATGCAGATTAAAAAAAAAGAAAAGAGGGGGTGGCCCTACTGCCTCCCCCATAGCCCCAGGGACTGCCACCTCCCCAGAGCACCAATACGCTAATGATGGGGGTCCATTGCGGCCCCCCCGGCCCCGGGGAACACCACCCCCACGGGGCTATATTTAAGATGGGAGGGGGGCCACTCAGCCCATCTCCTGGAGCTCTAGATGGCCCTGGGGTCTGCCACCCCACAGGGCCGGCTCCAACAATGTCCCGGGGTGCCCACCCCCGGGACATTGCAGTTTTAACTAGTAATCACTTTTGCAGAGTGGTAAAGAAAGGCGTCTGGGCCTCCCACCAGCTCTCGGAAATCCCGCTATGTAGGACATACAGGAGCTACCAGGATGGCTTCTTGGCCCCCAAGGCCCCTCAGGAGCAAATTGGACTTCATCCCCCAACCAGTAGTGCGCCACGAGCCGCGTTTGCAGAGTGGTGGAGAAAGGGGGCATGGCCTCCGTAGACCACTTAGCATTCCCTCTGTGTGGAACTTATTAGAGCTAACAGGAGGGGTAGTTGGCCCCCAAGGATGTCCTTGGGGGCCAACTACCCCTCCTATTACCTCCAGTAAGTCTCACACAGCAGGATTGCTGAGACCTCTTTCTCCACCACTCTGCAAATGTGCCTCCTGGTGCACTACTAGTAGGGAGATAAGGTCCCCTTGGCTGTTGAGGGTCCTTGGCTGCCAACTACCCCTCCTGTTACCTACAGCAAGTCCCACACAGTGGGTTTGCTAAGAGGTTTACGGTGACCACACCCCCTTTCTCCACCACTCTGCAAAACTACTTTTTGTCTGGTACTCGGCTTCAAGCCGAGTCCCAAGATGGCTGCCAATACTTGCTGGTTGAAGTGTTGACAGCCAATCAAATTTTAGTAGGATTCGTGAGTCCAATGCAAGGACGCTTGTCCCCAGATATCTATGGGGCCGATTCACAGAACTAATCTGAGATAAAATACTAAGCTTACTACTTTTGGGATTCACAGAAAGCATTTAGTAGTAGTAAAGTTAGTAGTCCTAACTTTACTACTACTAAATGCCTTCTGTGAATACCAAAAGTAGTAAGTTTAGGATTTTATCTCAGTTTAGTAGTAGTAAAGTTAGGAGTCTTAACTTTACCACTACTAAATGCCTTCTGTGAATACCAAAAGTAGTAAGTTTAGGATTTTATCTCAGATTAGTTCTGTGAATCGGCCCCTATATTTTTTAAAGATAGATATCTGAATAACTACTGAACGGATTTACACCAAATCACAAAAAGCTTTTTGGACCAATATCTAGCTTTCTGCCAAATTTGGTGATATTCCATTTAGCAGTTCGGGCTGTAGTCATGTTATAAAAATGAAAAATCGCCCTAGACTTAACATGGGGAAAACGTTTTTTGAGACCCCCCCTTTTTTATCGACCCCCACTTGACGGATCATCCTGAAACTTTAAACACAGCAGCAGAACCAAAAAGTGGACGTTTTATGAATGGTCCTATCTATAACTACCTACTGGCGACTGCCATATATATATAATTTATATATATATATAAAATATCATAAACTGAGTAAACAACTGGCGACTGCCATATATATATAATTTATATATATCTATAAAATATCATAAACTGAGTGAACAACCACAGTCGCCAGTAGGTAGTTATAGTTAGGTCCTAGTTCCATAGGAAAATAGTTTTTTGACTTGCCTATATCTTTGGCGTTGTTTGACGAATCTTCACGAACTTTTCTGAAAATTAAGCTGCCGATTACGATGGCGGTCGGAAAAGCATTCCGACCGCCGTGGTAGCGGAAATTAACCTTCTGCATGTACCGCGGGAAAACCGGCGGTCAGATTAGGATGAACCGCCAGAAAAATCCGACCGCAGCGGACGGATTCCACGAAAATCCGCCGGGACCGTGCGGAGCAGGTGAAAATACGTCCGCGGCGTCGGATTAGCCGCGGAAAGGCCCAAAACCGCAGTTCGACCAGCGGATTGACCGCGCATGAAATTCGGATACGGTTGCGGTGACAGCGGAACAATCAGTTGTTTCCGACCGCCGGGATCGCAACAATAGATGAATGGGAGAGCCGGCGGAAGCGCTGTTGTATTCCGTCCGCCGCGGTCGCTCCGGAAGAGTAATGGCGGTTGAAAGCAATCACACAACAAGGCTACCAAGTGTGGCTATAAATCTGTCTCAGCCCCAAAAAACACCAAATACACCCCAATGACACATCCCCATGGCAAAAATAAAATACAAATCCCAGGTCAACCCACACAACACACCTGACATGAATACTCCATTTTGATCCACCCACATAGCTGAGTATAAAACCAGCCCCTTCCCTGCCCACAATCCTTTGCACAACTCCAGCACTGAAGGGCCCAACCCCAGAGCACCAAGGAGAAGCAAATCTGCACACAACACACCATCACAACAACACACACACCACACACATCACCTCCACCACCTCCACACCTGCACTTCTCACCCATTTGCACATCACACACCATGGCACAGAGGAAGATGCCCAAATTCACTGACAATGAGTTGTCAGTCATGGTAGATGAGATAATCAGAGTAGAACCACATTTGTTTGGAAGCATGGTCCAACAGACACCCGTAGCTAGAAAAAATCAAATTTGGGCAAGGATAGTCAACAAAGTCAATGCAGTAGGGATCACCCAGCGCACCCTGAAGGCCATCAGGAGGAGGTGGCATGACCTCAAGACCAGGGTGAAAGAGCGTGCCAACAAGAACCATGAGCTGGCTCAGAGGACTGGCGGTGGCCCTCCCATTCCACCACTGACGTTCAACGAATGGGAGGAGAAGGTGCTTGCCATACTGCATCCAGAGAGTCTCACAGGAATACCCGGGGGAGTGGAGGCTGGTAAGTACCAACAAATGTCCCCCATTACACTGCAATGTACTGTCTCACACAACTACAAAGCTACACTTCCTAAACATAAATGCACCAACTTACTACATACTCTTCCCAACCCATGTCTCACAGATTTAACATTCCCTTCCTCTGAATCACCCCAAAGGTAGCTAGCAACATTTCCATGTGGGCATGTGTACAGGCAGCCATCACTACAACTCCCACCAGGCCCCCTGTCCCGCAGCTGACCAGGATGGAGCACTCCCCACACCCACACCCATGTGGTAGCCATTGCATTGCACTACTCAAACTTACAGGTAGGTAGCCTTATCAACAGGGAGGGGGGTGTGTGGGTGAAAAGCCAGCACTACAACTCCCACCAGGCCCCCTGTCCCACAGCTGACCAGGATGGAGCACTCCCCCCACTCACAACCATGTGGTAGCCATTGCATTGCTCACCTTCACCTAACAGGTAGGTAGCTTTCGCAACAGGGAGGGGTGTGTGTGGGTGGGAAGCCAGCACTACAACTCCCACCAGGCCCCCTATCCCACAGCTGACCAGGATGGAGCACTCTCCCCACCCACAACCATGTGGCAGCCATTGCATTGCTCACCTTCACCTAACAGGTAGGTAGCCTGCTTAACAGGGAGAGGTGTGTGTGTGTGTGTGGTAAGCCAGCACTACAACTCCCACCAGGCCCCCTGTCCCACAGCTGACCAGGATGGAACACTCCCCCCACCCACAACCATGTGGTAGCCATTGCATTGCTCACCTTCACCTAACAGGTAGGTAGCTTTCTCAACAGGGAGGGGTGTGTGTGTGTGTGTGGTAAGCCAGCACTACAACTCCCACCAGGCCCCCTGTCCCACAGCTGACCAGGATGGAGCACTCCCCCACCCACAACCATGTGGTAGCCATTGCATTTCTCACCTTCACCTAACAGGTAGGTAGCTTTCTCAACAGGGAGGGGTTTGTGTGGGTGGGAAGCCAGCACTACAACTCCCATCAGGCCCCCTGTCCCACAGCTGACCAGGATGGAGCACTCCCCCCACCCACAACCATGTGGCAGCCACTGCATTGCTCACCTTCACCTAACAGGTAGGTAGTAAGTGCATGAACCCTGCCATCCCTCTCAAAATGCATGGAGCCATATGACCATACCAGCACTCACATGTCAGCCAACTTGGCATAGATCCAAAAGACACATCCAGTGTGCACACAGCAAAGCGCACGTAACTGTCACAGAAATAAAACTTTGACTCACCAAGTCACATGTGAAAGTAATTCATGGCACAATCATGCACAGCACAGAACGCAATGTGTAAGTGCCATGCTGTCAGAGCATGAAGGCCCATATGAACACAAAACATGCATTGCCAATCTGACAAACATAGCTAAGTACATGATATGAAAAAGGTATGTATAACATTACAAAGGCTAGTTCTTGTCTAGCTGAAATTGATTCCATGATGAGCAAACGAAAAAGACGCATCACATAAAGTTGCTGTGCCGCAAGTCGTCAGATGATGACATGTCCTTGTAATCACTCAATCTGTACGTTTCACATGGTTTCAATTTACATGTCACACCATGTGCAAGTAATGTATGTACCTCAACATCATATCATGATGCTCAGTATCCTGCAGCCATACCAAGTGATTGCAAAGTAAAGTTTTTGGTGTATCAAATGTAACATCCAAAAGTCCAACACCAAGCTAGTGAAGTGCACTTCAATGACCATTTAACCTCTGTTCAACAGGAGATCCACAAGCAACTGCTGCAGAAAACACCACCAACTTGCAGAGCCAGTATCCCCCCTGGAACATGAACTCTCGGATACTGACTCCCTATGTTTCTCGGATGAGGAGCAACAACCTGGCCCATCCAGAGTGCCAGGGTGCACCACGTCTCAGGCCCTCATTGTCCCCACCACCACCACCACCACAGCAACAACAGCAGCGCTGACCCCTGCTATGACGACCTGTGCGGCCTCCACCACCATCACCACTGCTGCCTGCAACACTCTCCCTGCCTCTGTGGATAGCAACATCACCACACAATCTGAGGATGCCAGGGAGAGTGTGCGGGTGCATTGAGTGCCACCGCCACAGGTCCGTGTCAGCAGGGCAGGTGGGAGGGCAACTGGGGGACAAATGCAGGAGGACACTGAGACCGAAGCCCTGGACACCATCGCAAGAGTCCTTGGGGCATACGAACAGAACCAGGGACAGATGGGCCAGGTTGTGGAAGAAGTGCGTGAGCTCCGCCTGCTGCTGAGGTCCATGGACACATGCATGGGTCAAATTGTGGACCTCATGGGCCAGCTAGTGGGTGTTCTGAGGGACAGACATGCGGCCCAAATGACGGCTCAACCCCCCTCCAGTGGCCCACCTGCTGATATTCCCACCACCTCAGCTGCGGCCACAGAGAGGGGTGAGCTGCAACAAAATGACTCCTCAGACACCGCTGAGCCTGCAGCAGAGGCCCATCTGCCAAACGCAGGAGGGGAAGTCCGAGAAACACCAGGGGAGGATCCTGTGGCAATGCACCATCCACAGGCAATCACTGAGCCAGCCATGATGGCACCTGTGTTCCCATTGACATTGACTTTGTTGACTATCCTTACCCACATTGCCATGTTGATGGCAGGAGTCTGTTGGACTGTGTGACCATATCAATGTGGTGACTACTCTATTTTTCTCATTTACCATCACTGACAACTCATTAAATCACTTAGCACAATTTTGTACATGATCACTTCTCTGGCACAAATACACATTGGAAATAAACACTCTTTACACACCCATGTCTTTGTGTCAGATCCATGTTTATCACAGTATGGACAATGTCAATTCAGATTCCAATGTACCACAAGCTCTGATTGTGAGGAGGCATTGAGAGTGTGAAGGAACCTAGAAAGACACAAGAGAATGACATTCACTAGTCAGGTGATGCCATTACAGCTAAAACACACCACTAGTAATCAACGTACAAGTACCAGCACACATAACAATGAGCAACAACATCAACAGAGACATGACGTACATGGACAAATATACCCTGTGCCACACACATCAGCCATTACCACAGAGCCAACAACAGCCAGCAGTCAAAAAGTACTTCTATGCATTTCCACTACCATCAAAGACAACAGACAATGTCACTGTTGTACAATGTCACTTACACTCAAGGGAAGTAGTTGTCGATGAGCTGTTGACGCAGGTCAACACTTCCTCTTCTCCACTATCGTCGTCACTGGGCATGTGTGGGTCTGCAGGGGGGGCATCTGATGCTCATCATCCTGCAGGAGCAGGGGGACCTCTTTGCGCAAGGCCAGGTTGTGGAGCATGCAGCATGCAATGAGGATCTGACACACCTTTTGGGGAGAGTAGAGTAGTGCACCTCCGCTCTTGTCCAGACACCGGAAACTAGACTTCAGAAGCCCAAAAGTACGCTTCACCACATGACGTGTCCTCCCTTGTGCATCATTGTAGCGGACTTCACCCGGGCTCCTGGGATTCCTTAGTGGGCTCAGCAACCAAGGCCGGTTGGGATACGCAGAGTCACCTAGGTGTGAGACACAGAGTGCAATTTAATGATACAAACAGTAAGTGAGTACAGCATGTCACACATACAGCACACTACTTGACGCTGCGTACTCACCAACAAGCCATGCACGCTCCGGATGCAGATTTGCCATCAATTGTGGAATGATGCTGTTTCGCAGAATGTAGGAGTCATGTGCAGACCCGGGGAATTTAGCACAGACATGGGAGATGATCATATCTGCTTGGCACACCACTTGCACATTAATGGAATGGAAATGTTTCCTGTTCCAGTAGATGTGCTCACGTGCCATTGGTGTCAAAGCAGTCGGATAGGTTCTGTGAGGACTCAGATGGGGCTCCAACTGACCACATAGCTCTTGAAGGGTGAGGCGTTCCAAACGGAACTTCCGACTGATGTCCTCATCCTCCATGTTCGCCAGCACTGGGAACGGCTGATGCACATTTGGTCGTCTCCTACATAAAATGAAAGGGGACACATGTCAATTCATTCACATATGAGATGTGTCAAACAGCTTACATCGTGACTGACGCAGCGCCAACAAGGACTGGACTGTAACAACAGCTTAATGCATAAGTCACATGCAGAGACACCTTGATCACATGTAGTAGTACATGTGGTCAGTATGTACATACTGACCACCTCCAAAACATAATCTGACTATGTGAATGGAAAATGGTAAATTTCTACATCTTGTGTCACCAGCCCTGGGAGTAGTGGACACAGCACATGTTTGAAACAGCAACACTGCTGACTCCTACATAGCTGCTGTACCTGCCACACCTTCTTGCTTAAGTTGCACAGAGCACAACTTTTCTACACCATGAGCCCAGTGTGTGTAAGCTGATCAACTATCAACATGAATTTAGCTATATACACAGTGAAATAGGCACATTATCTAGTCAGTCCATCATTACTGTGGGTTGATTAGCCATCTCACACATTGACATGTTCACAAATATGAGAGTCCATTACACACCAAATCTGTGTACATACATGCCCACAAATATCATATGTGACATGTGAGGAAGTAGATGCCAATGCATGTAATCATGTGCACTGACACAGCATGTGTAGTCATCAGTGAGTTCAATGTCACACTAGCATGGAATTTAGCAATCAGGTGGCATTATACATTGTAAGTGTCTAGGGTTTCAGGATGAGATGTGCCCATTGCCATTGCCAGAGCATGATGTGTCCATAGGTGCAGTATGCGTGCTCCGCCACCGCAATCACGGTCGTTGGCCACAATTGAAAAATGCCAAATCGCGGTAGCGACCGCCTGGCCTCCGCGGTGTGCCACCACCAATGCCCATGCCATTGCAGCCAATGGGAACTGCGCTAGCGGTAGTGGATTACACATTTGAGACCCGCGGTAGGCATGCTCCGCTAACGCGGGCCCGGGTATGGTTACATTTGAAAGATGCACGATTGCGGTAGCGACTGCCTGCCACCGCCAATGCCCATGCCATTGCAGCCAATGGGAAGCGCGCTCGCGGTAGTGGATTACACATTTGAAACCTGCGGTAGGCGTGCTCCGCTTCCGCTGGCCCGGGCATTGGTTACATTTGAAAGATGCACGATTGCGGTACCGACCACCTGGCCCCCGCGGTGTGCCACCGCCAATGCCCATGCCATTGCAGCCAATGGGAACCACGCTCGCGGTAGTGGATTACACATTTGAAACCGGCGGTAGCTGTGCTCCGCTACCATGGGCCCGGGCATTGGTTATATTTGAAAGATGCACGATTGCGGTAGGGACCGCCTGGCCCCCGTGGTGTGCCACCACCAATGCCCATGCCATTGCAGCCAATGGGAACCGCGGTCGCAGTAGTGAAATACACATTTGAAACTCGCGGTAGGTGTGCTCCGCTACCGCGGGCCTAGGCATTGGTTACATTTTAAAGATGCACGATTGCGGTAGCGACCGCCTGGCCCCCGCCAATGCCCATGCCATTGCAGCCAATGGGAACCGCGGACGCCATAGTGAAATACACATTTGAAACTCGCGGTAGGCATGCTCCGCTACCGCGGGCCCGAGCATTGGTTACATTTGAAAGATGCACGATTGCGGTATCGACCGCATGGCCCCTGCGATGTGCCACCGCCAATGCCCATGCCATTGCAGCCAATGGGAACCGCGGTCGCGGTAGTGAAATACAATTTTGAAACTCGCTGTAGGTGTACTCTGCTACCGCGGGTCCGGTCATTGGATGGATTTGAAAGAGGCAAACCAGGCAGACCAATTGCAGCAGCCAAGTACCTCTGAAACATCCCCAGGGGCCTGTACATCTCTGTGAGAGAGCCACACATTTCAATTGCATTCAGACACTGCTGCCTGCCATTCTTCACCACCAACTGCTGCTGATCCTGTCTGCTGGACCCAGTGATGGCGAGAACTGAGAACATCAGGGCCCGTCCCTTCACCACAGAGGAGCTGGAGGTCCTGGTGGACGAGGTCCTTTCACAGTATGGGAGGCTATATGGTGCGCCAGATGTACTGGTAAGTGTTTCAGAGTGAAAGTCTGAGAGTGCTCAGAGTGCTCACATGATTTTGCTCTGCAGTAGTATGTGCCTGTGAGTGAAAAATTGATGTGCATGCATCCTTATTTTTCATCTACCATGCTCCCTACGTGGCCCAATAAGAATTGCACTTGAGTATTTGGGAAGGATGGCAACATGGACATTTCTACAGCCCTTCTTCAGCAATGAAAATATGAACGTTGGTCTGAGACTGGGTAATGTAAATGTGTGATACACTGCCTAGCATGCTGACTTCATGTCAATGGGGTGTGTAGCCTTGTTTCCACAGATCCATGTCTGCATTGTAGGATGGGAGGGACATGCAGTGTTTTTGCAGCCATACAGTAACACTGCTGGTTTGGACAGTCGAAGTCTGAACAAACATTGCCTGTGCTATGTGATGTCATAGTCCATGAGGTTTTCACATGCTCATTTGTGACATTACAAATGTATTTTGTCCAGAGGGTACAGAAGAATGTGTGTACAGTTTTCATATTGCACCCATGGATATGTGTGCATTATGCACAAGAGTAAAATACCTGAGTGTAACACTCCTAGTGGTGATTCACCTATGACACATCAGATAAATGTAATTTGAAGATATCATCCTTCCATTGTTATCATAATGTGTTCTGTCCCGCATGTGTAGGCACTGTTTGCCCTTTCATATTGTACATGCATGTGAAATTTCGGATGGCCCACGTTTAACCTCAGTGTGAGTCCCCCTGGCCTGCACAGTAACTGCACAATTTTAAAGGGACCCATCAGTAAATGGACTGAGTGAAACATATGTGTTGTCCCCCACCCTATTTCTCAATGAGCTATCTTAGGCCTGAGGATTGCACGAGACAGGCCTCCACCTTGTGAGAAGAGTGTGAGAGTGTCAGATCATGGCCCTAAATGTGACCTCCATGACACAGGTAGCCATTCACTGGCCAAGGACATTGAGGGGTGTGTAGTGTTGGACACAGTTAGTCTGCCCCGACACATCATTTCAAATGAATTGTGTGTATTGCTCAATCACATACTGCATCACAGATGAAGGTCTTCTTCACATTGGTTTCTGTGCTGGCACTCTGCATGTGTATGAGATGGCCAGGTACTGTGTCCATCATCATACATGTATACATTTCTAAGCGATCATTTGATGCAAGTGTACTACATGTCATGCTGTATGGCCTCTGCTCAACATTTATGTATTGGTGTGCTATGCTATGTCTTTTTCATGCTCCTGTACTGACACCCAGTGGTACATAGCAGAGTGTCACTGAAACTTCCTCTCCTTGTCTCCCATGCCTGAAGCTTAAGGTCCACCAGTGTAAGGCCATATGGAGGGCCATTGCACGCAAGGTGCGGGCTCTGGGTGTCTCCAACTGACGGCACACACACTGTCACAAGAGGTGCAATGACATCTGGCGGCTGAGCAAAAACGTGGCAGAAATGACGCTGGGGGTGCTCCCTCGGAGTGGCAGGTTGGCACACAGGACCATGACACCACTAATGGCCCGCATCTTGGTAGTGACACAGCCAGAGCTGGATGCACGCTTCAGGGCCCATCAGCAGAAAGTTGGGG
The DNA here is from genome assembly GCA_963921515.1 of Calotriton arnoldi. Classification (NCBI taxonomy): domain Eukaryota; kingdom Metazoa; phylum Chordata; class Amphibia; order Caudata; family Salamandridae; genus Calotriton; species Calotriton arnoldi. Next base: position 25,777 of record CAWUFW010015620.1, on the reverse strand, counting down.
GTGAGTATTCTTTGAAGTGTGACTTGGGTTGTGAGTGACTGAATGGATCCCGACCCTGAGCCAGTGCGGAGCTCTGTGATGTCTCTAGTGTGATGGAAAGGCTATTAAGTGGCCTCAGTGTTGAGTGCAGCTGTTATGCATTGCTACAACATGTGGTTTCTCATGTGTTTCATACAATGACCCATGACATTGAGAGATGAGATGTGGCCTTGTAACATATGCTGCAATAGGAGTGTCACAGACATCAGCTGGCAGTGAGCTGCAGTGAGCATCATGTTTGTGTGCATATATAGATGTGTGCTGTGCACAACTTAAAATTTGTGACAACTACACAGCTGACACCAATGCGCAACTGTAGTTGTGCTTCAAAGCACAACATGGTGGATAGCAGGAGCTTATGGCCATTGCAAAGGACATTTGGCAGTCTGTAACTGTGGTGTTCCCTTGAAGTTACTCCATATGTGACAGAGACAACATGTTTAGATGTATACCTATCTCACCTACAAACACGTAGGTGTTCTTACAGAGAACAGCATGTTAGGTTACAAGGAGGCACAGTCCAGCTATTTGGCTGTATCAACTTCACATGGGCCATTAATATCAACTATGCATGTTTCCATGCATCTTCTGATGATTGCATGAAGGTTGCACATGCAGACTGCACATGGAGGAGGGCAACATGGGAGTATCATTTTCAAGTGTTGTGCGTTGCTTGCATATGATGTTTGTGAGTATGTCATTATACTGAACCTATGTCTCTGTCTCTTGCAGCATCTATCCGAGGGCACGGAAGGACAGGGGACCGACACCAGTGGGGAAGCTTCTGGCACGACTGCTACACATGAGCTCACTGACACTGAAGTGACCAGCGCCTCGGAGGGGGACAGGAGTGCCCTGGAAGAATCACGCCCAGAAATAGCAACCTCAACATCATCAGACTCCAGTGGTGACTCCCCGATGTTGGCGGGCACAGGAAGGTCGGAATCTGCCTCTTCTTCCACCACACATCATCCAGTGCCCACCCTCCCGGTTGCTCCCACAAGTGCTGTCCATGCCCACAGCCCTAGGAAGGGTAGAGTCTCCTTCCCCCCAGGCACCGCTGCCCCTGTCTCCCCTGCTACCCTCAGTGTGGAGGTGGTTGACCTTTTGCGCCAGCTGTGTGTGGGTCAGACTGCTCTCCTGAATGCCTTCCAGGATCATGACAAGAAGTTGGCACAGGTAGTTGCCTTCATGGAGGGGATTCATTCTGACGTGGGTGGCCTACACCGAACTGTCCAGTCTTTGTCCTCCACAGTTGCAGCAGCCATTCAGCAGTCACAGGCTCCAAGTCCGGCTCCTGTCCCTTCAGCAACCACCCTGCCAGTGGCACCACCTGACGAGAGTGCCCACACGCCAGAGCCCTCAGGTACCAAGTCCTCCACATGCAGCACACAACAGCAGCACTCCAAGCGTACCAGACCACAGACACCATCCCCAACACACAAAACAGGCACACAGGTGTGCAAAACCAAAAGCCCATCACGTGACACTCATGGGCATCAGGCCAAGAAGCAGGCATCAATATCACATTCATCAAAATCACCCCCATCCAAGTGCACTCCCATCTCCATACCTGCTCCCAAAGACAAACAAACACTTGCCCTGTCTTCTGTGAACCTGGTGCCTGCAACGACTAAGCACAAACACTTCTCTAAGGCAGATTCACCCACAACGTCAACTCCCACCAACACCCTGTGAAGCTGGGACAGGAGAGCAAAGTGGGGGGTTCACCTGGACAACAGGGGATGCAGGGGAAGAGGCAAGGCCACCCCAAGCGTACAACCAGATCCAGAAAATCCCCACAGGGAGAGCCACCTGCACCTGATACACCTTTGGTGGAGAGTGAGGCTGTGGTGCCCACCCCACTTCCCACTCCGGCAAATACACTTGTGGGCTATCGAATCCTTAAGAAGTTGAGACCCAGCCCTCAACATTCACCTTCACACACTGTGTCTCCCAGAAGCATGTCTCCACCTCCCCGTGCAACCACTCCACCCGGTCCAAGCAGCCCTCAGGCTCCCACAGCCACTGATGCCTCTACCTCAGCCGGTCCTCTCTCTCCCAGGTCCAGTCCTCCAACTGGCCCGACAATCAGCCACCTCCCAGTTAAACTGAAAGCAAAAGTTGAGGCAAAGTCCCCCTCCCCACACCATTTCTCCCACAGCGGTGCCTGGACTGCCCATTTGTATCCCCTGAGCTGGGGTGATTCCCATGGCAGTGGACGGTGTTGCCCATTCCCTGTGCAGCTTCTCATGCACACGTGTGCATACTTTGAATTTGTACTGGCCAATGGCCTTGCTGTTTGTTAATTTGGATACCCATTCCCTGTGCAGTTTCTCATGCACACATGTGCATACTTTGAATTTGTACTGGCCAATGGCCTTGCTGTTTGTTACTTTGGATGCCCATTCCCTGTGCAGTTTTTCATGCACACATGTGCGGACTGGAACTATGGACTGGCCAATGGCCTTGCTGTTTGTTACTTTGGATGCCCATTCCCTGTGCAGTTTCTCATGCACACATGTGCGGACTGGAACTATGGACTGACCAATGGCCTTGCTGTTTGTTACTTTGGATGCCCATTCCCTGTGTAGTTTCTCATGCACACATGTGCATACTTTGAAGTTGTACTGGCCAATGGCCTTGCTGTTTGTTACTTCGGATGCCCATTCCCTGTGCAGTTTCTCATGCACACATGTGCATACTTTGAATTTGTACTGGCCAATGGCCTTGCGGTTTGTTACTTTGGATGCCCATTCCCTGTGCAGTTTTTCATGCACACATGTGCGGACTGGAACTATGGATTGGCCAATGGCCTTGCTGTTTGTTACTTCGGATGCCCATTCCCTGTGCAGTTTTTCATGCACACATGTGCGGACTGGAACTATGGACTGGCCAAAGGTCTTGCTGTTTGTTACTTTGGATGCCCATTCCCTGTGCAGTTTCTCATGCACACATGTGCATACTTTGAATTTGTACTGGCCAATGGCCTTGCTGTTTTGTACTTTTGATGCCTATCTGGGTATTATGTAATAAAGGCTGTTACTCCTGTTGTCTGCTTTGTCAATGTCCTTGCTAAATAAAGGTTTTTATGTATGGGTATCGGTTCATGTGACACATGCTCTGTATGCCTCTTTAACATTGCCAATTGCTTGTTTTACTTTTTCTGAGCTTTCCAGAGGTAACAAGAACTTTTGTGCTTCTTGAGTCTGAGGCTTGAGGGTGCAATGATGGTTGTTTGTGATGATCTATTCTTCTCCTAATCATTCTGTGCTCAGGTTTGCTAACTTGTACACATGTCATTTTAGTATGCAATACCACAACAGAGGTGAATGCTATCCACATGATTACTTGCGGGGTGGCCAGGTTCCGGCATTTCTGTGTGCTCTTTCTTGATGTGTGCACAGCAGTGTTGGCGTGTAGTCATCTTGTGTGGGCCTGTCTTCATTGTCACATGGGTACATTAGGATGTGTGCACTTGAGTAGTCATACAGTGTGATTGGCCTGTCATTGTCAGTAGTGTTGATGTGTATGTGCCCCTGCACATGCCAACTACATACATGTATGATCCAGGAAATGAGTGCATGTTTGTTTACATTGTCAGACATGTGATTCAGATTATGTGCACATGTAGGAGTTGTAGGTTGTGCACTGTGCAGTGTGTCGGTGTGTACTTGCACTCCTGGGGGACACCTACTTGTTGTTGCTGTCAGTTGTGAGTATGCAGAGTGTGTGACTGCAGAGTCTGTGTTGTGTTTAGTTGATCAGCCATGTGTGTTGTTTAAGTTTGTGCTCACTGTGCTGACCTGCTCAGCCACACTGACAATATTTGTGAGTTTTCTCATGCATTGCTGTCACTTGACACATTTTTGGCTCCAGTATGGTATGTGGTATGAGGAGTCATACCATCCCCTATGGGTGCTTCTGATACCTACACATTGTGAGTTACTCCTCTATGTGTTTGTGGACTGTACACTCCTTACCTGTCCACTACTGATGCACACACCACTTCAATCTCATGTCTTCCACCCCATGGCTTGCCAGTGTGTGAGCCTCCCCACCACTTCATAGTGTGACACTATACTGTGTGAGGATGATCTGTGTACAGGACCAATGTGCCACTCAGGACAGTTTCACAATTAGTTATTATTTTCTTCAGATAGTTTGCAGTCATGGTTGCTCATGTGCAGTGCATATGTTTGATCAGCACAGTCCTGTAGTCATGTTGTTTGCATCTGGGTTTCCCTGAGTTGTGTCACTGTGGGTGATGGCTAAGCTGTAGGTGTGTTTGCTGAGGTACTGCTCCCCTTCCTGAGTGTGATGTTATCTGTGTGTTGTGATGATTTGTGTTGTGGGATTTCATGGTGGGGCACTCAGATATGTGTGCTACTGGTTTGGTTGGTGTGCACACACTGCTTGGTGTGCATGCAGTGCTGTCAGTGTATGTTGCCTTGTACTTGCCTGGTGTACATCCCCCTGATGTCCAGCTGAGTTTGCTATGTGATGGTTTGGTCTGTGCATCTGTTGTGTTTTTTTTGTGGATGGATGCAGTGTTTGGCCTGTGTTGGCTCTTTCTACTGACAGGTGCAATGTGTGTGTGATGTTCTATTTGCATGACATTGTGTGTGAGTAGTTTGTGCATTGTGATACATTATGATGTGTTTTGCATGTGTAGTGTGCATTTCTTGTGTGAATGTCACATGCAGCAATGTGGAGTCTTGTTCATGAGCTTGTTTTGAGTGCATAATAGTGGTTTGTCCTCCTATTTTTGACCTGTCACTTGTCAGGATTGTGCATGTGCATGCTTGTGGTACACTCTATGTGCATGCTTGTGGTACACTCTGACTCCATGTTCACTTGATGACTGGTGTGTTGTCTAGGTCTGTGTTAGCTGATTTGTCCCCTTGATCCCAGTTGGTGTTCATGAATGGCTTTTGATGATGCAATTCTTGTTTGTGTTGGGGTATGGTGTCTGTGCATTTGTCCAGAGTGACAATGTTGTGTATTCCTGGTCTGTCTAGGGTCACATTGCCTTGCCACTGTTTGGCTGCGCATGGCTGGGCTTGTTGGACTTCTGTGGATGTTGTTTGTGAGATTAGTGTTTGGCTATTGTTTTTGGGTCAGCATTGGTTCAGACATCCCTGAGTGTGAGTGTGACATTTGTAGATGCACCCCAGGGTGTGTGATTGGTTGTCAGTAAACTCATAGGACCTTATTTGCACCTTTATGTGTGTTTCTCACAGGTGATGAGTGTTGCAGGTGTGAGATGGGTAGATGAGGGGTATGTGTGAAGGTCCTACTTGGGTTTGACAGTCAGGGAGTGTGACAATGAGCCATGTGTGCTGTGCTGGTGGCATACACATGTCAAGTAGGTTGACACATATGTGTGGCTGATCACTGAATGACTTCTGACACTTCCTATCATTCCTGAGACTATGCATAGCTTGCATAGATGTATCCCTGAGTTGTTGCACAGATGTCACTGTGGTATAATTTCACTCACTGTGAATTCCATGTCTGATTTGATGGCCTACGGGTAGTGTGATGTGTTCCTCCTCTTGCATGTGATATGCACATGCTATGTGGCTGGCTGCATGGTTTTCCAGCACTGTGCACTTCACTTTGGGCTAGCCCATTTATTTTCATACATTGCTGCTGACCTATGGTATGTGTATGTGGCAGAGTGTCAGTGTGGGATTTTTTGAGGGACTTGACAAGCAGTGTGCACACAGTTCAGTGGTTGTTCATATGCAGTGTGAGTCTTCATTTCTTAATTATACTCTGTTCGATTCACATTAGTGGAAGGTAGGTGTGAGGAGGAGGGTTGTCCAGCCCCTGACCTTCTGCGCAGGGTGTTCATCTTCACCCCCACCTTCCCAATCAATCTACCTTGCCTTTTGATGTGTGAGGTGCGAGGTCTAGCCACACCTGGGTGATAACTTGTGCAGGGGGGGTGGGCACAGGAGGCCCACAGCATGTGCCCAAATGGGTGTGAGAAGCGTCCTGTGGGTAGGGTGTAGGTGGAGCCCTGGGAAGCTGCCCAGAATGCCCATGCCTGGTGCCGGCCCTGCCTACTACATTGTGCGCAGGTTTTCCCGCGTCTTCACAGCTGCGGTGAAGTGACCGGGACATTGCAGTGATTTCAAGGTTGATGGGTGACCCGGATGCGGAGGTGTGGATTTCTAGCAGGCAGGACATGTGTGAGTACACTGGGGGATATGTTCCTGTCCCCACCAGAGTGTCTGGTGTGGACAGGAACCATATTTCAGCACAGGAGTTGTGTGTTGTGGTTTTCTGCGGAGTTGTGTATTTACGTACCTGCAGTGTTGACGGTGGCGGCATCTTATCTGCTGGTAGCGGATGAGGTACAGCAGCGGAAGGGCTTGCAGAGCTGGATCCATAGCGGTCAGGACCGCGTGGAGGTGACTGGGATTCTGGTTTCTCTCTCCGCAGTAGTGCTTCCGCCATCTACGGGTGGCTGGTTTCTCCGCTGTGTTTTGATGCGCTGTTTGAGGCATCGTGATTTGTACGGCGGTCGTAACATCATTCCGCACAGCGGTCTTTCTCTATTGGCTCCCTCCTCCACCGTTGCGGAAGGAAAACACTGGCGGATCCCGTAACTCCGCAGTGGATGGAAAATGGGCTATCTTCATCCATCGTAATACGGTGGACGCGAGGACCGCCGCTGGAGTGGGGAAAAGGACATTTTCCACCACCGCCAGCACTGCAGATGTGCCAAAGTCCGCCATCGTAATCGGGCCCTAAGTGTGCAGCTGATTCTAGTTGTGCATGGAAAGTTTCAGGGCGATCCATCAAGCGAGGGACCGAGAAAAAGGTGGGTCAAAAATGTGAATTTCCCATGTTAGTTCCCATAGGGATTTTGAACACGACTACAGACCGAAATTCTGCATGGAAGTATAACAAATTTGGCAGAAAGCTAGCTCTTGGTCCTGAAAGACTGCCTTTTGTTATTTGTTGTATATCCGTTCAGTAGTTTTAGAGTTATTAAAAGAAAACTAAATTTGTATACGAAGGGACGCGACCCCTCTGCGAATCCTCTCGATCTTGTGCATAGATCTGATTGGCTGCCAGCACTTCAACCAGGAAGTGTTGGCAGCCACCTTGGGACTCAGACTCAGTTGAGTCCCAAACAAAAACATAAAAAATAAAGATCAGGGGGCAGGGTAGGGATACCCTGACTCCCTAGGCCTGGTGCTGGTGTCCCCCAGGGACCCCGCAGGGCCAAAACATATATTTAAAAAAACACTTGCTGTGAAAATCGCAACCGATTCGCAGATTCATAGCAAAAATAAAAAAAGAACAGGCTTGGCTCTATCGCTTGTTTTAAAAAAAGCCCCCGGGTGGGCCAGGCTCCAGGAGTCATGCACATAGATTAAAACAATTAAAGGAGAGGGGTGCACGGGGCTCCTCTCCTGAGGCTATTATGAGCCCTAGGGACCACCACCTCCCCGGGGCCTTACTGAAATTAAGGAGGGGGCTATGGGGACCCCCTCCATTGGGCTCTAAGAGCCCAGGGACCGACACCTCACCAGGGCTTCATTTAAAACAAAGGAGGGGGCTGTTCGAGCCCCACCCACTGGGGCTTACATAAACCCTGGGGACCACCACCTACCGGAGGCAAAATAAATACTAATGGGGGGCCCTGTGGACCCACCCGGGCCCATGGAACCACCATTTCGTAGGTGCTGGCCTGTTCTATTTTAAAGAGGGTGGCCGCATTGCCCCCCTCTTGGAACTATTAAAGGCCCTGGGGACCACCACACCCCAGGGATTGCTCCTGGTATCTCCCGAGGTGCCCACCCTTGGGAGATAGCAGTTTGCTTTTGCTTGGCAGGAGCTGTGACAGCTCCCACCAAGTGAGAGCACACACTAACTCTTTTACCAGCAAGCAGGAGCTGTCAAACTGCTCCTGCTTGCTGGGAGTGGAATGTTCATATTTAGCAGCTCCCTGCATGCATGAGCAATGCCGGCTACTGCAGGAGGAAGGGAGCTGGCTGGGACTGTGGGGGCATTAAGGCTCTTTCTGTGGTCCCCATCAAAGCACCCTGTGTGCCCTGGGTGGGGCCAGGGCACCCAGGTGGATGGGGACTCCGGGACAAAATTCGACCTGGGTAGGGGGGATGAGTGGCTCCCCGTACCCCATTGAATTTTGGCCTGGCCCCGGAGGGTGGGGTCCCGAGGACCGAAATTAGCCCACTGAGGCGGCCACAAAGCCTGCTTTCACCGTTGCACTAAAGGCAAAACAGAGGGCAGAAAAACAAGCAAAAAAGGCAAAACAGAGCAGAGAGGGCAAAACAGAGGGCAGAAAAGAGAGCAGAAAGGCAAAACATGGCAGAATAGAGCAAAACAGAGGGCAGAAAAAAGAGCAAAAAAGCCAAAATGGAGGGCAGAAAAATTAGCAGAAAAGGCAAAACAGAGGGCAGAGAAATGAGCAGTAAAGGCAAAACAGAGCAGAAGAGGGCAACAAAGCGGGCAGAAAAACAAACTGAAGAGGCAAAACAGAGGGCAGAAAAACGAGCAGAAAATGCAAAACAGAGCAGAAGAAGGCAAAACGGAGGGACGAAAAACAAGCAGGAAAGGCAAAATGGAGGGCAGAAAAACAAGCAGAAAAGGCAAAACAGAGGACAGAAAAACTAGCAGAAAAGGCAAAATAGAGTAGAAGAGGGCAAAACAGGGGGCAGAAAAATGAATAGTGAAGGCAAAATGGAGGACGGACAAATGAGCAGAACAGGAAAAATGGAGGACAGAAAAACAAGCAGCAGAAGACGCAAAACAGAGGGCAGAAAAATTTGCAGGAAGGGCAAAATAGAGGACAGAAAAGCAAGAAATGAGCAGAGGAGGCACAAACGGAGCAGCAGGTAGACAGGCAGCAAGCGGACTGCGGCAAGCTGGGCAGGAGAACAGTTGCAGGGGGACCTGGCATGAGAACCTGCTTAATTTGTACAGAAATTAAACCTTAACAGGAACCACTTACATATATAAACATAGCAGGTGCGCCAGTTGAAGCTCCCCTTCTGTAAAGGACAAATGATGCTAACCTTCTTGGCTTGATGAAGGCAAAACAAGTGTATTTTCTCAGTGAAATCTATATTGAAAAACAATCTGAAATCCTTGTTGACAGTGAATTCATTGTTGATCTATTGGAGCACAATGTGTAGTGAATATCACGAGTGGGTTCTTTCTTGTCCTTACCTGGTGAGAGCAGAGTCCATTGTTCTCCCTTAAACTACTACAAGTAGCAGTGTGCAATGGTCTTCCCACCTTTTGCCAGGATGACGGACAGCTTAACAAGAGGCCACCCAGCCCATTTCCTGATGATTTTGTTGACATGTTCTTAATAGGAATATAAGGACGTCTCCACCAAACAAAGAAGCACTCAATATAGTTCAGAGGAAGGACCCTTGTTTGGTGGAGATTTACCTCTTTGTAGTCTTGTTGTCTTCTCTATAGCAGGATTCATGTTATCACAGATTTCTGGATGAAGACACATGTGGAACAATCACAATGCAGAAATTAAACGCTCATAAGGTCGCTGGAGACTTACCCAGCTGTAGTGTAGCATAAGCACTAGGCATTTACCCAATGAGGCAGCACTTACTAATTAACCAGTAGAAAGCACTCCAGTTAGTTAGACATTTTGCGTGAAACTGTGGACTCTTGTTGGATAAAGGGACAGGTGATGTTCGATTCTGGCCCAGTCATTCACACAGCTACTGACACACCCACACAGATACCCTCTAACTTTCAGCTACTCTCATATCCACTCACAGACCCATAAAGCCACTCACACACCCATACAGTCACTCACACACCTACTCACACACTCATACAACCACTCATGTACCTACTCAAAGACCCATACAGTCACTCACACATCAACATAACCACTCACACACCCACTCATAGTCCCATACAGCCACTCACACACCCACTTACAGATCCATACAGCCATGTACAAATCCACTCACACACCCACCCAGCTACTCACACACCAACTCACAGACCCACAGAGCCACTCACACACCCACTCACTGACTAAAAAATCCATTCACACACCCTCAAAACTACTCACACTCCTACTAATACACACATACAGACACTCACACACCCACTCACAGACCCATACAGCCACTCAAACACCCAGTCACTGACCCATACAGCTACTCACACACCCACTCACCAACCAATACAGTCACTCACACACACACTCTCAAAGATTACAGGGTACAGTTAGGAAATCAAATTTAAAAAACCTTAGACATTCACTGAAGAAAACAAAGGTAACAGGGACGTTATAGTTAGGAAATAGAAATTAACTGACAAAAACAAAGATTACAGGGACGCTATAGTTAGGGTCAGATTTCACACATACAAAACCCTCGAAAATCAGCAGTTACAGTTACCTGAACTAACTATAACTTACGCCCCCGCAATGCACTGCATATGAACTCACATATTAGATCACTCATGACATGGTCAGTGACATCACTGGCGACATCACTAATGACATCTGAAATGGCATCACTGATGACATCATCCAAATGATTGTAAGTATTTTCTAAGAGTTTATGATTGTAAAACATATATACTAAGCTACTACAAAAGTTAAATTAGTATACTATCTGTACATATTATGTGAGTGGCTGTGTGACTGCATGTATCCGTGTGTGAGTGGGTATCTGAGTGGCTGTATAGGTGAATGAGTAGGTGTGTGAGTGGTTGTATGAGTGAGTGAGTGGGTATCTGAGTGACTCTATGGATGAGTGAGTGCTTGTGTGAGTACTTGTATGGGTCTGTGAATGGGTATGTGAATGGTTGTGTGGGTGTGTAAGTGGGTGTATGAGAGGTTATATAGAGGTATGAGTGGGTGTGTGAATGGTTCTGTGGATAATGTCATCAGTGTTGTCGTTTGAGATGTCATCAGTGATGGCATCAGGAATGTCACTGACCATGTCATGACTGATGTAATATGTGAGATCATAAGCAGTGCATTACGGGGCATAAGGTATAGTTAGCTCAGGTAACTATAACTGCTGAATTTAACTGGTTTTGCACAAGTGAAATCTGAGCCTAACTATAACATCTTTGTAACCTTTGTTTTTTCAGTGAATTTCAAAGTTTTTTTAATGTTATTTCCTAACTATAACGTACCAGAAACTGTTGTTTTTTCAGTGAGCTTCTGCGTTTTTTTAAATGTTATTTCCTAACTATAATGAACCCTGGAACCTTAGGATTCACGTGATGCACCTTTTAGAGTCACAGCAATGAACCCCACCGCCAGTCATTACTTACCGCGGCGTCCAAATTTACGATCTCTTATTGTGAGAGCTGAACTCAAGCAAGTTGTAACAAATGCAGGGGTTCATTGCTGTGACTCTAAAAGGTGCATCACGTGTGAATACCTTTACAAACATCATCAGTAACTAGTTCTGTTACGAGAAGGACCTATGGAATAAGACAGCATCTTACATGTCGCTCAACATGCATTATTTATGTGATTCAGTGCCAACGGCAAAGCTGTAAAAAACAATATGTAGGCCAAACAGTGAATGACCTCCGTACACGATTCAGGAACCACAAATCGGCAATAATTAATAAGAAAACTGACCAGCCTGTAGCCAATCATTTTAACCTTGTGGATCATTTACTATCAGATTTGAAGATTTTCCCCGTGGAACATGTCTCAAAGAAAGAACTACTGGACTCCAGAGAAAACTTCTGGATGTACCGTTTAAAATCACTGCATCCAGATGGACTGAACATTACTGACAATACAACCTGATTACTGCATATCTCAAGAGCTCTCAGGACTGCATTGATTCCACATTCCAAATGGAATCTTCACTCATGATGCTTTTTGAAAATTCAGCTGTGTCATCTGTGCAGCCACTGAGCAAACCATCTTGTACTACCTGAGGAAGGCGGAAGCTGAAACGTTGTAGTGGAAATATATTTTTGTTCTTTGGTGAATCTATCTGTTTGAGTCACTTCTTTCTTGGATATATATATATATATATATATATATATATTCCAACCATTACTGCCTTTATGCTTAAAAAGCAGACACTGACACGGGGATGGAATTTCAATACAGTCTCCGCTTTATTCCAAATTACGCTGTAACGCGTTTCGCCATTGCCTGGCTTGTTCACACAACAGTTGTTTGTTCAATGATAAAGTTTTAAAATACAAAAGCAAAGAGTCACATGGTTCCATGGTCATCATAGGCAGCAAGGAAAGATTCACATTCCTTACTAAGGATAAACATTGCCATTAGGAGCGATATTACAATTCAGCATAGGCAATTACATTCATTGCCACAAAAAATATATATATTTTATACATATTGTGCTTACATCATTAATCTATCAAAATGCAACATCGTCATCTTATTGCCTGTGTATATTATAATCACCATATACATCATTCTAATATGACTGTAAACGTTATTCAATGTCCCCGTAAAATGAGACTTTTTTTCTTCCAGGTTCATCAGAACTGAATATATATATATATATCTGCCAAATCCTCTTTCCAGAAGAAAACGGACCGCACTCATGCAGGTTTTGCGATTTTTATTTTTCTATCTCCTCCATTAGATGTTCATATTTGGATACAGGTGAAACAAAAGATCTACGCGTTTCGGTATTACAAATACCTTGCTCACGATTCTGGAAAGAGGATTTGGCAGATGTATTTAGCGGCGTGGTTCAGCCGCGGGAGCTCGCACCCAAACTGAGCGTTACTGTGTCTGGCGAAAGGATGAACCAAACTGGGACAATATATATATATATATATATATATATATATATATATATATATATATATATATATATATATATATATATATATATATATATATATATATATCAATCAGCTTCCCATGTTTGGACTGTTTCTTCTCACCATGTTCATAATGCTGGTTACATTGCTTTTGTTTATATACCTAATAATTGCATCTCATTCTTTCTTTGCAAGATTACAATTGTTTCAATAAATGTATTGAAAACTTCCTTCGTATCTTTCTTATGTCTACCAAGGGCATGTATGAGTAAACAAAGATAGGGATAATATCTGTTTCCACGATTCCCATGGAGATCAGAGTGTCATGTTTGAGGTTTCCAAAATCCCCTGCCACCCCAGGAAGGTTAGGGGTTCGGGTGAGGCACTGCGAGCTAGCAAGGATTTGGGCTAAAAGTCTCTGATGGTGTAGATGGTCTAATTCCCTGCATTCTGACATCCTGTTGTCCTAATGTGCAGCCCTACCTTTGCTAGTGGGAACTGTATAATAGTACAGCACCAGTCTACCCCAAGGGGGATTACTTATCCCCCAGTAACATCTAGCCCCCGAATAGTAATGCATTCCCTTCAACTGTGGGAACTACTCTGACCGATCCCAGTAGCCACTCTAAAATATGTCTCACCTGCATGATGGGAAACCAGTTTCCAAGTTCCTAAATGCATTCCCCAACTAGCCATTGTACTTGCCATTGGAGTTGGGCACTGATGTAATAGTGGTAATAGTTTGGTGCCCCTAGGCCACCCTCTGCCAAAGGAGCATATAACTTGGTGATGGATGTAATGCAGCTGCCAGCACCCCAAATCAGAGTGATCAGTTGGGACAGTGCCTCTCTGTAAAAAACTTTTATTTAGTACCATTTTGATGGCTGTGAAAAAGTAGAGTAAGCGGGGAGTATCAGCATCTTAGAGATGGCTATCCATCTCATGGGAGATAATCATAGTCTACACGAGAATGTGATGGAGGTCCTCATAACAGTCTATGCATTTCCTTGATTGCCTGCTACCAAGTCACCCTCCGAATGATAGATACAATTCCCCAGATATTTAACGGTGTCAAAGGTCTAGAGGAGAGGAGTGACAGGAAGTGTCAATCGTTGGGGCTCTGGTATTAGCACCAGGGGAAATAGACATGATTTTTCCCAGTTATTCCAAAGGCTGGACACCTTGCAAAATAATTCTGAGTAGGGCGATCAAATGGCCTATATTGTCTCAGTGCTCACAAAGGTAGATCAGAGCGTCATCCACGCATAAGGATATGATATGCCATCTCTCATCTACCTGCAAAACCTTGTCTGGACCCTTCAATTGCAGGGTGCACATCCAGAGTTCCGTGGCTAGCGCAAATATGATGGTGGACAGGGGGCATCCCTGGTAAGTGCCATGCTCTATGTATATTGGGTCTGATAGTATTTTGCCTGTTTTCACTCTCGCTGTTGGGGTGGAGTAGAGAAGCTTTATCCGTTATAGAATCCCTGGTCCCAGCCCCAGCCTACTGAGCACAGGGCCTTCACCGAACAGTCTAAGGCATTCTCTATATTTAGGAACGCAACCCATGGGTAAGTTCCAGAGGTGTGTAGCCAATCCATTATCATGAACAAACAACTTAGATTTAGGAATGTATTCCGTCCCCAAATAAAACAATTTTGGCTAGGGTTAACTAATATTTGTGCTACTGGAACAAGTCTATTAGCCAGTATTTTCCCTAAGATCTAATAATCCAGGTTCAGTAGGGATCAGGGGTGGTACGACCCCATTAACAGTGGCTGTCTACCTGGTTTAGGGAGAACCTTGAGTACCACCTCACTCATAGCGGTTGGAGGTATCCCACCTGCCAGCACCACCACGCACACCTGTAACAATCTGAGGGCCAATTGTTGGTCAAATGTGACATCAAATTCTACTGGGAAGTCATCTGTATCAGGTGTTTTACTCCATGCCATTTGTTTGATAGCCAATGGACCTCAGTTGCCAGTGAGCCATCTAGCTCAGTATGTTGGAGCTGGGTAAGTGCTGGGAGACTTCGGCTGTCTAAGTACTTGACGATATATTGTGTATATACTCCCTCTGAGGCTGAATATAGCTTGCTTAATACTTCTGAAATGTGAAATTGATCTCAGCCGGGATATTCACCACTCCTCTCTGTGAGTCGTGCATAGCTGCTATTGGGGTTCTGAGAGCTTCTTGGCATAGCAGTCAGGTGAGCAGCCATCCTGCCTTATCTCCTTCCATGTGTTGCTGAGCTAGGTACTTTTTGTAATCCAATGTGCATAAACTATTTAGGGTGGCCCTGTGATTGATTTTGGCTTGAGCTAATTGGGCGTTGGCCATGTTATCAGAGACGGAGCTTATTTTTAGTGCACAGATCTTGGATTCCTGTGATGCCAGTTCCCTGCAAAGCACCATTTTATTCCCATAAGTTGATCAAATACACAGCCCCCTAAATACCACCTTAAAAGCCTCCCATTCTAGAAGAATGTCAGAGGCTGTAACCATATTTTCCAGGAAATAATTTTACACCCCGTCCACTAATGAAGTGAGAAACACTGTGTCTCAGAGTGCCTCTGTGTGGAGATGCCTAGTGGGTAGGATTGGATGTCCACCCCCCGAGTCAAGTGTTAGCATCAGGGGACTGCATCCCCGATATTCAAAATCCATCACCTTTGTGCATAGCTCTGCATTACAGTAGATAGCATCTATTCTAATGTGTTGGTTGTCTTATCCAATGTGATGTGAATATTCTCTCATGAGCGGGTATAGGAGCTGCCACATGTCGGATGTCTGAGCATGAGCTGTCCATTGTTTGAGGTGCTTTGTGCTTGGAATCAATTGGGCTCCAGGAATGGGGAAGTGTACCTATCTATGCTAATGCCAGGAACAGTATTAAAGTCCCCACTGCAGATGCACAGGGCAAATGTGTTGGTCAAAAATGAGTGAGTGAGCATATCCAGGAAGGTGGCCTGGTTCTTGTTAGGGGCATACAGCACCACCAATGAAGGAGGGCCCAATCTAATAGACCTTCTAGCACCACATAACTACCCTTCGAGTCTACTGAGTAGTGTTGCACAGAGAAGGGGACCCCATGTGCGATCCATATCAGAACATAGTATGTGGTTTCCACCACTGTGCCCCTGTACCTCTTGTGAAGTTTTACTAATTCTCCCACAGTGAGGAGTGTCTTTCGCACACAGGCAACATGTATATGGCACTGCCTCAAACAGAAGTGGACCTTATAGCGCTTAATATGGTTAGCCATGTCCTGGACATTCCACATTAGGATGTTGTAGTGACATACCCCATTTCTGGCAGTGTCTCCCATCACAAATGTTGTGTGATGTAGTCCCCGGATACCCTGTTCCCCTGTGTGCATATCTCGCAACCTGCATGTCCTGAGGCCAAGGATGAAAACTGTTCGTGAAGATACTGAAAATCACATAGGTTAATCAATATAACCAGAACACCCCCAACTCCTAAACCCAAGTCAATGTGCGAAGAACTGAACTGTATTGCTTTAATCTGTGTCACATCTTCACTTAGAGGAGGTGCTACATGTGCACTGGAGAGCAATAAACCAGAACCCAGTATGATAGCAAGCACCCTGTATATAAGTAAAATATCATAAACTGAGTGAACAACTCCATTGTGATGGTTTGGGTGTAATTATACAGGTGGCCAAGATGGCAGCCAGGATGATTGCTTGATTATGAGAGACACCACATCAGTTTCAGTATCCTGGTGCGCATCCTGGAGCCCCCTGACGGAATAAAAAATGATATGTTACTGCTCCTGACCAAGGGATGTCTACCTGAGTGATCCAAGGGTTGCAACCGTGCTTGATGACTCTCCCCAACTGGCCCACAGCATTATATATATATATATATATATATATATATATATATATATATATATATATATATATATATATATATATATATATATATATATATATATATATGTAGTTATAGTTAGGACCATAGGACCATGTTTCCATAGGAAAGCATTTTTTGACTTTGCTATAACTTTAGCGTCGTTTGACCAATCTTCATTAAATTTTCCCCAAAAACTGTCAAGGTGGGCTCTATTGTCTTGGAAAGTTTGGGGGTGATCCGTGCAGTGGGGACTGAGAATTTGGGGCACTAAATAAGTTTGCGTTTGTAATGTTAATTCCCATAGTAACCTTTAGCCACACCTACAGCACCTATAGTCCGAACCGCTGAACACTTAGCCTGGCCGCAGCCACAGGGACCGCCACCTCACCAGGGCTAATTTCACTAGTATGGGGGGCCTCGCGGGCCTCTCTGCCCCAGGGACTGCCACCTTTCCGGGGCACATGCAGATTAAAAAAAAAGAAAAGAGGGGGAGGCCCTACTGCCTCCCCCATAGCCCCAGGGACTGCCACCTCCCCAGAGCACCAATACACTAATGATGGGGGTCCATTGCAGCCCCCCCAGCCCCGGGGAACACCACCCCCACGGGGCTATATTTAAGATGGGAGGGGGGCAACTCAGCCCATCTCCTGGAGCTCTAGATGGCCCTGGGGACTGCCACCCCACAGGGCCGGCTCCAACAATGTCCCGGGGTGCCCACCCCCGGGACATTGCAGTTTTAACTAGTAATCACTTTTGCAGAGTGGTAAAGAAAGGCGTCTGGGCCTCCCACCAGCTCTCGGAAATCCCGCTATGTAGGACATACAGGAGCTACCAGGATGGCTTCTTGGCCCCCAAGGTCCCTCAGGAGCAAATTGGACTTCATCCCCCAACCAGTAGTGCGCCACGAGCCGCGTTTGCACAGTGGTGGAGAAAGGGGGCATGGCCTCCGTAGACCACTTAGCATTCCCTCTGTGTGGAACTTATTAGAGCTAACAGGAGGGGTAGTTGGCCCCCAAGGATGTCCTTGGGGGCCAACTACCCCTCCTATTACCTCCAGTAAGTCTCACACAGCAGAATTGCTGAGACCTCTTTCTCCACCACTCTGCAAATGTGCCTCCTGGTGCACTACTAGTAGGGAGATAAGGTCCCCTTGGCTGTTGAGGGTCCTTGGCAGCCAACTACCCCTCCTGTTACCTACAGCAAGTCCCACACAGTGGGTTTGATAAGAGGTTTACGGTGACCACACCCCCTTTCTCCACCACTCTGCAAAACTACTTTTTGTCTGGTACTCGGCTTCAAGCCGAGTCCCAAGATGGCTGCCAATACTTGCTGGTTGAAGTGTTGACAGCCAATCAAATTTTAGTAGGATTCGTGAGTCCAATGCAAGGACGCTTGTCCCCAGATATCTATGGGGCCGATTCACAGAACTAATCTGAGATAAAATACTAAGCTTACTACTTTTGGGATTCACAGAAAGCATTTAGTAGTAGTAAAGTTAGGAGTCCTAACTTTACTACTACTAAATGCCTTCTGTGAATACCAAAAGTAGTAAGTTTAGGATTTTATCTCAGTTTAGTAGTAGTAAAGTTAGGAGTCTTAACTTTACCACTACTAAATGCCTTCTGTGAATACCAAAAGTAGTAAGTTTAGGATTTTATCTCAGTTTAGTAGTAGTAAATTTAGGAGTCCTAACTTTACTAATACTAAATGGCTTCTGTGAATACCAAAAGTAGTAAGTTTAGGATTTTATCTCAGATTAGTTCTGTGAATCGGCCCCTATATTTTTAAAGATAGATATCTGAAAAACTACTGAACGGATTTACACCAAATCACAAAAAGCTTTTTGGACCAATATCTAGCTTTCTGCCAAATTTGGTGATATTCCATTTAGCAGTTCGGGCTGTAGTCATGTTATAAAAATGAAAAATCGCCCTAGACCTAACATGGGGAAAACCTTTTTGAGACCCCCTTTTTATCGACCCCCACTTGACGGATCATCCCGAAACTTTAAACACAGCAGCAGAACCAAAAAGTGGACGTTTTATGAATGGTCCTATCTATAACTACCTACTGGCGACTGCCATATATATATAATTTATATATTATCTACTGGCGGTCGCCAGTAGATAGTTATAGTTAGGACCTATTTTCCATAGGAAATCCGCAACATTCTATTTGAAATAACTCTTGCGTCGGTTGACGAATCTTCGCGAAATTTCCAAACTTTATGGCCCGCTCCGGTCCGCTCCTACCCTGAAAGTCTCAGGGTGATTCGTCAAGCGGGGGCCGAGAAAAAAGGGGGGTCCCAAAACGTGTTTTCCCCATTCATTTTCCCATAGGAAACTTTAGACACGGCTACAGCCCGAACTGCTGAACGGAATTACACCAAATTTGGCAAAGAGGTAGTTCTTGGTTCAGAAAGAACCCTTTTTGTTAAATGGTGTAAATCCGTTCAGTGGTTGCTGAGAAAATCAAAAGTAAATGTACATATATATCTATGGGCGCGTCGGATTCGCGCACCCTCCCGATCACGAGCTGTCTGCTAATTGGCTGTCAACACTCCAAACCAGGAAGTGTTGGCAGCCATCTTGTTCCTCGGTAGAACCGAGGAACAAGAAAGCAGTAAAAAAAGTGCGCAAAACGCACAAAGGGGGCAGGGTAGAAACACCCTGACCCCCTAGGTCTGCTCAGGGGGTCCCACAAGGACCCCCTGGGCAGAAAAAAGCATTTTTTTTTTTTTTTAAATCGGCAGGATGCGCTCAGGGAGCGCGAATCCTGCCGAAAAAAAAAAAAAATCGAAGAGCGGTCTCCCGCGCTTCGATTGTATTTTGCCCCCGGGTGGCCCAAGTCCCGGGGGCATGGTGGGGGGGTTAAATTTATGTATGGGGGGCCTCAAAGGGCCCCCAAGCCCCAGGGACCGCCACCCCCCGGGGCTTTCTTTTTAAAATGGTGCGGGAGGGCTCTGAGCCCTCCTGCAGCCCCGGGGACCACCACCTCCCCGGGGCTTCTTTTTTTAAAAACTTTTTCCTGTGTGGGGGGGGCTTGAGCCCCCCCACACGCCCCGGGGACCGCCACCTCCCCGGGGCTTTGCTGATGTGGGGAGGGGGGCCGCGCGGCCCCCCTCCTGGAGCCTGTGGTGGCCCTGGGGACCGCCACCCCCCAGGGCCGGCTCCTGCAGTGTCCCGGGGTGCCTACCCCCGGGACACTGCTGTTTGCAATGACAGGACGGGAGCCTCGCGGCTCCCGTCCTGTCATTGCAAACTGCTTTGGATATTGGAAGAGAGAGCAGGAAACCTGCTCTCGCTTCCAATATCCAAAGACAATTGCTTTTCCACACGGGGAGCAGCATGTTAGCTGCTCCCCATGTGTAAAAGCAATGCTGGCTCCCGTAGGACACGGGGAGCCGGCGGGACTGTGGGGGGTTTGGGGACCCCCCCACAGTCCCCAACGAGAGGCCAGGCCCCAGGGGATGGGGTCCCCGGGGCCATAAGTGGCCCGGGAGGGGGGCCACGCGGCCCCCCTCCCCAGAAATAAGTAAAAAAAATTTTTAAAAAAAGGCCTGCCCCGGGGGATGGGGTCCCCGGGGCAAAAGGAGGCCTGAGGAGGGGGGCCACGCAGCCCCCCTCCTTAAAAATTAAAGAAAAAGTGTGGCCATGCCCCGGGGGATGGGGTCCCCGGGGCAGGATTCGGCCAGGGGAGGGGGGCCACGCAGCCCCCTTCCCGTTTAATTGAAAAAAAAAAAAAAAAAGGGGTAAGGCCCTGGGGGATGGGGTCCCCAGGGCCCAAAAATAGGAAAAAGGAAGGGGGGCCACACAGCCCCCCTTCAGGGAAAAAAAAAAAACGATCGGGCCACAGGCCCCGCCCCCTTCCTTCACCACTCTGCAAACGCGCCCTGGCGCGTTTGCAGATGTGGAAGTAATTCCACTTCAATACTGGGGGTCCTGGGGCCAACTAGCCCACCAGGAACCTCCAGTATGCGCCAGGGGCTGCGTTGCAGAGAGGTGTACAGAGGCCACGCCCTTTATACACCTCTCTGCAACGCAGCTCTGTGGCGCTTTTTGGATATACCTCTTGGGCTAGTTGGCCCCCAGGGACCCTCAGGATTCAAGGGGAGTTAATCCCCCGACTTAAAACGCGCTACGGGGCGCGTTTGCACAGTGGTGAAGGGAGGGGGCGGGGCTTCAGGTGACATGTGTGCAAACAGGCCCCGTGGCGCGTTTTAAGATGGGGAATTAAATCCCCTTCAATCCTGAGGGTCCCTGGGGGCCAACTAGCCCAACAGGTACATCCAGAAAGCGCCACAGAGCTGCATTGCAGAGAGGTGTAAAAGGGGTGTGGCCTCTCTACACGTCTCTGCAACGCAGCCCCTGGCGCATACTGGAGGTTCCTGGTGGGCTAGTTGGCCCCTAGGGACCCTCATGATTCAAGGGGACTTAATCCCCCAACTTAAAACGCGCCACGGGGTGCGTTTGCACAGATGTCACCTCAGGCCCCCGCCCCCTACCTTCACCAGTGTGCAAATATTCCTCTAAAATCTGCCGAACTACGAATTCCGATTTACTCACCTGTTATCAGGAGAGACCTCAGTGCTGCATCTTTCAGCCCCGTACTAATCCTGAAAAGTAATTTTAACCGTACTTACCAGTAACTTGAATTTCCTTCCATAGGATATCATTGCCTGCTTTTTGCTGAAAAAGTTTCTAAGTGTTGATTTTTGAAACATACAAATATTCCTCTAAAATCAGCCGAAATACGAATTCCGATTTACTCACCTGTTATCAGGAGAGACCTCAGTGCTGTATCTTTCAGCCCAGTACTGGTCCTGAAAAGTAATTTTAACCGTACTTACCAGTAACTTGAATTTCCTTCCATAGGCTAACATTGACTGGTTTCACTTGGAAATTCTTCTAAGTGTGGAGTTTTGGAACTTTAAAATATTCCTCTAAAATCAGCCGAAATACGAATTCCGATTCACTCACCTGTTATCAGGAGAGACCTCAGTGCTGCATCTTTTAGCCCAGCACTGACCCTGAAAAGTAATTTTAACCGTACTTACCAGTAACTTATATTTTCTTCCATAGGAATCCATTGTCTGGTTTTCAGCTGAAAAGTTTCAAAGTGTCAATTTTCACAAACTACAAATATTCCTTAAAAATCGCCTGTATGACTTAAACGCATTCTTTCAACTCTTTACAGGAGATGCACCAGTGCTGGATCCAGGATCCAACACTGAGTAAGAAAAAGTAACGATAACAGTTTTTACCTGCTAAGTGAATTTCCTTCCATAGGATAACATTGGTGATTCTATGAGAAAAAGTTTCTAAGTGACAACTTTTAAAATACAATAATATTCCTTAAAAATCACTACTGTAACCAAAACGCTTTTACTCAACTGTTTACAGGAGATGTCCCAGGACTGAATCTAGGATCCAGTCCTGTGGTTAGAAAAGTAATCCATAAAGTAACTAATTGCATTTAACTAGAAATTCACATTGAGCTGAATGTTGCATTGTGTTTGAAAATGTGTTGCCCATTGCAACAACTGTAACTACTGTACTTAAAAGTCTATTGCCTATGTGCAAAGTATTTAAACTAAAGTAATTCATTCTGAGAAAGTATTTTTTGTAATGTATAATGTAATTACAATGTAATTTAAAAAATAAAATATGTAAAAAAAAAATGTTTCTAAAAATGTAGTAAATCAGTATGAAAAAAATAAATATAACAATTAATACATTTAAAAATTGTCATTTACAAAACCTTTGAAATTCACTGAAAAAACCGTAGGTTTCAGACATGTTATAGTTAGGAATTAGCATTTAAAAAACCTTTGAAATTCACTGAAAAAACCATAGGTTTCAGGCACGTTATAGTTAGAAATTTGCATTTAAAAAACCTTAGAAATTCACTGAAAAAACCATAAGGTTTTAGGGACAGTTATAGTTAGTTGGACATTGCACTCGTACAAAACCCGTGAAATTCCCCCGTTATAGTTAGTTCAGGTAACTATAACTCGCGCCCCGCAATGCACTGCTGATGACGTCACATATTACATCACTCATGACATGGTCAGTGACATCACTGATGACATCACTGATGACATCTCAAATGACATCACTGATGACATCACTGATGACATCATCCATGTGAGAATTTAATGCATCTTCTCACACCCTAATATAAGTTTTGAAACACCCACTCTAAATTACAGACTGCCATTCTCAAAACCATACACACTCCAATACCAATAAGTACATACCCACTCACTGATTCTTAGGTCTACACACACACATCTACTCACTCACCCGTACAGTCACTCATACTTACAGTCACTCAGTACAGGACTATCATATGCACTCATACACCTATATAAACACTCACACAACGCAACTCATCCATAGAGGTACTCACACACCTAGTCAGTCATGCAAATAATTAATCACACTCCAATTTACTCACCTATACAGTTATACACACCAGCTCACTTACTCGTAAAAATACTAGCACATTCTTACGCTCCTATGCAATCACTGATGCAAGCACACACTCATCCATATAGCCACTCTCACAATCACACACTCTCACTTATAGCCATTTATATACTCCAACACACATATATACTGCCTTTCACATATGTAGTTACTCACACATGTACCACTGAGATATACATTCAATCACTAACACACACTCACCCACCCATACAGTCCATCACAGACGCACTCTTGAAACCATGCACCCAGTGAATCACCCACTCACACATCTATGCACAGAGTCACACTCACCCCACCCACACAAACAACGAGGCACCCATACAGATACTCAGAGAACCAATCCATAACCCATATAGACACTCATTTAGCTAGTCAGAAACCCATGCAGCTGCTTACACAACAACAGACAGACGGATACAGACATTCACACAGTTTAGTCACTCACCCATGCATCCAGTAAGATACGTTTAATCACTCACTTATAGACTCAGTCACGCACCTACTAAATAATCCATTCAGACACTTATACACCCACTAATTCTTCAATACGCCTTTCCCTATATATATTAAACATATTTAAACTTTACACAAACACACAGTCACTGGATGATGTCATCAGTGATGTCATCAGTGATGTCATTTGAGATGTCATCAGTGATGTCATCAGTGATGTCACTGACCATGTCATGAGTGATGTAATATGTGACGTCATCAGCAGTGCATTGCGGGGCGCGAGTTATAGTTACCTGAACTAACTATAACGGGGGAATTTCACGGGTTTTGTACGAGTGCAATGTCCAACTAACTATAACTGTCCCTAAAACCTTATGGTTTTTTCAGTGAATTTCTAAGGTTTTTTAAATGCAAATTTCTAACTATAACGTGCCTGAAACCTATGGTTTTTTCAGTGAATTTCAAAGGTTTTTTAAATGCTAATTTCTAACTATAACGTGTCTGAAACCTATGGTTTTTTCAGTGAATTTATATATATAAAATATCAGAAACTGAGTAAACAACTGGCGACTGCCATATATATATAATTTATATATATATATAAAATATCATAAACTGAGTGAACAACCACAGTCGCCAGTAGGTAGTTATAGTTAGGTCCTAGTTCCATAGGAAAATAGTTTTTTGACTTGCCTATATCTTTGGCGTTGTTTGACGAATCTTCACGAAATTTTCTGAAAATTAAGGGGCCGATTACGATGGCGGTCGGAAAAGCATTCCGATTGCTGTGGTAGCGGAAATTAACCTTCTGCATGTACCGCGGGAAAACCGGCGGTCAGATTAGGATGAACCGCCAGAAAAATCCGACCGCAGCGGACGGATTCCACGAAAATCCGCCGGGACCGTGCGGAGCAGGTGAAAATCCATCCGCGGCGTCGGATTAGCTGCGGAAAGGCCCAAAACCGCAGTTCGACCAGCGGATTGACCGCGCATGAAATTAGGATACGGTTGCGGTGACAGCGGAACGATCAGTTGTTTCCGACTGCCGGGATCGCAACAATAGATGAATGGGAGAGCCGGCGGAAGCGCTGTTGTATTCCGTCCGCCGCGGTCGCTCCGGAAGAGTAATGGCGGTTGAAAGCAATCACACAACAAGGCTACCAAGTGTGGCTATAAATCTGTCTCAGCCCCAAAAACACCAAATACACCCCAATGACACATCCCCATGGCAAAAATAAAATACAAATCCCAGGTCAACCCACACAACACACCTGACATGAATACTCCATTTTGATCCACCCACATAGCTGAGTATAAAACCAGCCCCTTCCCTGCCCACAATCCTTTGCACAACTCCAGCACTGAAGGGCCCAACCCCAGAGCACCAAGGAGAAGCAAATCTGCACACAACACACCATCACAACAACACACACACCACACACATCACCTCCACCACCTCCACACCTGCACTTCTCACCCATTTGCACATCACACACCATGGCACAGAGGAAGATGCCCAAATTCACTGACAATGAGTTGTCAGTCATGGTAGATGAGATAATCAGAGTAGAACCACATTTGTTTGGAAGCATGGTCCAACAGACACCCGTAGCTAGAAAAAATCAAATTTGGGCAAGGATAGTCAACAAAGTCAATGCAGTAGGGATCACCCAGCGCACCCTGAAGGCCATCAGGAGGAGGTGGCATGACCTCATGACCAGGGTGAAAGAGCGTGCCAACAAGAAACATGAGCTGGCTCAGAGGACTGGCGGTGGCCCTCCCATTCCACCACTGATGTTCAACGAATGGGAGGAGAAGGTGCTTGCCATACTGCATCCAGAGAGTCTCACAGGAATACCCGGGGGAGTGGAGGCTGGTAAGTACCAACAAATGTCCCCCATTACACTGCAATGTACTGTCTCACACAACTAGAAAGCTACACTTCCTAAACATAAATGCACCAACTTACTACATACTCTTCCCAACACATGTCTCACAGATTTAACATTCCCTTCCTCTGAATCACCCCAAAGGTAGCTAGCAACATTTCCATGTGGGCATGTGTACAGGCAGCCATCACTACAACTCCCACCAGGCCCCTGTCCC